>JAMPIV010022414.1:0-392500 GCA_024509875.1 Oreohelix idahoensis | reverse complement strand
GCCTACTCTTTACGATTTCCAACTGCTGAAGAATTTTTAACTTGCGCAGCTTGCACACGGGACCTCCTACTTTTTAATTTAGCCATCCGATCTCGCTACTAAGGATACCAGGGGGGAGTATGACATCATTATGACCACTGGTTCTGAAAAAAATGTCCATAAGATTATATTCCCTTAACTGGGAATCGAACCCGGTACCTTTAGAATTCGAGGCGGACGCCATACCTCTTAACCACTCCAACCTCTAAATGAATCTTTAATCTCCATAAAATACATTGACATCTACTGATATGATATAATAAAATCCAACAATACAAATAGGAGAATTATTAGAATTAATAACAGTGTTTTAAAATGTCTCCATTATTTGAATGTGGGCGTTTCTTCCATGAAGCTTTCATTTCTTGTACGATCATATAACTGCACTGGAGCGTAACGCCACCGTGTTTCGAACCCGATACCTATGCCAATCGGAATCTCATCATTATGACTAATTTCCTTAAAAATTTCTTTTGCAAGCGCACATCAGTGCTTTGATGCAGGTACCAGTTGCTGTGGTAGACCATTGCTTCACAAGGAGCGAAAAAAAAAAAACCCAAAGAAATCAGCTCCTGTTTATGTCTCTTCCATAACGTGACATGTATTTGCTGAAGGTCGTTGCTCCGTTGGGAGGTAAAGGGTGTTGAGTGATAACGTGGGTTGGATTATCAATGCATTGCGAGCTTCCATGGGAAAAGTAATCAGTGCGTGGGTAACGTTTTCACTCCTCAGTGTGCTATCATGAATTTTAATTATTTTGCGCTGAAATCACAGCTTCAATTTGTGAAAATTGCATGCTCTCATGGGCATTTTATAAAGAAAATAAAAAAAGTAATAAGGACCTTCTCAAACTACAGCCGGGAAAAAGTTATTTCAGAATAGAAGAACTTTACTTTGCAGAATGTTTTCAAGATAATAATATAGAATATTTCGTATTAAGTGAGGGGGGACTCGCGGTAGCGAAGTGGTTAGTGCACTGGCTTCCTAGCTCAGTGGTCTGTGGTTCGATCCCCAGATCCTGGGTCGACCCAACCCTAATCGCGTACCAGAGCAACTTCTGCTGACCACATCAGCCCTAACACCATATTCCCAATATGCCTCAATGGGCGTGTAACGGGATCCTTTACCCTTACCTTTTATTTCGTATTAAAATGTAAGAGGTATGAACAACAGAGAATCCCAATATTTGACTATTTGCAGGCTACAAATTCACCCATAAATATATACAGGTGTTAAGAACAGACACACCTAGGGAACTGTATAATATAGTCAGACAGTATTTAGCCAGAACAAAAGTTAATATACCGGTATAGTGTTTGGTGGGTGAATGGCAGGTATGGTGAAGGTCTAGTGGTGTTCTTATAAAATATATTACTTATAATTTATATAAATATATTACGAGTACTTATTATTATTTTGTTTTGTTTCTGTTTTGTTTTTATTTATTTAGGTTGTTTTGTTTTTTTTGACAAACGCACACACAATTCCATAATTTTGATTTGCCATATTTACAATGGTTGATGCCAGTTTCACATATCAGCAATTGTACATATTATCTGGTCTTCAAAAACAATATATATCTAATCTGTATTAGGACGTCTGTCGGTTTGTATCCTACAGAAACAGGGGACGCAAAAATGTTGTTGGTAATGAAAGTTAGACATTAATTGTATTGTGTCCCCTAACATTTATCTTTATCCACTAAATCAATGGATTTACCATTTAAAAAAAAAAGAAAAGGATTCAACAAGATCAAGTTTTATATATATATATATATATGGGAGACGCGCTGGCGTAATGGTTACCACACTGCGCTGGCGATCGGGTGATCCAGGTTCGCGCCGTGGCGAGAACATTTGAAGGTGTGTCTTCGACCGGGACTTGGACTCGATAAATTCGAGTCCTGGCGAATACATTTGAAGCAGTGCCTTCGACCAGGGGACTGGAATAGCCCGAGAGGCTCCTGAGCACAAACCTTCTGTGGATGTGAAGGAGCGAAGCTCCTGACAGGGTTGGAAGGAAAGTCCATAGGCTCCCCAGCCTCGGAATTCCATGAAATTTTTTTCATTTCATTGGACCGAAGTGCTGAAAGCCCAAGTGCCGCTGGTTAGGAAAAACACACACACACACACACACACACACACACACACACACACACACACACACACACACACACACACGCACACGCACACGCACACGCACGCACGCACGCACACATATACATACACATACACACACACAACACACACACATACACACACATACTCACTCACACACACACACACACATATATATATATATATCAGACAGACAGGTAGGCAGAAAGATAGCTAGATATATAGACAGACAGACAGACAGATGGACAGACAGACAGATAGCTAGATATATAGACAGACAGACAGACAGATGGACAGACAGACAGATGGTCAGATAGACAGACAGACAGACAGACAGACAGACAGACAGACAGACAGACAGACAGATAGACAGATAGATAGATAGATAGACAGATAGATAGATAGATAGATAGATAGATAGACAGATAGATAGATAGATAGATAGATAGATAGATAGATAGATAGATAGATGTACAGGTGAGAAAGGAAGTTAAGATAAGAAAACAAAAAAAGTTAAAGTTTGGTGGAACTAACGGTAGTCGCAAACAGGCAAGGGAATGTCGGGATTATTTTCAAAATGGCGACTAATGGGCAAAAATCTCAGAAGTAAAGTCTCAGTGAAGACACGTCTGGAAGTAGACCATACAAGGGGATTTAACATTCCGGTAAAAAGCCCAGCAGTACTCTCTCTCGTTTTATTCTTGTTTTGCTTTGGATTACATAATAACATGATTCCTGACTTTGCAATCATTCTGAGATTTAAACAAAAATATCCTTCACAATGAAAACCTTTTCACCTAACGGTTAGACAGCCCCAGTTTCTTTCAAGGGTCGGCATCTGCTTTGTTGACTCCAGTAGAAGAAAGTTGACACAGCCAGTTCTCGTTGTTCTTTCTTCTCAATACAGCACTCAAAATCCACTCGGTCAGTACCGATAGTTGAGCTCAGTAACGACTAGACATTTCTCCAATGAGATGTCGTTAAACACGAGAGACGTTAAACCCAAGAGTCGTTAAACAAGACAGTTGTTAAACACGGGAGTCGTTAGTGAAGGTATTGAAAATCTTTTCTATTCAAGGTTCAGGCTCTATTTACTTTTATTGCCAGGTTTTCTTGTTTTTAGTTTGAAAACACTTTTGTCTTGCTCATCAAGAAGTTACAAGCTGGCAGAAATTGGGTGCTGGGGCAAATTAGATAGATTAAAATGGTAAGCCAGATTCCGCAATCTTGATTTGATTTCTTTAAGAGTAAAACAAGTAATCGAAAAATACAATGTAGGCTACACACTTTTATTTTAAAATGTAAACAAAAAATAGAAAAGTTATATGATCCTGTTCACAATTCAAAGTCAAGTCAGTCCTGTTGTATATCTCTGTAACACGGAGAACAACAAAAACAACAACCAAACAGCTACATACTTTCATAAATGAATGCTTGAGTGAACAATAGGATTGAAAGGGTATAACAGAATAACTAAAGTGGAACAGATGACAAGAACCAGACAAGTGACAGTGGAACTGATGACAAGAACCAGACAAGTGACAGTGGAACTGATGACAAGAACCAGACAAGTGACAGTGGAACTGATGACAAGAACCAGACAAGTGACAGTGGAACTGATGACAAGAACCAGACAAGTGACAGTGGAACTGATGACAAGAACCAGACAAGTGACAGTGGAACTGATGACAAGAACCAGACAAGTGACAGTGGAACTGATGACAAGAACCAGACAAGTGACAGTGGAACTGATGACAAGAACCAGACAAATGACAGTGGAACAAGAGATGAGAAGACGTCGCAGGAAATGGATGTGACACACTCTGAGAAAACCTGTTTATAGCATTATCAGACAATCCCTGTTCTGGAACCCCCACGGTAAGAGATACAGGAAGACCAAAGAACACATAGAGAAAAGAACTGGAAATAGACATGAAGGGGGTGAAGAAGACAGTAAGGTCGTAAACAGATGGCACGGGATAGCAAGACTTGGCATATGTTTGTTGAAGGCCTCTGCTCATTGGAAGATGGGAGAAGAACGTTGTTTGTTCGTATATTTTAAACTATATACTACTGGACAAAAGTTAAGGGCCACCATTCAGTTTAGACAAGGTTTATATAATTGATTGGCAAACTGTAACGACACGTGAAAATGTCATTAAAACTGAGCTCAGAGAAATGTGTATACATTTCTGTGTGCATAAGGTTAATTTTTTTTAAATGTCCAAAAACTGGGTCACTTTAACCCGCACGTGAAAATTGCCATTGTTGCTGCAAAAAACTCGTGGTTTTTGCAACAAGCCCCACTAGTTCAAAAGGTGAAAAAGTGATTTGAATTTGAATGCACGTGGAAAATGATAATGGGTAAAGAGTGTTCACCGTTGGTATGCAATAAATCAGTATGACAAGTGGTCGAAATGATCACTGCATTAGCTATGCCACCAAGGAGAAGTCTCAGCACTGTAGACCGTGGTCGAGCCATGGCATGGATTCAGGATGGTCAATCTGTTCGTCATGTTGCGAGACGTTTAGCAGTGTCCCACTCTACCATTCAGAGACTTCTTGAGAGATTTCAAGCTACCGGACATTTGGAAAATCGACCCTGCTCAGGAAGAATTATATAAACCTTGTCTAAGCTGAATAGCGGCCCTTAACTTTTGTCCAGTAGTATATATAAAATCAGACCTAAAGGTTTTTTTATATTTGGACATGCGCCCTCATATAACCGACTAGGTTGAACGGGACACGCCTCGCCAAAATGAGGCAACATTTTATTTAACCAAAAAAAAGTTTGTCCGTACACTTATCCGAGAAAGAATCGGACCAGTGGTGTTTTTAAAAACAGAGGATCCCCCCCCCCCCCCTTTTTTTTTTCAAATTTATCTAATATTTGCCACGTGACTTCTAAATATTTTTTTTTAGTATGTCTGTGTGTTGCGCTTATGAACGTGAGGTTTCATATGTATTTTGAGGAATTTTTTTTTGGTCCTGTGAAACAATTAGCTTAATATCATTCACATATATTACCGAATAGATATTACGGTAATATTTAATACTTATTAATGAAGTTAATAAAGCAGTAATTTGAAAACACTTTGAGACGTGTGTTATTGCAAGGCAGAAATGTAAACAGGCTAAATAATGTCTATTTTTTTACCCTGATGAAATAAAGATTTTGTTCGTTCAGAATTCAATCTTTAGCTTAAATGTCAAGTCAGTCCTATTGTATGGCTCTGAAACATGGAGAAAAGCAAAGCAAAACAAACAACAACAACCACAAAGCTACAGATATTCATAAATGGGTGCTAGCTTAGAATAGAAGGATTGAAATGGCATGACAAGATCACTAATGTGGGCCTGATGACAAGATCACTAATGTGGGCCTGATGACAAGATCACTAATGTGGAACTGATGACAAGATCACTAATGTGGAACTGATGACAAGATCACTAATGTGGAACTGATGACAAGATCACTAATGTGGAACTGATGACAAGATCACTAATGTGGAACTGATGACAAGATCACTGATGTAGAACTGATGACAAGATCACTAATATAGAACTGATGACAAGATCACTAATGTAGAACTGATGACAAGATCACTAATGTAGAACTGATGACAAGATCACTAATGTAGAACTGATGACAAGATCACTAATGTGAAACTGATGACAAGTTCACTAATGTAGAACTGATGACAAGAACCAGACAAGCGACAGCAGAACACAAGATGAGAAGAAGACGTTGGAGATGGATGGGACACACATTAAGAAAACCTGGTGATAGCATTACAAGACAGTTTTTGTTCTGGAGTCCGCAGGATAAGAGAAGCGGATGTGGACAAACAAAAAATGGGGAAGATAACAGGAGACTCGTCCCGTGTTATTGACTGTACTCTTCTCTACAAAACGGATACTCTCCGTGGTTTCCATGGGTCTCCAGTGGGACAAAAGAAAGAACTACTGTTCCCAAAGGCATGTCGTATTCAGCGACTAATATAAGGCTATGCTTTGGGCACAGAAGATCATTATGTAACATATGTTGTTACATATAACGTGTGGTCCGTTCTTTTATATGGACGAGAATGTTGGACAATGAGCAACCAAATGGTGAAAAAAAACTGGAGGCAGCGGAAATGTGGTTTTTGAGAAGGATACTGAGAATATCGTGGACAGAGAAGAAAACAAATGCCGAGGTATTGACAGCCGTGGGTGTTAATAGATCGCTCATCAAAACCATCAGGAAAAGACAAATAAAATTTATGGGACATATTAACAGAAGAGGAGGAGTGGAGGAATTAGTCTTATGTGGGAAAATACCTGGTAGGAGAGGAAGAGGAAGGCAGAGAAAGATGTATGTAGAAAGCTTAAAGAACTGGGCAACAAACAACAGCATGGGCAACAACAACTTCATTAGACTATCAAAAGACAGAGAAGATTGGAGGGTCATGATCGCCAATGTCTGTTCCAGACCAGCCACCTGAAGAAGAAGAATATTGCTACAGACCCCACTGCTGCAAGAACAGATGAATTCTTTCGTGCAAAATTTCTTCAAGGGAGTCAGCTGAGTTGCTGACCCTATGCTCCAGACGGAACAATCAAGGGCAAGGTTAATGACGCAAAATTTTCATAATAATATTCCCGCTCTTACTTAATGAGCAAAAAAGCATAATCGATATTGCCCATATCGGAACGGAAAAAAGTTAACAAATTCTTTCTAACGTGGTCGTTCCGTCTTCGGAAATCTGTATTTGTAAACGCGCCGGTTCATTACAGACAACATTAAAAACTGACAGATCAGGCACCGGGGCTATCATGTGACTGACGTCACTTGATATCTGTCTTATGCTTCCAGTGAAGGTGAAATCGAGCGCGGGAATTGATTGCGTATTCGAATATGTTATGTCATTATTTAAATTTCGAATACGGCAAAGAAAATCCAATTCGATTACCAGTGATTAACTCTAATACTGACGATCGACTACCATGCATGAATTCAGTTTCGTGTACATGTTTCGTTTCAAAACGGTTTGTTTTACGTTGATTCGTTTTACGACCGTAAACCCGGAATTTAATGAGGCCCTTCACACACACACCCCCCCCCCCCCATTTCACCAAAGGAGAACAATTAAAAAAAACCATCAAAAGCTATAGACTTCCTTAATTGAGTGCTTACGTTTTATACAAGGATTGAAGTGGTATGACTAGTGGATCACCAATATGGAACTGATGACAAAAAACTAGACAAGTCCTTGATTGCTGACTGACAAAGTAATCAGTGATCATCACGCCGAGTGGTATCTTGTAGGGCAGAAACAAACTGTCTCCACTTTGCTCAGTTGACTGCCACCCTCAGTGTGGTGCCTCAGCTCTGGTTCATGCTAAGCATCTCCGCTTCCACAGTCCTCCGCCAAGTGGCTTTTCTCCGTCCGTGTTTCGTTGTCCTGCTGAAGTCCATAGCATAGCAGTTCTGCCAAATGCCACTCGCTTCACTGCTGTAAGTTGGGCAGGACTGTAGCAGATGTTCGGCTGTTATGGAGCTGATTCCACAGTTGTAGAGATCTATTGGACCAATCCTGTACTTATGATATAGATGGTACCTCTTAACCTATTGTGACCAGTGCGAAGCCAGAAAATGATGACTTGTCTCGCATAGATATAAAGCTATCTTCGTGTTAACAGTATTCAGTTGTTTCGTGCCGCGTAAAACAACTAATTTGGTTAGACAAAAGTTATAAGAATCTTACTTTTGTAAAACTACTAACTTAGTTTGAAGAAGAGTAATAAGAATCTTACTTTTGTAAAACAACTAACTTAGTTTGATGAAAGGAGCAAGAATCTTACTTTTGTAAAACAACTAATTTAGTTTGAAGAAAGTAATAAGAATCTAACTTTTGTAAAACAACTAATTTAGTTTGAAGAAAGTAATAAGAATCTAACTTTTGTAAAACAGCTAATTTAGTTTGAAGAAAGTAATAAGAATCTGTGGTGAAGTGGGATGTTATAAATATTTATAGGGGACTTAGTGTACTGACTGAGATCAGCTGTGAAGGTATATATATATCTAATAAGAGTAGTGTATTATATATAACCTTACTTGCTGCCACATATGTATACCTCAGTCAGAATTATTCTGGAATAGTGTGATGACTACGTTATATGTCTAGGGTATGTGTATGATGAAGTGTAAGTCAAAACAACAACAGACAGATAAACAATTTAATTTATTCCACTACACTTGACAACACTATGACACTCACATACATAAAACACTCTACGAGGATATCTTAAAGGAGTCACTGATAACTTTTCAAATAACAATATGTATTCATTGCTGTCATGAATGTATATGTGTCCTGATTCAAATACAAAGGGAACCAGGAATCACAATCAATTTTAATTACAAGTTATATGTACAGAATTTATCAATATGAATATTGTAGTGACATATATTATTAAAAGTATCCTATGTGTGTCAGTTGTGTAGTAGTAATATGAGGTAATACTGGTTTTGTTTTGTTCAAGCTCTGTTGGTATTTGTCATCATGACTTCAATAGTTTGTCTTTATTGGAACTAGTATTGGAGATGTTCTCAGTTCCTGATATTAAAACAATTTAATTCCCCTCTTAATGTTATTTTTACAATGTCATTTTAAGATGGGGTACATAATGTTGAGCTCAGTTGGCCACATCAGCTTATCTTGCGTGATGGCGGCAGGAAAAGACTCCTCTGCTCGATTTCTCCCCTGGGCTCTGGAGACACCTCACTGATAGCTAAATGGACCAAGGAGTATGCTGTCCGACTCTGGATTCAGCAAAGCTCTGACCAGGTGCTGCTCAATAACGTCAAGACCACGGTCCCACAATTTATGGAAATAAACACAGATACGTTGACTAGCAATGAATTCTGGCACAAATACTGGCACAAATTCCCATCTGCTTATGTTCCAGGCTTTTATTTAGCAAAAATATGAGCTGGCTTCAACGCACTGTTGCTTTATCAAGTTTATTTGAACTAGTGGTCTCGAACTAACGCTCCTAAGTGATTATATCAGCGAGTCTGGCCAATGGAGCCACGTTTCGACAAGTGTTTGAAAAAATTTTACCTTCCTACGTCTCCCCTAACAACCAAGGATAGCATTTATAGTCCGACTAATCGTGTTTAGCCTTACATATCCTTCCAGCCAATCAGTTCAAATGTAACTTGTGGCCCATTTCCCGTACAATGAAGGTTTTAAAAAATCTACCACTGAGCGATTCTGATTTTGGGTGTTGTCTGACAGCACCATCATTTTATTTTGGCTATAACTTGTTAATTCCTAGACTATTTGCGTAACGTTTTACATATTCTTTGTCAGCAAGCCCTAAGGAACCCAAATATACAAATTTAAAAGAGCTAAGTGGCTGCGTTCAAAATATGCAATTTCTTCTACCTCCTGTTACGAAGATGTGCTGTCTGGGTACTGTAATGTTTTCAAACGTAAACCCATCTAATGTTATCTTTTCTAATAAGCGTTTTTCCGGATTTTAAAACCTAACTCTGGGAAGGTTAGTGTTTTTATCACTGTCCGTCCGAAAAAGTTAGTGCATGTGGCCTTACACGCGTGATAGTAGTAATTGTGTATCGCGTTACGCTTGTTGGGGTGGCATTAATAGCGAGACGCGTGTTTAGTGTTGCACATGTTCGGCTTTCTGCCTCTCCCTTCTCTCTATCCTTTAGTCCATCTGTTCGTTCGTTTTGGTAACGTAGTATAATTAATGTTAGGATTAATTTAGGTCATTACTCAGTGTGCCTCTCAATGTTTTTCTTAGAAATGCAATACCCGTTTTAATGTGTTGTGGAAACGCTTGTATTTATGCAGTGGCTTATATTTAACGTGGAAACGTTACAATTTGCAGACGAAGCATAAAACAAAGGGGGATTTCGAGTATATTCTTTGTGACAGCACTGTTATTTTACCATTGCTCTTTTCTTTATTAGAATTTATTTGTTAGGCTTTATATTTACCTGATAATTTATATATGTGGATTAGAATATTTCACGACAGAATCTTACTTTTGTAAAACAACTAATTTAGTTTGAAGAAAGTAATAAGAATCTTACTTTTGTAAAACAACTAATACGAAGAAAGGAGCAAGAATCTAACTTTTGTAAAACAACTAATTTAGTTTGAAGAAAGTAATAAGAATCTTACTTTTGTAAAACAACTAATTTAGTTTGAAGAAAGTAATAAGAATCTTACTTTTGTAAAACAACTAATATGAAGAAAGGAGCAAGAATCTAACTTTTGTAAAACAACTAATTTAGTTTGAAGAAAGTAATAAGAATCTTACTTTTGTAAAACAACTAATTTAGTTTGAAGAAAGTAATAAGAATCTAACTTTTGTAAAACAACTAATTTAGTTTGAAGAAAGTAATAAGAATCTAACTTTTGTAAAACAGCTAATTTAGTTTGAAGAAAGTAATAAGAATCTTACTTTTGTAAAACAACTAATTTAGTTTGAAGAAAGTAATAAGAATCTTACTTTTGTAAAACTAATATGAAGAAAGGAGCAAGAATTTAACTTTTGTAAAACAACTAATTTAGTTTGAAGAAAGTAATAAGAATCTTACTTTTGTAAAACAACTAATTTAGTTTGAAGAAAGTAATAAGAATCTAACTTTTGTAAAACAACTAATTTAGTTTGAAGAAAGTAATAAGAATCTAACTTTTGTAAAACAGCTAATTTAGTTTGAAGAAAGTAATAAGAATCTTACTTTTGTAATAAGAATCTAACTTTTGTAAAAACAGCTAATTTAGTTTGAAGAAAGTAATAAGAATCTTACTTTTGTAAAACAAGTAATTTAGTTTGAAGAAAGTAATAAGAATCTAACTTTTGTAAAATAGCTAATTTAGTTTGAAGAAAGTAATAAGAATCTTACTTTTGTAAAACAACTAATTTAGTTTGAAGAAAGTAATAAGAATCTTACTTTTGTAAAACTAATATGAAGAAAGGAGCAAGAATCTAACTTTTGTAAAACAACTAATTTAGTTTGAAGAAAGTAATAAGAATCTTACTTTTGTAAAACAACTAATTTAGTTTGAAGAAAGTAATAAAAATCTTACTTTTGTAAAACAACTAATTTAGTTTGAAGAAAGTAATAAGAATCTAACTTTTGTAAAACAGCTAATTTAGTTTGAAGAAAGTAATAAGAATCTTACTTTTGTAAAACAACTAATTTAGTTTGAAGAAAGTAATAAGAATCTTACTTTTGTAAAACAACTAATATGAAGAAAGGAGCAAGAATCTAACTTTTGTAAAACAACTAATTTAGTTTGAAGAAAGGAGCATGAATCTTACTTTTGTAAAAAAAAAAAAAAAGAACTTATTTGGTTTGAAGAAAGAAATAAGAATCTTACTTTTGTAAAAGAACTAAAGAAAAAAAAAACACGTGTTAGGGACAATTTTTTTAATTGTTATTACCAAATAAAGCAATAAAAAGCAGGAAACAAATTTTCATGCATCCTATTGCTTAGACTAAAAGTGGATGACAACTTATCGTTAATCAGTACCGGTCACAAAGTCATATTACATTTTTTGATCGTTATCTCCTCTGTCGAGTGAAGTTCATTTTTGAATACATTTCATCATGTGACGTATTCTTTCCAGAACGTTGTCTCCATTACAGCTGCTCTGAACGCATCACGATTCTGGGCAAGTCGACCTGCATCAGCCAAAGACAAGTTCAGACTCTCTGTGATGTCCTGGGTCCACCGTCGTCTAGGTCGACCCCTTCCCCTTTTTCCTGGGACCATGCCTTCCACCAATATTTTTTTTCCAGACTATTATGTCTTTTTATATGACCGAAAAATTTCAGCTTCCTTATTGCGATGGTATTTAGGAGCCAATGTTCCTGTACGTTTAGTGAGTGCAGTACTTCTCTGTTGGTCTTTTTTTCTGTCCAGGGTATTCTCAACATCCTTCTGTAGCATTTCATTTCGAATGATGTAACCCTTTTTGCAACATATTTTGAATACATTTACATTATTTTATTTCAGTATCTGAAAAAGACAGAAATCATGAAGCTCAATGTAATAAATCCTGAGCACATTGTGGCGGAGAACCAAGGGCTGGAGCAGACAGGAGCATTTGCGTGTCTAGGAGGCGTGGTAACACCAGACGGCGGAACGGGCAACGACATCGGAGACAGAATGAGAAACGCCAGAACAGCCTTTGGCAGTCTAAACAACAACTGGAGTCTTCCCTGTACAGTACAAACACAAAGTAAGATTATAAGAGGATTGTGAACTTTCTATACTTTTGTACGTTTCAGAATGCTGGGGAGTAACAGAAAAAATAAATGTCAACATTGTCCTCTTTTCACACAACCTGACTAAGGAAAATTCTTCGAATATTTTTGCTGAGTGGCATCACCGGCCAGGAACTGCTTACACAGTGCATGTCGTGGAATATTCTAATCCACATATATAAATTATCAAGTAAATATAAAGCCTAATAAATACATATAATAAATAAAGGAAGAAGAATGGTAAAGAACAGTGCTGTCACAATGACAGTACTCGAAATCCCCCTTCTTTTCTACTTCGTCAGCAAATTGTAACGCTTTCACGTTGATATTAAAGGCCTTCTGCACCATACACGCGTTTCCCAAACACACAATAAAATGTGCTGCCTTTCTAAGAAAAACCTTGAAATATGCAAGTTGACCTAAATTTAAATTCCATTCATGTCTTTTTCTACACTATGTTACCAAAAACAAAAGACAGATGGACTAAAGGATAGCGAGAAGGGAGAGGCAGAAAGCCGAACACTAAACACGCGTCGCGCGATACACAAATGCTGCCATCACGCGTGTAAGACTACATGCACTAACTTTTTTTCAGACGGACAGTGATAAATTCACTACCCTTCCCAGAGTTAGGTTTTAAAATCTGAAAAAACGCTTATTGGGGAAACCTGACATTCTACTGTTTTATGTCCGAAATCCTGACATTAGTCTGACAGTACAGCAGGACAGGTGGCGGTTCTCACATAAAAAATAAAAAAACAACTACACGACTATCCTAGAAATTGCATATTTTGAACGCAGCCACTTAGCTCTTTTAAATTTGGATATTTGGGTTCCTTAGGGTTTGCTGACAAAGAATATGTACAACGTTATGCAAATAGTCTAGGAATTAACAAGTTATAGCCAAAATAAAATGATAGTGCTGTCAGACAACACCCAAAATCAGAATCGCTCAGTGGTAGATTTTTTTTCACCACCATTGTACGGGAAATGGGCCACAAGTTACATTTGAACTGATTGGCTGGAATGATATGTAAGGCTAAACACGATTAGTCGGGCTATAAATGCTATCCTGGTTGTTAGGGGAGACGTAGGAAGTTAAAATTTTTTCAAACCCTTGTCGAAACGTGGCTCGATTGGCCAGACTCGCTGATATACTCACTTAGAAGCGTTAGTTCGAGACCACTAGTGCAAATAAGCTTGATAAAGCAACAGTGCGTTGAAGCCAGCTCATATTTTTGCTAAATAAAAGCCTGGAACATAAGCAGATGGGAATTTGTGCCAGTAATTGTGCCAGAATTCATTGCTAATCAACGTATCTGTGTTTGTTTCCATGAATTGTGGTAAGCTTGAAACATTCAGTATCTTTTAATGAAAATTGAATGTGAATTGTTAATTTATGCCTGTATATATGTGTAGTTCAGTAGCAAACATGATATAAAGCCTATAATGCTCCAGCCTGAACAGAAGGTGTCGGAGGAAAGTAAAACTGCATGGAATGGCCAAACAGTACACTGACACCTAGATTATTGATTAGACAGAAATAATGCTGGAAGTGCAGAGGCGTAGTAACCATTAAGGAGGTTAATGCTGGTATAAAGTATTTCAGATGAAGCTGACAGTTGGCCTAACGCTCTGAACTCAATGTTTGTGATGTATTGTGCTCAGTGTAAAAAGAGAGTATAAATTAGTTATGAAGTAGAAGGTACATCCTTCTTGTTTTCAGGGACCGTGGTCTTGATGGTATTGAGCAGCACCTGGTCAGAGCTTTGCTGAATCCAGAGTCGGACAGCATACTCCTTGGTCCATTTAGCTATCAGTGAGGTGTCTCCAGAGCCGAGGGGAGAGTCGAGCAGAGGAGTCTGTTCCTGCCGCCATCACGCCAGATAAGCTGATGTGGCCAGCTGAGCTCAAAATTATGTACCCCCAGCTTAAAATGACCTTGTAAAAATAACATTAAGAGGGGAATTAAATTGTGTTAATATCAGGAACTGAGAACATCTCCAATAATAGTTCCCCTAAAGACAAACTATTGAAGTCATGATGACAAATACCAACAGAGCTTGAACAAAACAAAACCAGTATTACCTCATATTACTACTACACAACTGACACACATAGGATACTTTTAATAATATATGTCACTACTATATTCATATTGATAAATTCTGTACATATAACTTGTAATTTAAATTGATTGTGATTCCTGGTTCCCTTTGTAGTTGAATCAGGACACATATTCATTCATGCCAGCAATGAATACATATTGTTATTTGAAAAGTTATCAGTGACTCCTTTAAGATATCCTTGTAGAGTGTTTTATGTATGTGAGTGTCACAGTGTTGTCAAGTGTGGTGGAATAAATTAAATTGTTTATCCGTCTGTTGTTGTTATGACTTACACTTCATCATACACATACCCTAGACATACAACGTAGTCATCACACTATTCCAGAATAATTCTGACTGAGATATATATATATATGTGGCAGCAAGTAAGGTTATCTATAATACACTACACTTATTAGATATAGATACCTTCACAGCTGATCTCAGTCAGTACACTAAGTCCCCTATAAATATTTATAACATCCCACTTCACCACATATATTGGGGTCTCGCTCTTGGGATTTTGAATCTTTCCCTATTAAAAATATTGGGGGTAATTCACTTCAGGGAATATAAGAATTAAAAGGTATCCTTGGGTGGAATTAAATAAAGTTGAGCTCACGGTGCCTGTGTTGTCCATTAGATATATAGTTAGAAATTGAATTGTTGGTTAGACATTGTATAAATTTACCTGATAGACAATGGCGGACCTGGCCAAGTTTCGATCTGCTGCTGTTCAGACTGCAAAGGAGTTAGGATTAGATGGGCAAGTTATGGTTGCCTATGTTACTACGGAATGTGACAAATTTATTGAACGCGAAGAAAGAAGGTTTGAAGCCGAAAGAAAGTTAGAGGCTGAAAGGGAAATTAAGAAGTTACAATTTGAGGCTGAGGCTGAGACTAAGAGGTTGCAGATTGAGGCTGAGGCTAAGAAATTGGAGGCAGAAAGAGAAGACAAAAGATTAGCTGCAGAAAGGGAAGCAGAAGAAAGAAGATTGACCGCAGAAAGGGAAGAGAAGAAATTAGCTGCAGAAAGGGAAGAGAAGAAATTAGCTGCAGAAAGGGAAGAGAAGAAATTAGCTGCAGAAAGGGAAGCAGAAGATAAGAGATTACAAAGGGAACATGAGTTACGACTAAGGGAGTTTGAGTTTCAAGGCCATGCTCCTGAAAATGGTGCCAGTCCCTTTGCCTCTGATGCCACTGCTAGCCAAGGAGCCTCAACCTCAGCTATGAATTTCCATTTAGATCATTTTGTTGAGAAAGACGATGATATAGAGAGCTACCTAAATAGGTATGAACTATTAGCTACCACGTATGGGTTAGAGAGAGAAAGGTGGAGCTTAAAGTTATCTCAGGGACTTCGTGGGGCAGCTTATGAAGTTTTTGCAAAAATGAGCAGAGGTGATCAGGAAATTATGACATGCTAAAGCAGGCTCTTTTGTTAAGATATGAAAAGAATGCAGAATTCTATAGGAAAAAATTTAGGAATGCTAAACTACTGTCAGGTGAAACCTATCACCAGTTCTCTGCACGAATAGAGACATACTTGGAGAAATGGACTTCTCTGGGGAAAACCCAAGATCTTAAGGAAATGGTCCTTATAGAGCAACTAAGAGAGTCCATGGCTCCAGACCTGAGAAAGTTTCTCATGGAACAAGGTGCAGAGAGGCTGGGTGAGTTGCTAAAATGTTGCTGAAAGGTATCAAGCAGCTCAAGCAGAGGTAACAGGTAATAAAAAGAAACAAGTGGATAACTTTAGGGCACCACAGAACTTTAATAAATTTGATCCTAGGGATCAAAATAAAGGTAAGCACCAATTTGATAGGCCACGGTATGAAAATAAAAATAAATTCCCACAATTCGATGAAAGGAAATATGATGAAAGAAAATCTTTCAACCAAGGAAAAAGGTGGTGTAAAAATTGTCAGATGGACAATCATGACACTGACCGTTGCAGAAGGAAACCTGTGTATATGGCAACCCTTCAGGTCAGGTCGACCTCAAGACAGGAGGAGGATATTATGTTAGATACCNCTCCAGAAGAGATGAGGAAGGCACAGGCTGGGGATAAAACACTCAAGCCTTGTTTCAGAAAATTGTCAACTTGTCATACAACTCCAGGCAAGGGAGATTTTTACATGAAAAAAACAAGTTGATGTATAGGAAGACTGGAGCTAGATCCAAAGGTCAGGGACAACTGGTACTTCCTAAAAGATATAGGGCAGACTTAATAAGGAGCCTACATGTGAAACCAGATGGGGACCATGAGAAGATAGGTACCATCATTCAAAAGGTGGCTCACAATTATTATTGGCCCAAAGCAAGATGGGACATTGAGAATTTTGTAGAAAGGTGTAGCATAGCACATGAGGGAACACCCCAAGTGGGAACATGGATCAGGACCTGGACACGCCACGGGGCAAAATTAGGCCTGATAATAAAAAGAAAAAATAGATTTGATAAAGTGGACCAAATGGAATGGGAAGCCCCTTTTCACGGACAAGCTTCACTTAACTGTTTTACAATGGCCACTATGCGGAGAGTGCAAAAAGATGTCTTACCCCAGGATAAGCCGAAAATCCCTCAATCGGACTTACACAAACTGGAGGAAGAGGATGTAGAGAGGAAATCTCTCATCAAGAATTTTAAGTGGGGAGAAAGCCCCAAAAGAAAAATTGGTAGCGGTCGTTTTGTGAATGATAATTCTGGGAGGAAAAATCATCACTATAAAGCTTTGAGTGGAAGAGACCATACCGGTGCATGGACAAATAGGTCCACACAATAAAAGGTCCACTCGAAGCTATGTTAAGAACGTGGACTGATGAAAAGGCAGAGGAAAACATTACATCTTCATACCAATATGTGAATGAGCTGACCACTCGTTTGAAAACTGGCTGGAAACTTGCCAATGAAAATTTAAAACAAGCCAGGAAGAAACATGCTGCCTATTATAACAGGAAGGCGAAAGACAGAGATTTGGCTGTGGGAGAGAAGGTACTGCTTCTTTTGCCCGGGAGTCAGAATAAGTTACAAATTGGATGGCAGGGTCCATATACAGTTTTAGAGAAGGTATCTAGAACAAATTATAAGATAGATAAGAAGGGGAAAGAAAAAATCTATCATGTGAATCTCCTGAAGAAATATTTGGAAAGAGAACATCAGGAAGAGACACACTTGTTGACCTTGTCCATCGCCATGGAGATGAAAAAGGAACCACTTTCATCATTTGAATATCCATTACACCCCTGTGAGACAGCAGCACAGGTAAAAATCAGTACACATTTAACGAAAACTCAGAAAGAGAGAGTGCAACAGGTTCTAAATAATCATGCAGAGGTGTTAACAGACCGACCAGGGCATACAAACCTATTGGATATGATATGAAACTAATAGACTCCACACCTGTCTGTATGAAACCATATTCGATTCCGTTTGCTAAGGAGAAAGCTTTGAAGGAAGAGATAGACTATCTATTGAAGGAAGGAATTATTTCGCACAGTGAGTCTTCGTATAGTTCCGGTGTTGTACTCTTAAGGAAGCCCTCTGGAGAACATAGACTCTGTATAGATTACAGGAGACTGAATGCTATTACAGAAGGACAGGTGGATCCATTGCCGGATACAAATCAGCTGTTTGCCAGACTAAATAAAGCTAAATATTTCTCAAAAGTGGATTTGAGTAAAGGATACTATCAGATTCCAGTAAAGCCTGAGGTTAGACCATACCTAGCTTTTAGTACCTCAGAAGGACACTATGAGTTTAATAGATTGCCATTTGGATTGAAGAATGCGCCTAGTGTCTTCTCTAGAATGATGAGAAAATTATTGGACCCTCTGAATAATCCCTGTATAACAAATTTTATGGATGATATCCTTATAGCAACAGAAACATTTGAGGAACACATTGACTCTCTGAACATGCTGTTTGATCGACTTAGGGAGGCAAATTTAACAGCCCGACCAACCAAATGTTGCGTTGGATGTAAAGAATTGGAATTTTTGGGACACACAGTTTATCAGGGAAACATGACCCCTGACCCAAAGAATTTAGAGAAACTACAGAAAGCCCCGAGACCACAAACCAAGAAGGACGTGAGATCCTTTGTCTCATTATGTGGTTTCTACCAGAAGTATATCAAAAACTTTAATTCCATATGTGCACCGTTAACTGATTTGACACGTAAAGGACATCCAGATCGCATTACATGGACACCACAATGTGAAATGACTTACCAAGAATTGAAGGAAAGCTCACAAGTAAACCCATTTTGAAATTACCTGACTTAAGTCAAGAATTCATAGTAAGGACGGATGCAAGTAATATTGGGTTAGGTGCAACTCTACTACAGAAATCAGATGCATTGGATGGGGAATTAAGCCCAGTGGCATATGCTAGCAGAAAATTGAATAAAGCTGAAATCAATTACTCAACTAGCGAAAAAGAATGCCTTGCAGTAATATGGGCAATAAAGAAATTCAATATTTATCTGTATGGGAAGGCCTTTAAGTTGCAAACAGACCACAAACCTTTATCGTTTCTAGCACAGGCTAGGCATGAGAACTCCAGGTTACTCCGATGGTCTTTACTTTTGGCTCCATATAATTTTAGCATTGAGTATATATCTGGAAAAACAAATTTGGGAGCGGATTTTTTAAGCCGCCATCCGTGTGATGAGAATCACCGTAAACCCCAGAACTAATAATAAATTTCTCTATGTGTATATAGAATAAAGGACTGACATATAATGTCTGTTTTAAGAGGGAGATGTCGTGGAATATTCTAATCCACATATATAAATTATCAAGTAAATATAAAGCCTAATAAATACATATAATAAATAAAGGAAGAAGAATGGTAAAGAACAGTGCTGTCACAATGACAGTACTCGAAATCCCCCTTCTTTTCTACTTCGTCGGCAAATTGTAACGCTTTCACGTTGATATTAAAGGCCTTCTGCACCATACACGCGTTTCCCAAACACACAATAAAATGTGCTGCCTTTCTAAGAAAAACCTTGAAATATGCAAGTTGACCTAAATTTTAAATTCCATTCATGTCTTTTTCTACACTATGTTACCAAAAACAAAAGACAGATGGACTAAAGGATAGCGAGAAGGGAGAGGCAGAAAGCCGAACACTAAACACGCGTCGCGCGATACACAAATGCTGCCATCACGCGTGTAAGACTACATGCACTAACTTTTTTTCAGACGGACAGTGATAAATTCACTACCCTTCCCAGAGTTAGGTTTTAAAATCTGAAAAACGCTTATTGGGGAAACCTGACATTCTACTGTTTTAAGTCCGAAATCCTGACATTAGTCTGACAGTACAGCAGGACAGGTGGCGGTTCTCACATAAAAAATAAAAAAACAACTACACGACTATCCTAGAAATTGCATATTTTGAACGCAGCCACTTAGCTCTTTTAAATTTGGATATTTGGGTTCCTTAGGGTTTGCTGACAAAGAATATGTACAACGTTATGCAAATAGTCTAGGAATTAACAAGTTATAGCCAAAATAAAATGATAGTGCTGTCAGACAACACCCAAAATCAGAATCGCTCAGTGGTAGATTTTTTTTTCACCACCATTGTACGGGAAATGGGCCACAAGTTACATTTGAACTGATTGGCTGGAATGATATGTAAGGCTAAACACGATTAGTCGGGCTATAAATGCTATCCTGGTTGTTAGGGGAGACGTAGGAAGTTAAAATTTTTTCAAACCCTTGTCGAAACGTGGCTCGATTGGCCAGACTCGCTGATATACTCACTTAGAAGCGTTAGTTCGAGACCACTAGTGCAAATAAGCTTGATAAAGCAACAGTGCGTTGAAGCCAGCTCATATTTTTTGCTAAATAAAAGCCTGGAACATAAGCAGATGGGAATTTGTGCCAGTAATTGTGCCAGAATTCATTGCTAATCAACGTATCTGTGTTTGTTTCCATGAATTGTGGTAAGCTTGAAACATTCAGTATCTTTTAATGAAAATTGAATGTGAATTGTTAATTTATGCCTGTATATATGTGTAGTTCAGTAGCAAACATGATATAAAGCCTATAATGCTCCAGCCTGAACAGAAGGTGTCGGAGGAAAGTAAAACTGCATGGAATGGCCAAACAGTACACTGACACCTAGATTATTGATTAGACAGAAATAATGCTGGAAGTGCAGAGGCGTAGTAACCATTAAGGAGGTTAATGCTGGTATAAAGTATTTCAGATGAAGCTGACAGTTGGCCTAACGCTCTGAACTCAATGTTTGTGATGTATTGTGCTCAGTGTAAAAAGAGAGTATAAATTAGTTATGAAGTAGAAGGTACATCCTTCTTGTTTTCAGGGACCGTGGTCTTGATGGTATTGAGCAGCACCTGGTCAGAGCTTTGCTGAATCCAGAGTCGGACAGCATACTCCTTGGTCCATTTAGCTATCAGTGAGGTGTCTCCAGAGCCGAGGGGAGAGTCGAGCAGAGGAGTCTGTTCCTGCCGCCATCACGCCAGATAAGCTGATGTGGCCAGCTGAGCTCAAAATTATGTACCCCCAGCTTAAAATGACCTTGTAAAAATAACATTAAGAGGGGAATTAAATTGTGTTAATATCAGGAACTGAGAACATCTCCAATATAGTTCCCCTAAAGACAAACTATTGAAGTCATGATGACAAATACCAACAGAGCTTGAACAAAACAAAACCAGTATTACCTCATATTACTACTACACAACTGACACACATAGGATACTTTTAATAATATATGTCACTACTATATTCATATTGATAAATTCTGTACATATAACTTGTAATTTAAATTGATTGTGATTCCTGGTTCCCTTTGTAGTTGAATCAGGACACATATTCATTCATGCCAGCAATGAATACATATTGTTATTTGAAAAGTTATCAGTGACTCCTTTAAGATATCCTTGTAGAGTGTTTTATGTATGTGAGTGTCACAGTGTTGTCAAGTGTGTGGTGGAATAAATTAAATTGTTTATCTGTCTGTTGTTGTTATGACTTACACTTCATCATACACATACCCTAGACATACAACGTAGTCATCACACTATTCCAGAATAATTCTGACTGAGATATATATATATATATGTGGCAGCAAGTAAGGTTATCTATAATACACTACACTTATTAGATATAGATACCTTCACAGCTGATCTCAGTCAGTACACTAAGTCCCCTATAAATATTTATAACATCCCACTTCACCACATATATTGGGGTCTCGCTCTTGGGATTTTGAATCTTTCCCTATTAAAAATATTGGGGGTAATTCACTTCAGGGAATATAAGAATTAAAAGGTATCCTTGGGTGGAATTAAATAAGGTTGAGCTCACGGTGCCTGTGTTGTCCATTAGATATATAGTTAGAGATTGAATTGTTGGTTAGACATTGTATAAATTTACCTGATAGACAATGGCGGACCTGGCCAAGTTTCGATCTGCTGCTGTTCAGACTGCAAAGGAGTTAGGATTAGATGGGCAAGTTATGGTTGCCTATGTTACTACGGAATGTGACAAATTTATTGAACGCGAAGAAAGAAGGTTTGAAGCCGAAAGAAAGTTAGAGGCTGAAAGGGAAATTAAGAAGTTACAATTTGAGGCTGAGGCTGAGACTAAGAGGTTGCAGATTGAGGCTGAGGCTAAGAAATTGGAGGCAGAAAGAGAAGACAAAAGATTAGCTGCAGAAAGGGAAGCAGAAGAAAGAAGATTGACTGCAGAAAGGGAAGAGAAGAAATTAGCTGCAGAAGGGAAGAGAAGAAATTAGCTGCAGAAAGGGAAGAGAAGAAATTAGCTGCAGAAAGGGAAGCAGAAGATAAGAGATTACAAAGGGAACATGAGTTACGACTAAGGGAGTTTGAGTTTCAAGGCCATGCTCCTGAAAATGGTGCCAGTCCCTTTGCTTCTGATGCCACCGCTAGTCAGGGAGCCTCAACCTCAGCTATGAATTTTCATTTAGATCATTTTGTTGAGAAAGACGATGATATAGAGAGCTACCTAAATAGGTATGAACTATTAGCTACCACGTATGGGTTAGAGAGAGAAAGGTGGAGCTTAAAGTTATCTCAGGGACTTCGTGGGGCAGCTTATGAAGTTTTTGCAAAAAATGAGCAGAGGTGATCAGGAAAATTATGACATGCTAAAGCAGGCTCTTTTGTTAAGATATGAAAAGAATGCAGAATTCTATAGGAAAAAATTTAGGAATGCTAAACTACTGTCAGGTGAAACCTATCACCAGTTCTCTGCACGAATAGAGACATACTTGGAGAAATGGACTTCTCTGGGGAAAACCCAAGATCTTAAGGAAATGGTCCTTATAGAGTAACTAAGAGAGTCCATGGCTCCAGACCTGAGAAAGTTTCTCATGGAACAAGGTGCAGAGAGGCTGGGTGAGTTGCTAAATGTTGCTGAAAGGTATCAAGCAGCTCAAGCAGAGGTAACAGGTAATAAAAAGAAACAAGTGGATAACTTTAGGGCACCACAGAACTTTAATAAATTTGATCCTAGGGATCAAAATAAAGGTAAGCACCAATTTGATAGGCCACGGTATGAAAATAAAAATAAATTCCCACAATTCGATGAAAGGAAATATGATGAAAGAAAATCTTTCAACCAAGGAAAAAGGTGGTGTAAAAATTGTCAGATGGACAATCATGACATGACCGTTGCAGAAGGAAACCTGTGTATATGGCCACCCTTCAGGTCAGGTCGACCTCAAGACAGGAGGAGGATATTATGTTGGATACCACTCCAGAAGAGATGAGGAAGGCACAGGCTGGGGATAAAACACTCAAGCCTTGTTTCAGAAAATTGTCAACTTGTCATACAACTCCAGGCAAGGGAGATTTTTTACATGAAAAACAAGTTGATGTATAGGAAGACTGGAACTAGATCCAAAGGTCAGGGACAGCTGGTACTTCCTAAAAAGATATAGGGCAGACTTAATAAGGAGCCTACATGTGAAACCAGATGGGGACCATGAGAAGATAGGTACCATCATTCAAAAGGTGGCTCACAATTATTATTGGCCCAAAGCAAGATGGGACATTGAGAATTTTGTAGAAAGGTGTAGCATAGCACATGAGGGAACACCCACAAGTGGGAACATGGATCAGGACCTGGACACGCCACGGGGCAAAATTAGGCCTGATAATAAAAAGAAAAATAGATTTGATAAAGTGGACCAAATGGAATGGGAAGCCCCTTTTCACGGACAAGCTTCACTTAACTGTTTTACAATGGCCACTATGCGGAGAGTGCAAAAAGATGTCTTACCCCAGGATAAGCCGAAAATCCCTCAATCGGACTTAAACAAACTGGAGGAGAGGATGTAGAGAGGAAATCTCTCATCAAGAATTTTAAGTGGGGAGAAAGCCCCAAAAGAAAAATTGGTAGCGGTCGTTTTGTGAATGATAATTCTGGGAGGAAAAATCATCACTATAAAGCTTCGAGTGGAAGAGACCATACCGGTGCATGGACAAATAGGTCCACACAATTAAAGGTCCATATGTAGCTTTGTTAAGAACGTGGACTGATGAAAAGGCAGAGGAAAACATTACATCTTCATACCAATATGTGAATGAGCTGACCACTCGTTTGAAAACTGGCTGGAAACTTGCCAATGAAAATTTGAAACAAGCCAGGAAGAAACATGCTGCCTATTATAACAGGAAGGCGAAAGACAGAAATTTGGCTGTGGGAGAGAAGGTACTGCTTCTTTTGCCCGGGAGTCAGAATAAGTTACAAATTGGATGGCAGGGTCCATATACAGTTTTAGAGAAGGTGTCTAGAACAAATTATAAGATAGATAAGAAGGGGAAAGAAAAAATCTATCATGTGAATCTCCTGAAGAAATATTTGGAAAGAGAACATCAGGAGAGAGACACACTTGTTGACCTTGTCCATCGCCATGGAGATGAAAAAGGAACCACTTTCATCATTTGAATATCCATTACACCCCTGTGAGACAGCAGCACAGGTGAAAATCAGTACACATTTAACGAAAACTCAGAAAGAGAGAGTGCAACAGGTTCTAAATAATCATGCAGAGGTGTTAACAGACCGACCAGGGCATACAAACCTATTGGAATATGATATGAAACTAATAGACTCCACACCTGTCTGTATGAAACCATATTCGATTCCGTTTGCTAAGGAGAAAGCTTTGAAGGAAGAGATAGACTATCTATTGAAGGAAGGAATTATTTCGCACAGTGAGTCTTCGTATAGTTCCGGTGTTGTACTCTTAAGGAAGCCCTCTGGAGAACATAGACTCTGTATAGATTACAGGAGACTGAATGCTATTACAGAAGGACAGGTGGATCCATTGCCGGATACAAATCAGCTGTTTGCCAGGCTAAATAAAGCTAAATATTTCTCAAAAGTGGATCTGAGTAAAGGATACTATCAGATTCCAGTAAAGCCTGAGGTTAGACCATACCTAGCTTTTAGTACCTCAGAAGGACACTATGAGTTTAATAGATTGCCATTTGGATTGAAGAATGCGCCTAGTGTCTTCTCTAGAATGATGAAAAAATTATTGGACCCTCTGAATAATCCCTGTATAACAAATTTTATGGATGATATCCTTATAGCAACAGAAACATTTGAGGAACACATTGACTCTCTGAACATGCTGTTTGATCGACTTAGGGAGGCAAATTTAACAGCCCGACCAACCAAATGTTGCGTTGGATGTAAAGAATTGGAATTTTTGGGACACAGTTTATCAGGGAAACATGACCCCTGACCCAAAGAATTTAGAGAAACTACAGAAAGCCCCGAGACCACAAACCAAGAAGGACGTGAGATCCTTTGTCTCATTATGTGGTTTCTACCAGAAGTATATCAAAAACTTTAATTCCATATGTGCACCGTTAACTGATTTGACACGTAAAGGACATCCAGATCGCATTACATGGACACCACAATGTGAAATGACTTACCAAGAATTGAAGGAAAAGCTCACAAGTAAACCCATTTTGAAATTACCTGACTTAAGTCAAGAATTCATAGTAAGGACGGATGCAAGTAATATTGGGTTAGGTGCAACTCTACTACAGAAATCAGATGCATTGGATGGGGAATTAAGCCCAGTGGCATATGCTAGCAGAAAATTGAATAAAGCTGAAATCAATTACTCAACTAGCGAAAAAGAATGTCTTGCAGTAATATGGGCAATAAAGAAATTCAATATTTATCTGTATGGGAAGGCCTTTAAGTTGCAAACAGACCACAAACCTTTATCGTTTCTAGCACAGGCTAGGCATGAGAACTCCAGGTTACTCCGATGGTCTTTACTTTTGGCTCCATATAATTTTAGCATTGAGTATATATCTGGAAAAACAAATTTGGGAGCGGATTTTTTAAGCCGCCATCCGTGTGATGAGAATCACCGTAAACCCCAGAATAATAATAAATTTCTCTATGTGTATATAGAATAAAGGACTGACATATAATGTCTGTTTTAAGAGGGGAGATGTCGTGGAATATTCTAATCCACATATATAAATTATCAAGTAAATATAAAGCCTAATAAATACATATAATAAATAAAGGAAGAAGAATGGTAAAGAACAGTGCTGTCACAATGACAGTACTCGAAATCCCCCTTCTTTTCTACTTCGTCGGCAAATTGTAACGCTTTCACGTTGATATTAAAGGCCTTCTGCACATACACGCGTTTCCCAAACACACAATAAAATGTGCTGCCTTTCTAAGAAAAACCTTGAAATATGCAAGTTGACCTAAATTTTAAATTCCATTCATGTCTTTTTCTACACTATGTTACCAAAAACAAAAGACAGATGGACTAAAGGATAGCGAGAAGGGAGAGGCAGAAAGCCGAACACTAAACACGCGTCGCGCGATACACAAATGCTGCCATCACGCGTGTAAGACTACATGCTAACTTTTTTTTCAGACGGACAGTGATAAATTCACTACCCTTCCCAGAGTTAGGTTTTAAAATCTGAAAAAACGCTTATTGGGGAAACCTGACATTCTACTGTTTTATGTCCGAAATCCTGACATTAGTCTGACAGTACAGCAGGACAGGTGGCGGTTCTCACATAAAAAATAAAAAAAACAACTACACGACTATCCTAGAAATTGCATATTTTGAACGCAGCCACTTAGCTCTTTTAAATTTGGATATTTGGGTTCCTTAGGGTTTGCTGACAAAGAATATGTACAACGTTATGCAAATAGTCTAGGAATTAACAAGTTATAGCCAAAATAAAATGATAGTGCTGTCAGACAACACCCAAAATCAGAATCGCTCAGTGGTAGATTTTTTTTCACCACCATTGTACGGGAAATGGGCCACAAGTTACATTTGAACTGATTGGCTGGAATGATATGTAAGGCTAAACACGATTAGTCGGGCTATAAATGCTATCCTGGTTGTTAGGGGAGACGTAGGAAGTTAAAATTTTTTCAAACCCTTGTCGAAACGTGGCTCGATTGGCCAGACTCGCTGATATACTCACTTAGAAGCGTTAGTTCGAGACCACTAGTGCAAATAAGCTTGATAAAGCAACAGTGCGTTGAAGCCAGCTCATATTTTTGCTAAATAAAAGCCTGGAATATAAGCAGATGGGAATTTGTGCCAGTAATTGTGCCAGAATTCATTGCTAATCAACGTATCTGTGTTTGTTTCCATGAATTGTGGTAAGCTTGAAACATTCAGTATCTTTTAATGAAAATTGAATGTGAATTGTTAATTTATGCCTGTATATATGTGTAGTTCAGTAGCAAACATGATATAAAGCCTATAATGCTCCAGCCTGAACAGAAGGTGTCGGAGGAAAGTAAAACTGCATGGAATGGCCAAACAGTACACTGACACCTAGATTATTGATTAGACAGAAATAATGCTGGAAGTGCAGAGGCGTAGTAACCATTAAGGAGGTTAATGCTGGTATAAAGTATTTCAGATGAAGCTGACAGTTGGCCTAACGCTCTGAACTCAATGTTTGTGATGTATTGTGCTCAGTGTAAAAAGAGAGTATAAATTAGTTATGAAGTAGAAGGTACATCCTTCTTGTTTTCAGGGACCGTGGTCTTGATGGTATTGAGCAGCACCTGGTCAGAGCTTTGCTGAATCCAGAGTCGGACAGCATACTCCTTGGTCCATTTAGCTATCAGTGAGGTGTCTCCAGAGCCGAGGGGAGAGTCGAGCAGAGGAGTCTGTTCCTGCCGCCATCACGCCAGATAAGCTGATGTGGCCAGCTGAGCTCAAAATTATGTACCCCCAGCTTAAAATGACCTTGTAAAAATAACATTAAGAGGGGAATTAAATTGTGTTAATATCAGGAACTGAGAACATCTCCAATAATAGTTCCCCTAAAGACAAACTATTGAAGTCATGATGACAAATACCAACAGAGCTTGAACAAAACAAAACCAGTATTACCTCATATTACTACTACACAACTGACACACATAGGATACTTTTAATAATATATGTCACTACTATATTCATATTGATAAATTCTGTACATATAACTTGTAATTTAAATTGATTGTGATTCCTGGTTCCCTTTGTAGTTGAATCAGGACACATATTCATTCATGCCAGCAATGAATACATATTGTTATTTGAAAAGTTATCAGTGACTCCTTTAAGATATCCTTGTAGAGTGTTTTATGTATGTGAGTGTCACAGTGTTGTCAAGTGTGGTGGAATAAATTAAATTGTTTATCCGTCTGTTGTTGTTATGACTTACACTTCATCATACACATACCCTAGACATACAACGTAGTCATCACACTATTCCAGAATAATTCTGACTGAGATATATATATATATGTGGCAGCAAGTAAGGTTATCTATAATACACTACACTTATTAGATATAGATACCTTCACAGCTGATCTCAGTCAGTACACTAAGTCCCCTATAAATATTTATAACATCCCACTTCACCACAGTGCAATCAAAAAGATTTGCACACCATCATTGCAGGCAGACTGGAACAAGGTGGTCATGTTCTCCTAAGAGACCCCGACACCATCACAAGAACTGCTATGCTATGGACCCCCAGAGGAAAGGCGAAAGAGAGGCAGACCGAAGACAACCAGGTGGAGAACTGTGGAGGCCGAGATGCAAAGTATGAAAGCAGAGTTGGAACACTGCACGATGGATGGCCATCGAGCAAAAAATGGAGACAGTTTGTAGCTGCCTTACGAGGCGTGATGGTGAATGATTGCTTTGCCAGTCAGTGGCCAATGATCCAAGATGTTTCAACATCCAGTGTAAACCTCACAAGAAAGTTGGTCATTACTACCGTATATCTGTCTTTAAAACAAACAAGTTCACACAGAAGTGTCTGACTGATTACATGGTTAGAGCGCTGTTCTGTCGCGGCACAATCACCGTGTTCTGGGCTCGAAACCTGGTATCGTCACGTTCCAATCTTCTTCTTCTTCTTGGATCCTTAGGCTCTGACTGACAAAGCAGTCAGTGGCCATCACGCCTAGTGGCATCTTGTAGGGCAGCAACAAACTGTCCCCATTTTGTTCAGTCGGTGGCCATCCTTCGTGCCATGCCCCAACTCTGGTTCATGCTTTA
This sequence comes from Oreohelix idahoensis, assembly GCA_024509875.1. NCBI lineage: Eukaryota > Metazoa > Mollusca > Gastropoda > Stylommatophora > Oreohelicidae > Oreohelix > Oreohelix idahoensis. Next base: position 363,356 of record JAMPIV010022414.1, on the reverse strand, counting down.
CATCTCAGCCTCCACTGTTCTCCGTCAGGCTGTCTTTGATCTGGTACTTAATTGTGCTCTTGAGTTAGGAAAGGCAAAGGCAGCTAGGAAGGGAACTGGTTACCTTTCCTCGTAAATAAGATGGACAGTATCTCTAACACTTCACACCGTCACGGCAGTTTTTGCTATGGGACTTCCTTTACCTTTTTAATTGGAGAAACACAATCGGCACATCACCGTTCACTATTCGACGCCATGTAATCCCTTCATATACGAAACACAATATATATTTGCAGTTCATTCTTTCCTTTATAACCTTTAGTTTAATTAATTTAGTTACTTCCACCTTATTTTACATAACTTTAGATATTATATAAAATCAGCTGGATTAAAACTTGACACATGAAAATTTACCAAGAAAGGGAGCTGCATGCAAAGTTTCAGCATTCATCCGTGAAAGAAACACAGATTCCGAGCGTCAAAGATTCTAAACGCAACAAATATACAACGCTCAGGTGTTCTTAAGTAAAAATGGTATATAAAGAAGAATCTTCATGCGATAAAAATAAACAAAAATTTCGATTGAATACAATGTAAAAGTATTTTGTTTAGGGGTACGCTTCTTTCAAAGAACGAGGGGGCAGCCAGGGCTGAATTAACCATTAAGCAAAATAAGCACGTGCTTAGGGCACCAAGGGAAGAAGGGCACCACAGAATTTTCCCACTAGCTATCATGTCTTTAACTCTCATCTCTTTCACTGCCACAGTCGTCTTTAGCCGAATTTTTTTGTAATTTTTCAATATCTGCCGTGTTCGACTTTAATCCGAATTGTTAAAAAAAAAAAAAAAAACGTTTTCTTTGGTATGGTGAGTGACTGAAAGTGTCAGACATAGACCTAGAGTTCAGTATGTTTGCCTGTCTTACCAACGTTTTTTCTGCATGAATTTCAGTGGAGTCTGGCCAGGAAGAAAATTGAATTTTCAGTCTCTTCAGCATTTATTGAGTCTTAATGTCTTGTCAGTTAAGCAATGGAAGCGCCGCGGGGAGGGGGGGCATTGGGGGCTGTGCTTAGGGCATCAGTTGGCCTTAATCCGCCCCTGGGGGCAGCAGTAGTGGTTTCTCCGTGCTCCACATGGAGTTAAAAGGAAAATCGTGATGTTGATGATGACAAGAATTTAGGTGTCGAAACAAAAACAGCAATGTCGATCTCCCAACACTTTTTTTTTCTACCCAAGTCACGTCTGCGTTTTCCATCCAAGACGTCTCCCAAAACGTTAACTGAGGTTAGGGAGTCGCAATCAATCCAACCCAATATTTCTGTCAAGGCATGTTGGATTGGAATTGATTGTCAGTCCTAGAAATGACCCGGCCAAGTTTATAGAAGTGAATGGGCGATTTCGTCACCGAATGACAGTTTCGACGACGGTGATGAAGACGCATGGGCTCTGATATATTAAAACCGTGAATCTCGTGTAAGTAATGTGACAGAGTTACGACATTTAACGAATTGTTTCAAATGGCCAGAGTTGCTTGACCGAGTTTTTTATTTTATTTCCATTGATAAATAACTTAAATGACTGCTGATGTCATTGACCACCAATGAAATGCTATGAAAAATTATAAGATATTAATAGTAAATTTAAAAATAGCTCATTTAATTTAGGAAACTTCATGCATAAGTGCTATTCCCGGGATCTGTTGTGAGATAAAGAAGAACGTTTGCTCCTACGAGACGTGCTATTAGAGGTGACTAGGATTAGGTTGTGTATGTGGCTGGCGATCGCACCAAGTAAAACAAATTACTATATAAACCACCAGTACAAGAATACATAAGTGTCTTGATGCAGGATTTAACAATTCAATTCCAACGGCAGTATTTACTATAGCTGCTCATCTCTGATTTTTTGTGTTTTTTATTTCTTTTATTTTTTGTGCTTAAATAAATATTTAAAAAAAAACATTCTTAAATTCGATTATGATTGGATACTGTAAATATATTCTTATATATTACCTCTATAATGCTGCTCGCCTTTAAATTAATGCTTAAAGTAACAAGTAGGAATGAAAGGATACAGTATGAAAGATACGATAGAGAGAGAGAGAGAGAGGAAGGGCAAAATGTTAGACGGGAATGTGTTCTCAATTCTTAACCCTTTGAAAATAAAGTTCGTTTGTTCCTGCATAGGAGGCTACAGCAATGTTAGCTTCATGCTCCATACAGGGCGATAAAAAAGTAACATTGTAACCAAGCAAGTCGTACTAGGCGACTGAGGAATGTTGAGGATAGGGCTGGCTAAACCTTCATGTAGAAACCTGAAGCTAAAAAAATGCTGCCAAGTATCACGTCAAACAAAGAAAATAGTTTAATCACACAGACATCTAAGGCAGAAGGTCTTCTATTAAGTAGGCCCATAACGAAGAACTAGATAGATAAAGGTGACGAGAAAAGAGAATTAGACAAGTTCTGCTTGTACAGCAATCCACCCCTTAGCGTTGTTAATTCGTTCTTGCAAACACGAGCGCGAACCGAAACAGCGCAAAACGAAACTTGATTACCCATCAGAAATAACATAAATCGAATGTCCCGGAGGGACGGAAAACTGTATCCAAATTAAATAAAGAAGTGATTAAAAACAGCTAACAACATTTATTAACTACATATAAATATCAGAAATAGTGAACACAAACGAAATATTATTTTGTACTGTACTTTAAACAAATATTATAGGACATTAATCGCTGCTAATTCCGTCGCTTGTGGCTAGAGTTGTCACGACAGAACTGTCTTCATCATCAGACGACTGGTATCAGAAGGTATTGTAGGTGCTTGTCACGGAGTGGTTTGAGGGGGTTTTTGCATGTGTGAATATTCATTCTCCAGCGGGAGTTTATTAGTCATTTGAGTTGTTATGAGTTGGGAATGCGTGCCTTGTAATAATTTAGCTACAAGCAATGTTGTGAGCATTGCTTAAGACAAGCTGCTAGCTATGGTTAGGCGTGAATGAAGCTCGGTGGAGTGTGGAAGGGTTTCACGTGTTTGGTGAATACGAATGAAAGGGGTCAGTCAGAGAGAGACGTGTGTTCGGTCAGTAGTGTGTTGGGTCAGTAGACAGTAGACAGCGAAGTGCGTAGAGTTGAGAAGGGTGGAGGTCTGTAGTAGTTCACGAGTAGAGCAGTGGATTTATGAAGTAGCCTATTTGTGGCTGTAGTTATTCCGAGAAGCAGAGTGTGTGCTGGATACTCGGGATTTGTGATGTCTCTAATATTTGTAATGGCCCTGCGTCCATTGTGACATATTGTTAATACAATATATTGTTGGAGATTGATACTGGTTGTTGGAGTTGGTGTGTTACTCCTTAGACAGTGAGCTAGACGAGCGGTGTATAAGTGTTGTCTGACCTTCTACATCCACCCACATACACCCTACTCGTCACAGTGCTGACAATGTTTTTTTCTGGCTCCAGACGTAGAAGGCGTGGCTGTTTGGTCAATGGGGGCAGGAGATATTCAGGAGACGTAAAAAAAAAAAGACAAAAATCTTCGCCACCTTCTTTTCCTTTTCAAGAAACAGAAACACTTTGTAGCAATATATTACGGATTAACATAGAATTGCATTCCATTCTGCGGTCATGCTTCATTATCCTAGTAATGACAATGCCTCTTGGCCACTCGACCACTCTAAATGAACTGAGTAAGCATGGGGAAGTCATATTCATGACCGCTAATGGAGTTTAACGCTCAGCATAAGGTCGAATTTTTAAAGCGTATAACAGAAATATGGCATAAAATACAAAATAGGTTATATCGAACAAGCGCTAATCGAACAGGGTACGACCAAGGGATTGTTGTATAATCCTTATACTTGGATCTCTACTTGGCCCGATGACAGCCGAACACCTACTGCAGTCCTGCTCAACCTACAGCGATGAACGGAGTAGCATTAGGCAACAACCCACTTCTGTCAACGAAAAACTGTTTGGAGATATCAGGAACCTTGAGCTGACTGCTGCCTTTATTAGGGTCATTAATGTGGAAGTCTGAGGACGAACGAGATATCAGGAACCTTGAGCTGACTGCTGCCTTTATTAGAGTCATTAATGTGGAAGTCTGAAGACCAACGAGGAAGAAGAAAAGGAACCAGAAGAAGAAGAAGAAGGATCTCTTCTCCACGTGGAACCAGAATCCAGACTCCTGAAGATATTCTCTAAAACTGCCCAGACCACGATGACTTACGACTCCAGACCCAGCCAGTGGGTGCAGAGCACAGGCAGAAGCTATGGGGCGTGAAAATGTTTGCGGACGTCGTCCTGGCAACAAGCCTGCAGATTTAGCATGACTTAAAACTGAACCCAGAAGAACAGGAAGGCTCTCTGATACAGAATTTTATATATATATTTTTCTAATTTTTTTATTTTTTAGAAGTTATTTTACAATATTTGTTTGCGTCAAATTGATCATCCCCCTTCCCCCAAAGGAACATTGATGACGATAAACGTTGCCGCATTTGCCATTTCAAAACCTCTTTATTTAATTTTAAAAAAAAAGTAAAGGTCATCCAATAGCAGACACTGCGGCATGGGATTGAAGTGTTACAGACTTCACCTTACTAGGTCTACCATCGAGATGTAGGGGGGGGGGGGTGTTGACCAGTTCTCTTCCTCGCTGCTTTTTCATTACAGCTGGTACAGTGTGTCGGTACCGTGATTCGAACCGGGCACCTTTGCCGCGAAAGACCAATTCTCTAACCACTCTGTTAATCGGACGCTTTTTGCTTTATGCGTTTTAAATTGCACTTTTGTTTTTCATAAAGCTGTACTGCGTTTACAGATTTATTATTATTATTTTTGGTTATTTTTGTAAGTAATTGTTCGCAGTTTTACAGTGTTAAAAGTATCAAAGCCAGTTCGGATAAGCAATAAATTTATGGCCGAGGGGAAAAAAAAATTGAGTTTCAATATCGCCTCGCGCCATTTACGGAACAGATAAATCGGACAACTAACAAGCCAAACGGCTTAAACACGCGCGTTGAGGAACGTTTGAAAAATTATGGCACCATTTGAGTTCTCTTTATTGTTGATGGGGCTAATTTCATCTTTGAGATGTGTGGAAATTCTTCAAGTCAGCAATGCGTTCTAATAAAGGAAGTGATTGGAGATGGACGAAACGTCACAGAAAGTTCAACAACGAGAAATTTGTTAACCAGCTGTAATGAATTAGGATGTGCCCTTTGTGCTGAATGACCTATTGACTACATGCTTTCTCGTGTGGTTATTTAATTTCTTTCCATTCTATTTAAATTGCGTTCTCCCTGACAAATATCTACACCCTAGGGTACAAGAGAAACGATTAAGTAAGTAAGTATTATTCCATTTAAACTTCACTGGATATTTGTTGTCAAACTTAACATGACTTATAGTCGATGGTCAATGGACCAGAGAAAAGATGGCAAGATCAACGTGCTCTTTTAATCGGTGTTCAATTTAGTTTTCCCGGTGCAATGCTGGTTTTTAGTACTCGTATTTTCCTGAAAAGGTGGCGGGAAGTTGTCAATATTCGGTACAGATGCTTCTCTTAGACAATTAGTAGTATGGGGGAAAAGTATATACCAGGAGCTTTCATTGCATTGAGAAATATATGGAGATCAAAAAGATATCAAGTCCAACACTAAAATAAGAACCTTCAAATCAAATATCAAGTCAGTCCTATTGTATGGTTCTGAAACATGGACAACAGCAAAAACAACAACCAGAAAGACAGACTTTCATAAATGGATGGCTGAGCAGAATAGACGGGTTGGGATTGTATGATACAGTTAGTAGTATTGTATGGATGAAGTATGATACAGTTAGTAGTATTGTATGGATAAAGTGGCAAATGTCGAGGTGTTATCACGTGCTGGTCTTCAAAGCATGTATACACTGCTTAGACAGCACAGACTACGCTGGCTTGGCCATGTTCGCCGCATGGAAGATGGACGCATCCCGAAAGACATCTACGGACAACTGGCAGATGGCAAAAGAACAGTTGGGCGACCGCCGCTGAGGTTCATAGAAGTGTTCAAGAGAGACATGAGGGCACTGGACATAAATCCAGCAACCTGGGAGGATGAAGCTGCCGATCGCACCATGTGGCTCTGCACTCTACGTCGCCACCTCAGATTGGGCGAAAAGAAGCTCTCACGGCAAGCAGAAGCGCGAAGAAAACGTCGAAAGGAACACGAGGAAAAAAAGCAGCTGAGAGCTGTCACCTCAAGCGCGCATTCCCATAGTCAGTTATGAAGGGGCTATTATTATTATTATTGTATGGATAAAAAAAAAAACCCAAACAAATAGTAGTGGAAAGATGAAAATAATCAGACAATCGCCAGTGGAACGAGAGATGAGAAGAAAAAGACACATGAGAAAATGGCAGGACACATATTGAGAAAACCTTTCCAAAGCATCACCAAGCAGCCCTTGTTCTGAAATCCCCACGGTAAGAGAAGTAGACAAAATAATTTATGAAGAAGAGAGCTGGAGACAGACATGAAGTGCATGAACAAGACACGGAAAACCCGCGAGCCGACGGCCCGTGACAGGAAGACTTGGCATATGTTTGTTGAGGGATGTCACGTGACAGGAAGACTTGGCATGTGTTTGTTGAGGGATGTCACGTGACAGGAAGACTTGGCATGTGTTTGTTGAGGGATGTCACGTGACAGGAAGACTTGGCATATGTTTGTTGAGGGATGTCACGTGACAGGGAGACTTGGCATGTGTTTGTTGAAGGATGTCACGTGACAGGAAGACTTGGCATGTGTTTGTTGAAGGATGTCACGCGACAGGAAGACTTGGCATGTGTTTGTTGAAGGATGTCAGGTGACAGGAAGACTTGGCATGTGTTTGTTGAAGGATGTCACGCGACAGGAAGACTTGGCATGTGTTTGTTGAAGGATGTCACGTGACAGGAAGACTTGGCATATGTTTGTTGAGGAATGTCACGTGACAGGAAGACTTGGCATCTGTTTGTTGAAGGATGTCACGTGACAGGAAGACTTGGCATCTGTTTGTTGAAGGATATCACGTGACAGGAAGACTTGGCATGTGTTTGTTGAAGGATGTCACGTGACAGGAAGACTTGGCATGTGTTTGTTGAGGGATGTCACGTGACAGGAAGACTTGGCATATGTTTGTTGAAGGATGTCATGTGACAGGAAGACTTGGCATATGTTTGTTGAAGGATGTTACGTGACAGGAAGACTTGGCATGTGTTTGTTGAAGGATGTCACGTGACAGGAAGACTTGGCATCTGGTTGTTGAAGGATGTCACGTAACAGGAAGACTTGGCATCTGTTTGTTGAAGGATGTCACGTGACAGGAAGACTTGGCATGTGTTTGTTGAAGGATGTCACGTGACAGGAAGACTTGGCATATTTTTGTTGAGGGATGTCACGTGACAGGAAGACTTGGCATCTGTTTGTTGAAGGATGTCACGTGACAGGAAGACTTGGCATGTGTTTGTTGAAGGATGTCACGTGCCAGGAAGACTTGGCATATGTTTGGTGAGGGATGTCACGTGGTAGGAAGACTTGGCATATGTTTGTTGAAGGATGTCACGTGACAGGAAGACTCGGCATATGTTTGTTGAGGGATGTCACGTGGTAGGAAGACTTGGCATATGTTTGTTGAAGGATGTCATGTGAAGGAAGACTTGGCATATGTTTGTTGAAGGATGTCACGTGACAGGAAGACTTGGTATATGTTTGTTGAAGGATGTCACGTGACAATAAGACTTGGCATATGTTTGTTGAGGGATGTCACGTGGTAGGAAGACTTGGCATATGTTTGTTGAAGATTGGGAGATTAAAGGTGATGACTAGTGGGAAAAAATGTGAAGAGAAGAGGACGGCGTTGTATAGAACAAACATGAAGAAAACCAGTTGATAGCATAACAAGGCAGTGCTTATTCTTCCACTGGGAGGTGACAGATAATGAATAACTAATTCTTAATAATACATCCACAGTAAGTGGACTAGAGCAGTGTCGGCAACCGGTCGTTCGCGACTGCCGGATAGATCACGGGGAAATGAGTTGCTGGATCACTAGGTGGCTCAAGGGGGAAGGAGGATTAAGAATGTTAAAGCTAAGGACATGTCTGACTAGTCTGTCATCGGTATTTAAAAGTGCCGTCTCCCCAGAATTATAAGTACTTTTTGCCTTATTTCCATTGAAAACTCCCGAGCTGTCTTGTAGAAATTCACTCTGATCGTTAACTGCTTGAGATATGAACGCAATCTTATCTTTGAAATAAAACTAGCATTCGGTAAAAAACAATATTCAGTCATAAATTTCCGGCGCTGTGTTGGTGGAACTGTGGGAAGCAAATCTTTCAACAGAGATGAAATGATCACGCCCTTTGAGGCATATTGGGAAAATGGTGTTAGGCCTATATTTTCTTGACCAAAAGGCACACAAAAGGTGATGTCGCGTGCCGCCTTAACCTTCCCAGAGTAGCTCGGGTTCCCAATCCATGAGGCTGGGTCGACCCCGGAGCCGTTTGCGGTCTACAAAATCCCACCTCAACTGGGGATCGAACCACGGACCACCGAGCTAGGAAGCCAGTGAACTAACCATTGCGCTGAAGCGGCTCCAAGGGAGATGAAACTTGTACATAAATATCATCATTTTGTTTTTCTCTCCCTTTGGAGCACGGGGCCACCATTGTAGCTGCCCCTCCCCCCTTAGCTGCCCCTCCCCCAGCTCCCCCCAATGAGCTGTTCTCCCCCCCCCCCCTTTGACATGCTCTTGCAGTGGGGGTTTCTGTAGTAATTTTTTAAATATATGACGAGGGTACAAGTCACGTGCAAAATGTTACATATAGGCTGAACTTATACATCCAGTTACTGTGAAATCCAGATAAGACGCGAGTTTACAAGTGCTTCAAGCTGGAAGAGTGGATACAATTGTGAAATTAACTATATAGATATATATAGCTAGAATTTTTGGACAATTTGAAGTAACTTTTTTGCTTGCCCCAACTCGAATTTGGACTCGCATAAGTAGAAGTTCTGCCTTCATCGACTAAATTACAGTGCTACGTACCGTACATAACTGTTTGGTGAACGGGCGTTAACAGGTTAATAAAGGCATAATAAATAAATAAATAAGTAAATAAATTATATATATTATATATATATATATATATATATATATATATATATATATATATATATATATTATATATATATATATATATATATATATAATATATATATATATATATATATATATATATATATATTCTTACCCTCAGGAACCCAAGTGAGCACCTGTAGTGGTATTCTGTTGTTTTGCATTCGTAGGACATGACCGATATATGACCATCGTCTTTTCCTTATGTAGTCGGAGACATATTTCTGCCTAGAGTCTTCTCTTATTTGTCGATTAGTCTTGAATTCTTTCCAACTGATGTTCATGAGTTTTTCTAAGACATTTGTTCGAATGTATTCAGCTTGTTCTCCAATGATTTTGTTATTTTCCAACTCTCACAGCCGTATGTTAACACTGAGATAACATTTGAATTAAACAGACGAAGCTTGGTATGTATATTCAATGATCGTAATTTCCAAATGTTAGATAATCTATTGAAGGCGCTAGCTGCCAAAGCAATTCTAGTATGGATTTCTCGTGTTGTGTCACCATCCTGAGTCATTTTACTACCTAAATAATTGAAACTTTCAACTTTCTGTAGTTCTTCCCCGTTCAAGATGATATCAAAGGTCTCGTTAGAAAAGTTCATAGCTTTAGTTTTAGAGGCATTTATTTGGAGACCTATTTTAACCGAGAGATGACACAAATTATTTATTGCTTCTTGGGATTGTCTTGGTGTTGAACTTAAGAATGCTACATCATCTGCGAAATCCAGGTCCCCCAGGAATTTTCCATTTGTCCATTTTATACCCAATTGTTCATTGTGGGTATAGTTTCTCATAACCCAATCAATAGCTATTCCAAAAAGTAGTGGTGACATAATACAGCCTTGTTTCACCCCTGTTTCTACTGTAAACCATTCTGTATTCCCTTTATTTGTTCTAACACAACATCTTGCATTGTCATATAGCGCTTTGATTATATTCACATATTTTGTTGGAAAACCATAGATTGCAAGTATCTTCCACAGTGATGGGCGGTGTAGACTATCAAAGGCTTTTTGAAAATCGACGAAGGTGATAATAAGTGGCGATTGCCTTTCCACTGATTCTTCTATGATTGTTCTTAGTGTGAATATTTGATCAATACATGATCGTTTCGGCCTGAAACCCGCTTGTTCTTCTCTGATCTTTTCGTCAGCATGCAATTTAAGTCTTTCTAACATCATGCAACATAATAATTTTCCAGGTACTGATAATAGAGATATACCACGCCAGTTATTACAGTCTGATAGATCACCTTTCTTCGGTAACTTTGCAATAATACTGTCTTTCCATTGTTGTGGTGGTTGTTCTTCTCTCCAAACTATATCTATATCTCTCCAAACTTCATATATATATATATATATATTGTAAAGGAAGTGAATAAATGTTCAAATCTCGTTTTGGTTTAGTATTTGTGCATGTTCTGTCAGTGGCTCCGATGTGGATTCCTAGAGTAATAACTATTGCACAAGTACGCTTATGTAAGAGTTACAGCGCTTAACTTAGGGACTTGTGTGATGCTAGTGTTTTCATTCATCTTTCTTACGAGTGCCTGCCAGGTACTGGTTTATGGTTATTATTTACTATTCATATGCCTCGGGTTTCACTCTTTGTATATCTTCAGATTTCAAACGCGTAGTCTTGTTGCTGTTAGAGTATAAAGCAAGCCTTTTTCTCGCAAACCGAGGTGAACCAGTGTTCGCTCAGTCGGCCTGACGTTTACGTGCTTGCAGGTTTAATGAATGTTAGCGTTGTAATCTACTGTCAGAAGCTCTGGCGTTTATTAAAATCTGTTATTGCGTGTTCACCAAACAATTATGTACGGCCACCTAGTCGATGAAGGCATAATTTCTACTTGAGCGAGTTCTAATTCGACTTGGGACAAAAAATATTACATCGACTTGTCCTACAATTCTAGTTATCAGAATTCGACTTAACTGGAGTTTCTTTTTCACAAACTCAAAGAAGACATTTGGACGGGACCTTCAGAAATTCGTCTACTGAAGCGAAATTTAATTTAAGCGAGTTCCGCTTAAAGTGGACAGCACTGACTGTATATTCACACATGCGTCACGGATACACATATTAAGAAGACAACAAGAAACACAATGACAAAATCAACAGCGATGAGGCCAGTGATGATAACGCCGAGAATAAAAAAAACATAATATGAGAACGTTATTAATACCTCAATCTCCACTCTGTTTCTGGTTAACTTTTTTTCTTCCCTCTGCAGTTCAAGGGGGGGGGGGGGGGGGGGGGAGAGAGACAAAGAAAGAACAGAATTACTGCAGCATGAGGGGAGGCAGTACAATGTGACTAATATGACGTCATGCATGCCGTACAAGGTGACTAATATGACGTCATGCACGCCGTACAAGGTGACTAATATGACGTCATGCATGCCGTACAAGGTGACTAATATGACGTCATGTATGCCGTACTAGGTGACTAATATGACGTCATGCATGCCGTACAAGGTGGCTAATATGACGTCATGCATGTCGTACAAGGTGGCTAATATGATGTCATGCATGTCGTACAAGGTGACTAATATGATGTCATGCATGCCGTACAAGGTGACTAATATGACGTCATGCATGTCGTACAAGGTGACTAATATGATGTCATGCATGTCGTACAAGGTGACTAATATGACGTTATGCATGTCGTACAAGGTGACTAATATGACGTCATGCATGTCGTACAAGGTGGCTAATATGACGTCATGCATGTCGTACAAGGTGACTAATATGACGTCATGCATGTCGTACAAGGTGGGTAATATGACGTCATGCATATCGTACAAGGTGGCTAATATGACGTCATGCATATCGTACAAGGTGACTAATATGACGTTGTGCATCGGGCTCACAACTTCATCATGTAAAACATATTGCCCCCCCCCCCAAAAAAAAAAAAATCTCCGCTAAATGAGCACGTGAACGCTTGCTACAATGGGAACAACTACAAAGCTCCATGCTCCGGAAGGAGCGCAAATAAGACTGATGATGATGACAGTCCGCTCAACTCTTGACACCAACGTCAAATGAAAATTCAGCCTCTCACAATATTCCAGTGTTTACAGTAACCGACTTCTATCCATACTTAACCGTGTCATTCTAAGTAAAAACCCTAAACGAACGTTCCTCAAGATCCTACGTGGTCTGGCAATGTTACAGCCATTTAGAGAAATAACTCTTTGTCTTTAAAGTCCCCCCTCCCCACTTTAAAATCCATTTTTCTGATTCGTAGGCGAATAGGCTTAAGTCGAATGCTTTGAACTCTGAACTTTCGTCAATGATATGTCTGTCGGTTTGTTTGATTCTCTGTCTGTCTGTCCATGTCTGTCTGCTTTTCGGTCTCTCTGTCCGTCCGTCCGTATTTCTGTTTGTATGTGTGTCTGTCGGTCGGTCGGGTCTTACTGTCAGTCTGCCTATCTATATATCTGTCACTAATACAAAATATCTGCTACATAGCAGAGAAAGAAAGAGGTCTCGACCATTTAAAAGCATGTAATTATTCAGTACAACAAATGTAACTGATTACTGCCGTAGTGAAGCAGAGATCGCCTCAAAATAATGTCATATGTAGTAGTAGCAACAGTAGCAGCAGTAGTGGTGGTTGTAGTAGTAGCAACGGCAGTAGTAGTAGCAACAGTTCTAGTAGTAGTAGTGATGGTTGTAGTAGTAGCAACAGTAGTAGTAGGGGTGGTTGTAGTAGTAGCAACAGTAGTAGTAGTGGTGGTTGTAGTAGTAGCAACAGTAGTAGTAGTAGTAGTAGTAGTAGTAGTAGTAGTAGTAGTAGTGGTTGACGTAGTAGCAACAGTATTATTATTAGTAGTAGTAGTGATCACCCGTGTGTTACCGGGGCCCGAAAGGGGAGCAAAGAATAGTAACACTGCACCCTACCACGCATGTCGTAAAAAGCGACTAAGGAGGGTATGGGCATGGGGTTGTTTACCCCATCCCGTAAAAACTTCGCACAGTGGGGTGATCACCTGCTTGCCAACCAATCTGATTACGGAAACAATGATAGATTGTTTGGTCTGTTTTTGTTCCACAAAGACGCCACTAGGCGTGGTGGAAACAGCGATAGATTGATCAATTTGTTGTTGCCCTAAGACGCCACTAGGCGTACAGGCCACATACTGCTTTGCCGGTTGGCGGCTAAGGATGGAAGAAGAAGAAGAAGTAGTAGTGATGGTTGTAGTAGTAGCCACAGTAGCAGTAGTAGTGATTGTAGTAGTAGCAACAGCAGTAGTAGTGGTGGTTGAAGTAGTAGCAACAGCAGTAGTAGTGGTGGTTGAAGTAGTGGCATCAGTAGTAGTGGTGGTGGTTGTAGTAGTAGCAACAGTAGCAGTAGTGGTGGTTGTAGTAGTAGCAACAGCAGTAATAGTGGTGGTTGAAGTAGTAGCATCAGTAGTAGTGGTGGTGGTTGTAGTAGTAGCAACAGTAGCAGTAGTGGTGGTTGTAGTAGTAGCAACAGCAGTAATAGTAGTGGTTGTAGTAGTAGCAACAGTAGCAGTAGTAGTGGTGGTTGAAGTAGTAGCAACAGTAGTAGTAGAAGTGGTGGTGGTTGTAGTAGTAGCAACAGCAGTAGTAGTAGTGGTTGTAGTAGTAGCAACAGTAGCAGTAGTGGTGGTGGTTGAAGTAGCAACAGTAGCAGTAGTAGTGGTGGTGGCTGTAGTAGTAGCAACAGCAGTAGTAGTAGTGGTTGTAGTAGTAGCAACAGTAGTAGCCGTGATAGCAATATTAGTAGGCATGGTAGAGCACGTTGATTTTGAAAAGGCTTTTGACAGCATACATAGGGACAGTTTACGGAAAATACTGAGGGCTTATGGAATTCCAAGCTGCATAGTGTCAATCATAAAAAGCGTGTATGCAAACTTTACGTGTAGTGTTGGGCAGAGCAACCTAACCTTTGAGGGGAAGACAGGAGTACGACAGGGATGCCCCTTATCAACCACTCTATTTTTAACAGTCATAGACTGGGTGATGCGCCAGACAACAGAGGGCAGTCCAAGAGGAATAAGATGGACTGCATTTTCTACATTGGAAGATCTGGAATATGCAGATGACATTGCACTACTAGCACATTCACATCAACACATCCAGGAAAAAAACGGATAGACTTAATAAGTTTAGCCAGCAGGTGGGCTTGAACATCAATTTAAAGAAGTCAGAGGTCATGACGCTCAATGTGAGCAACCCTGAGCCCATATCAGTAAGGAATCAGCAACTGGTACAGACAGACACCTTCACATACCTAGGATGCATAGTAACACCAGACGGCGGGGCAGGCAAAGACATCAAGATCAGAATGAATAAGGCAAGAACAGCCTTTTTTAGCCTAAACAACATCTGGAAGTCCTCTCAATACAGCACAAGCACAAAATTAAGATTATATCAGAGCTGTGTGCTTTCTGTGCTTCTCTATGGTGCGAAATGCTGGAGAGTTACAAAGAAGGAAACGTCGAAATTGTCCTCTTTTCACACAACTTGCCTAAGAAAAATTCACCGAATCTTTTGGCCCAATACCATCACCAACCAAGATCTGCATGCTCGGAAGTAGTGGTAGCGGTGGTAGTAGTAGCAACAGTAGTATAACTGTGGTTGTAGTAGTAGCAACAGTAGCAGTAGTGGTGGCTGTAGTAGCATCAGCAGTAGTATTAGTGGTAGCGGTGGTAGTAGTAGCTGTGGTAGTAGTAGTAGCAGCAGTATTAGTAGCAGTGGTGATGGTAGTAACAGCAGTAGTGGTGATAGCAGCGGTTGACGATCACTTTCAACCAATCTTAGATGCGTAGACAGCACATCATCGCAAATTCACCATCTGCTGTATCTCAAAGTCGGACGAGACATTTTGCTATTGCAATCAGCAAATAGAGAAGCGGTAATTTGAAAAGAGCGTTATATTCAATTACGCATTCAGCAATTACAACTGAACCGCCACTGTGCAATCGAAATGATCTTGGACTCTGGAGAATAGCATAAACAACGAGCTACTAATTGAGAGATTCAATGAAACATTGAGGATAGGACGTGGTCTGGAAATAGATTAGGCTTTTCTATTCTAACTTTTCCTATCACCATCTCTCTTCTCCGTGCTTGTTTGGATCGAGGATTTCAGAACAAAGACTTCTCTGTGTTGCAATTGGATGAATTCCTCAACCGTGTATGACTACAAACCTGGAACATTTTATATTTCCGGGATATATCGCGGAGTCTGAAGATTACCACCCGTTCTCTTCCGCCGAGGCGACTATACGCATACTTTTTTTCATGATGGCCCGGATGCTCAGCATCCCATTTGCTCTTGCATCTGCTTCTGAAAAAAACTCTTTGCCTCTTAGAGGGCTGTACTTGTATCATGCTGAGGTAGCTTTCCATCTTCCTTTGTCAATCTGTCAGCCTCTTCACTGGCGGAGATGTTGCAACGAGATGGGATCCACTGTACCACAACTTTCTTGAATCGCTGACTCAGTTTGATGCTTCTTTAAAATACAAATTGCTAATGAAAAAGAAAACATTTTAACACACGAGTATCTAACTGTGTACGTCAACTGAAACACATATACAAAGACACACGCGCACAGAGATACACACTAATACCTACAGTTTTTTTTCACCGCTAGGAAAATTAAAAAAACGTGTACCGGACATAACTGGTTTCGCCCACCGTGGAAATAAAACTAATGTAGTGTAATGACTGGTTGAATTAAAGTTTACAATGTAGCCACTTATCCAGAACAAATATGGATTAATTCCAAATCAGCCATGACAGGGTAAAATAAATGTATTAGATTTTCCTCTGGCAAAGCACCAGGCAGTGATGGGATTCCTCCTGATTTAATCAAATGATGTAAGAGCACGCTATTACATACCCTGCATAGGATGCTGTGCCAGTGCTGGGAAGAGACAACTATTCCTCAAGACATGCGAGATGCCAAGATTGTAACACTGTATAAAAATAAAGGAGACAGAAGTGATTGCAATAACTACAGAGGCATCTCTCTTCTTAGTATTGTTGGTAAGGTTTTTGCCAAAGTCATCTTAATGCGACTACACAAGCTAGCTGAGCGCATATATCCAGAGTCACAGTGTGGATTCCGAGCTGGCAGATCAACAACAGACATGATCTTCTCTCTCCGCCAGCTTCAGGAAAAATCAAGAGAGCAGAAAAGACCATTATATATCGCCTTTATAGACCTCACAAAAGCATTCGACCTGGTTAGTAGGGATGGACTATTTAAAATCCTCCTGAAAATAGGCTGCCCTTCTAAAATGCTGGAAATGATAAAGTCATTCCATGACGGCATGAAGGGAACAGTCCAATATGCTGGAAGCACGTCACAGCCCTTTGATATACGAAGTGGCGTTAAACAAGGCTGTGTTCTGGCTCCGACCCTCTTCGGAATCTTCTTTGCCTTACTCTTGAAACATGCATTCAGAGATGCAACTGAAGGAATATGCCTTCACACTAGGTCAGATGGCCGTCTGTTTAATCTTTCAAGGCTGAAGGCAAAAACAAAAAATCAGAAGGGTCACTATAAGAGACTTGTTGTTCGCTGATGATGCTGCAGTCGTCACTCAAAGCCAACAGGAGCTTCAGAGCTTGATGAATCGCTTCACTAAAGCATGCAAGGACTTTGGCCTCACAATAAGTCTAAAGAAAACGAATGTGCTGAGTCAGGATGTGGGTGCTGCACCAGTTATCACTATCGATAACTATGAATTGGCAGTGGTGCACCACTTCACATACCTAGGGTCTACCATCAATGACAAACTCTCACTGGATACAGAAATCGACAGCCGCATTGGCAAAGCTGCAGCTACCTTTGCCCGCCTCACATCGCGTGTTTGGGGAAACTCTAAACTCACAATGAAGACCAAAGCTGCGGTATATAATGCCTGCGTCACCAGCACACTTCTATATGGCAGCGAGACCTGGACGACCTATGCTAAGCAAGAAAGAAGGCTCGATACCTTCCATTTGCGGTGTCTACGCCGCATCCTCGGCATCTCGTGGAAAGATAAAGTGACAAATGTCGAGGTGTTGTCACGTGCTGGCCTTCAAAGTATGTATACGCTTCTTAGACAGCGCAGACTTCGCTGGCTTGGCCATGTTCGCCGCATGGATGATGGTCGCATCCCAAAAGATATCTTCTACGGACAATTAGCAGATGGCAAGAGAACAGTTGGGCGACCACAGCTGAGGTTCAAAGATGTGTGCAAGAGAGATATGAGGGCACTGGACATGGATCCAGCAACATGGGAGGATAAAGCTGCCGATCGCACTAAGTGGCGATGCTATTTACGGCGCCGCCTCAGATTGGGCGAAGAGAGGCTCACACAAGAAGCAGAGGTGAGGAGAAAACGTCGAAAGGAGCACCAGGAAAATAAGCAGCTGAGGGCTGTTACCTCAGGGGCGCATTCCCATGGTCAGTTATGACTGAAGGGGCTATTATTATTATTATTCGATTTTCCGCGGAATTGTTTGTATCTGTTTATGTGGATACCAGACGCTTACATTTTGACGTTTACGCTTTTTCTACATCTTGTAGAGAATAGTCATATCGAGACCAGTCGTATGAAGACAAAATAAAACTGCCTTGCAAGGAAGTCACGAAAAGGCAAAAGGCAGGGAAGCAGTACCAAATAAATGCATGCTGAAAAAGGATACGATGGGCCGCAAGGTGTACAACATAGTGCAACGCCAACCGCCTTAAGATGACAGATACAAATATGACTCAACCAGGTGATGCTCAAACTAAAGAGACCTGCCAGGTAGGAAGAGTGCCGGACCCCTTGCCTCGACGGGGTTCACTCAAAGCTACTAGTGGTCACCTATCTCTGCATCGTACAACAGTGAATAGAGAAGCATATGGCTACAACCCACATCTCTTCACGAACATGTGACGTCTTAAAAAGCTCTCGTAAACTGGTACGTAACGCAAAAACAAATAATTCCTCACATCTGTAAGAAAACATATTATGTTTGAATCATAAATATGACATAAAGCACTACAGGTAAGCAATTATAACAGATAATCCATTGTTATTCTATGCCAGGGGTTCCAAAACAGCGTGGCGTGCCACACAGGTGTGACGCGAGAGGATGGCAGGTGTGGACAATGAATAAGAGAGATTTTAAAAAAAATCATATGTCAACAATAATTATGACGGTTATTTTCTTATTTAGTTTGTTACCTGTGATATAATACGGGAAATATGTGTATAAAAACCCATATAATTTTCCAGAATTTGACAGATTTTATTCAGTAATATAATTTATTTTATATCAAATAGATACAGTTTTCCACGAAATATTGTTGTGAACAGGAATTTTCAGCTCTGACAAATATCAAAGACCAGAAAAGAGAAAGGCTTCTTTGTGTTGATGAGAAGATGAGAGATTGTTTGTCTCAAATAAGACCTAATATAAATGAGATTACCCTACAACAACAAGCTGACACGTATAATTGATTCTGTATATTTCGTGAATGAATCAAGTTTTTATGTAGCTGTATTTAAAAAAATACTTTCTTGATGTCACATGACCATTTTATAAAGTAATTGTATTCTATGTTATGAATAAAGCACTGCTAGGAGTTGACTTTTGTTTCTTTTTATGAAGGTATTTCTTATAAAAAAATCAGAGGCACATCTCCAATCCAACGTTCAAGTCTGGAAGGAAGAGCTGGAGAAGAGAGGGATGGTCATTAGCACCTCTAAAACACAATCCATGGTGATATCACGAGAAGAAAAAAAGACATCAGATTAAGCTGGGAGAACAGGTCCTGGAGCAGGTCGACCACTTTAAATATCTCGGAGCTATTATAGACCGAAAGGGAGGCATCAAAGAAGAGTTGGCCACTCGAAAAGCATCAGCTGTGGGACTTTATCCGTCATGGCCAAACCATCTTAGTTGGGACTGTTCTACTTGGGTCTGCAGGGGGTGGGATTTTAGGCCTTGACGTATCGTCTGGTTGCGGACCATGTCTCTTCTTGTTACTTCAACCACCTTCCTCAGATACCTCATTTCTGCGGTTTGGATTTGGCTTTTTATGGGTTGTAGTCATTTGCCCATGACTCGCATCCATATGTCAAGACTGGGACATAGGTGGAGCGGTATACAGCCATCTTCGTTTTCTTACCAACCTCTCTCTTGCTGAGGAATCATCGATTTATGGCCTGAAAAAGTCTCCCAGCTGCTGTTTTTCGAGTGGCTGGCCAACTCTTCTTTGATGCCTCCCTTTCAGTCTATAATAGCTCCGAGATATTTAAAGTGGTTGACCTGCTCCAGGACCTGTTCTCCCAGCTTAATCTGATGCCTTCTGTCTTCTCGTGATATCATCATGGATTTTGTTTTAGAGTTGCTAATTTTTTTTTTTTTTTTTTTCGTACGCCCGCTAATACTCGAGGCGAAATCTCAGGTTATTATTTTATGTCTAACCTGACATTGATTTTACGTGAGTATCCCTTTATTTCTTGTACAGAGACAGGTGTCCCTCGCCATTCAGGCAAATACTCGCCGATTTCGGAGGTACCCATTGCAGCTGGGTCGGCTCAGGAGCCGCCAGTCCCTGGTCGACGACACTCCTTCAAATGTCCTCGCCAGGTCTCGAGTTAATCCAGTCCAAATCCCGGTCGACGAAAAATCATCAAATGCCGTCGCCCGGGTTTGATCCTGTATTACCCGGTCGCCAGAGCGGTGTTGTAACCACTACGCTAGCGCGGCTCCCAGAGTTGCTAATGACCACCTCTCTCTTCTCCAGCTCTTCCTTCCAGATTTGCAGGTTGGATTGGAGATGTGCCTCTGATTTGCATATATTATCATTTTGGTTAAATGTTTGTTTTCTTCCCAATATAGGGGTTGGTCAAAACCAGTGGCCAGCGTGTTTTCTCTAATTGTGGGCCTTTTTCTCAGTTACTGAAGGCATATGAACAGTAATTTGAGCTAAACTGGACTTATAAATATCCAGATTGTTCTATTAAATTTATCAGCCCGCTGCGGCAATAAACATAACATTTTTCCCCGACTACTGACAGTCGTTTTACCCAAGTGAATTTTTTTTTATCCAGGATATACTGCTGTTTTCATAATCGGTACTCACCCAGAGCAAGCTGATAGGATTATCATCATCATTCATAATTAACAATTTT
Organism: Oreohelix idahoensis; assembly: GCA_024509875.1. Taxonomy (NCBI): domain Eukaryota; kingdom Metazoa; phylum Mollusca; class Gastropoda; order Stylommatophora; family Oreohelicidae; genus Oreohelix; species Oreohelix idahoensis. The sequence continues at coordinate 343,039 of JAMPIV010022414.1, read as the reverse complement.
TTTTAGCAACCATATGTTTTCCTGCTGTTTACTGGGAATTCCATATCTCAGATAGTTCCGGTATTAACCATTCCAAGTGTCAATTGTGTATCCAGAAAACTACCACCAAGTTAGGCGTTCCCCGTGTAACATTTAATTATTACTGGAGGAACTGGGGTAAGATTCGGATGATACCAACTTCTGGACTTTACATGCACATTCATGGATTATTCTTCCAAAAAAAAAAAAAATTGTTCACCAGATTAGGTAAGGAGCGAATGAGTGGCCACGTATAACAGAGAAGAGAGAGAGAGAGTGAAATATTTTCTTTTTCTGTTACAGCAAACATTGTACCTGCAAACTTCTGTTTCATTTTTTTATACTGGATAGCATTTTAGTGGGAACTTGTTCTTTACTATACTGTCTATTCTATACCCTAGTGTTAATCCTTGACCTTTTGGGTTTTTAGCTTCTTGCGGGATCTTTTCTCAACAGAGGGGAGGGCACTTATGGGGTTATTTTCATATATATGTAACTTGATTTATATTGATTTCTATATGTTTGATGTTGTGAGAAGTTTATGTGATAATAAACTAAACAAAACTTAATTTCTCGTGTTGGTCAGTCCCATACCCAATTATCCATGGTTTTTCACGTTTGTGTGTCTTGTTGTCACATAACTGTGTGTGTGTATGAGTGGTTAAACGTATATGTTACATGTATGGAGAGTAGGATTGTCTGATAATAAATTAACATCGTAAAGATAGGCTGGACTAGAGTATCTTCTCAATCCAGTGACAGATTCTACCCTTAAACTTTTCACTCGTGAAATCTATTTCTTATACCTTATTTCTCACTTATTTACCACTATCACCTCTACTCCGACGGGACCAGATAAATCTCTATACCTATCTTTTTTTAAATCTACGACACTTATCAATAAAACAAATTGGTATGGCGCGAGCAAATTTTCATTCCGAAAGTGTGCCCCAGATAAAACAATTTGGGAACCGCTGTTCTATGCAATATAATGTATGCAAAAGTTACGTGAATGTGATATAAATAATAAAATGTGATTAATAAAACTGTTTTTCTTTTACCTGCTTTATGATTTTAAGTCGGAGTGGTTAAGAGATATGGCTATTGTGTAGTTTAGTTCTAACTTACAAGGCAGTCTAGAAAGTTAACCACTAGCCAGCGAAAGAATCCTATCAATGTATCGTAATAGCATAAACAGTGCACTCGTATATATTCCATGTTGGGAGGTTATTACTTACCCCTTTTGTGTATCGACCCCACGGGGCGCATACAGTTTAATTGTGTAATGTATCTAGTGATTATCTTTTCTGTAAATTCACGTAATGATGTAAATAGCACATCCTCTCTACGGGGACTACAAGGTTGGACAACCCATATGTTGAGTTGGAAGAGGACATTGCGTCAACTTTTTTCTGTCACAGCAAACGCTCACACAAATATATTAGCCTATGCGGGTTGCATGTTGACAATTGATATTTTGGAAATAACAGGAGGACAACTCATGTGGAAAGAGATAGCACAGAGACTTGCCTAGCAATAATAAAACAAATACTGTAGTGTAACATTAAAATTATGGTTTTATTTTGCTTGAGGTAATGGGTGTTTGGTCTTAGTTCCACTGTTAAAGCAAAGGCCTACACGTACGCAACGGAGGGAATGTGTAACCGGGCTGGTTACGGCACCAATATAATAGTGTAACCTGGTCTGTTGGCCAGTCAATATAATACGTGTGTGGCTGGGGTCAGTTCAGTTAATTGTGTTGTGCGCAGGTAAATATTTTGACGAGGAGCTAATTCTTCAATACGTTTCTGGTTCAAGTCGTTACAGGCCTTTCGCCTGAGGTGGAAATTCCTGACCTTAGTTTATTCTTCTTCCCAAAGTCCGTTCTTACCCTTTTAAGTTTAGTGAAAAGGAATACCTCGTATAATGGTTTGTCAAAGTAATCCATTGTAACGTTCCAAAGAAAACTCAGCAATGTAGAAAAATAAAATATAGTTTATTAACGTCATTAGAACAGCAATGTTAATGACACAATGGTGAAGTACTTGTTTCTTGCTTACACAAAGTAGTGAGTATCCAAAATGAAAGTGTATGTCCACAGGAATAATATATCCAATAGAATAAAATACAAACTTGTCTACTTGAAAACTAACTTGTCTACTTAAAAATACTTGTCTAACTTGAAAACTTGTCAAGTTAAAAACTTGTATTGATAATCTCAAAGACGAAGTTCACCTAACACTATCTGTAAAATCCTCTCGCCTAATGAATCCTAACAATCTGTAAAAGCCTGTCTATCGCCCACGTCTCTCCTTTTTATATTATTTCTTCTTTTTTCCCGCCAATTTTCACACGATGCTTTCTTTTTTCACACGGTACAATTATCTACATTTGCACACGCTTTCTCAGCTTTTCGACTTTTTCCACACGTCTCTCTCTCTCTAACAACGGAAAAAACCCAAATTAGCAACTCTCACTTTCACAAAATGTTCCATTCAAAAAAAATGCATTTACTATTGTTTTGTTCTGGGACAGCTTTACAATGCTTCTCTCAAAGCCGTGAACTTTTCATGATACTGTGTTTTGTGCACAAATGTCTTAACTGCTTTTAACGTTGTTATTCTCATTGTATGTGGTTTTTAACACGTATTAATGGTAGTGTTTATCAAGCGGTCACAAATGCCCCATTCTCCCTTCTGCCAAACGGGTTTCCAGTAAGCACATAACATGACGAGTGTCAACTATATTTCGCTTAACCTCCTCACTAAGCAGGTGGAAAATTACGCGAATACCCTTCACGGCAGTGTAGAACGAATGACTCAGCCTGACGTCAAATATTGTGCAGTAGTGGTTTCCTACTCGCCTATTTAGTACAAGTCAGAGCTTAGTGGCAACCAATATCTCATCTTACACAGCATCGTCAGCTAATGGACATTATCTTACTGTGTTCTTAAATGGAGTACGCAGTTCCAACAAAAGAGACATAGAGACACTGATTTAAGTTACTTTGGATTTTTCACAAGAAGCGGTAGGATTGTTAACTCTGTGTTTATTTTTTACTGTCGGGGCCCTACTAGTTGGTTTTATTTTCCTTGTTGTATGAATTGATGTAATTGTTAACTTTGTTATTGGATCAGTTATTTTTTGCAGAGATTTTTATTCTTTTATTCTATACAAGCTAAAGAGAACTTGAATAAATTGTAACCTTTTGTTAATGTGCTGTTCACGACCTTCATCCATATCTATTACTAAGTAATTGTGTAAGCTCTTACTCTTTCTCTATCTGTCTGTGAGAAAGAAGAGAGATGGGTGATACTTAAGAATACATAAGTGAGTTATGGGCTTGGAAAGAGAGATAGCTTTAATAGATCTTCTTCCAGGCTGTTTCTCCCTAACTTCGCACATTATCTGTGTTTTCTCTATTATTCTTGTAGTTCGCTTAAATTGTGGTACTCAAGAAAGTATTTCTAAAAATACACACTCACGACAGTCATATAAAATCGGAGGTGCCAATGTGGACCAAGACTTGAGAGATTAAAATTTACCAAGAAAGAGAGCTGCATGTAACGTTTTAGCTCAATAAGATGAGTGGAAAATAGAGATTTTTTAGCGTTAAAGATTTGAAAGGCGACAAATATATAAACCTCTTGTGAAATTAAATAAAGGTGTTTAAAAAAAAGCAAAAATAGTGGATGAACTTTGAAAAAATAATATACTGCATCGAAATTGAAGCTTAGGTAAAAAGGTGAAGTGAACTTATCCGATTTAGATCAAATCTGAAATTGGTTGTGAAATATGTGTCAAAGTCTTAAACGCACACATTTAGCAAATTCTGTTCAGTAGCTCTCAAAATGTTTCTTACGATGGGTCAGTAATACTTAACTTTTTAAAGTTCCCACACACCTTTTGTTGGTAGCTGCTTTAGGGTGTTTTGAAACGTCAGTCCATTTTGTTGCTATTTCAGCACCGCATAGCACTTCCATTAGATGCGTATGTGAAATACATAGCCCAGTATGCATGATGGCGTATGCATGTTGCGAGGCACGACATATACCAGACGACAAAGTCGGTCTACGTTACCACGTGTTTCTGAGAGGAAGTGTTTCCAGATTTATGTGGCATTTTCCACCAAATCATGCGGTTTTGACCACTTCTCAAAGTGTGACAGAGTCCACTAATGGTATTATAAGTGTGTGTAACAGAGCCCACCAGCGTTGTTATTTCACAAGCATGCAATAGTCTTCGTTTGGATGTCTTGGCATATTATTAAGAAGTGTTCACTAAAACACGTTTACTCGGCTTCTTCAGCCATAATGTGTGTCTACATTATTCAGCAGTTTATAGACAGGATAGCATAAGCTGTGAGCACTTTCGGAAATATATTAATGATTTTGCCAAAGAACGGGTATCTGGCTTTCTACAGCAGTCGATCAAAATGTTATCCCATGAGTGTAGTGCGAATGAATTATGAACATTATAAGCTGACAATAATCTTCAATTAACTGACGTGAGATTGCTTGTACTGTTATTAATCATCGTAATAATTTGCAGTTAAATCGTCAAGAACCGTTTTGAGGAATTTACTCGTGGCTATACTGTTTGAACAGTTGGCCATACGTTAATATCTTATTATTCAATTAAAAGAAAGAAAACAAATACCTCTACACAGCTAGGAAAAGTATAAATTTTATTAATAATTGTGCAGACAAGAAGTATAGACTGCTCTTAACAGAAATGGGAACTCTTAACACCTTTACAACATCTTATAAAGCCTTGCACCCCTTTACAGCACCCTAAGAAGCCTCAGCGCCCAGTCGTCGTCTAGCTCGCAAAATGTGCAAGAAATGAGAAAAAGTGTTACACATATATTCTGAGAAAAAGTGTTACACATATATTCTGAGAAAAAGTGTTACACATATTTTCTGAGAAAAAGTGTTACACATATATTCTGAGAAAAAGTTATTTACAAAATGTGACAAAGGTTCTTTATCTAATTCACTGTGTCGATGTTCTACTTTTTACAAAATGTATATGAGTTCTGTGTATTCTATATTATATCACCTTCTAAAATAGCTGGCATGCCTCCCACACTTAATGGGGGTGCATGCTGTCTGCCTGGACATACAAGATGGCTACTTGAAGTTTGAACTATTTTGAACCCCTAACGTGCTAACAATTTCAAAATAAATTATTTATTCACACTTTGAATGATGACAACTCAATTATATTTTGACATAGGATTATGGCATTTTCACATTTAAAGTCACAAATATTCAAAGTGTCGATGACCTTCAACAATGCATTATTCACAACGATGAACAACTGACAACCGTTCTGTATTGTTACTAAATAAATAGTGAAACATGCAGTTTTAATTTGATGCCCCAGGCTGTGCCCGTTTTGAGATGAGCACAACCTTCTATGACATAAAATAATAATAATAAAAATAAAAAAAACGTCTCGAGTAATAATCTAATGGCATTATTCATTTGTATCTCGCATTATTCCGCTCTATTCTTCCAAAAGAGCAAAATATTACGTTTAGTTATATTTGAGTTATATGCACTCGAAGTGTGTATACATGATTTTTAAATGCCTTGCAGTTTGTTTCAGAACCCACACCTGGAAGAATATGTCATTTGTCGCTTTAGTGTTGGCTTCCTTCAAAGATGTCAGCTGCATTGTGCGAGTCTCAAGCCGTTAAAGGACCTAATAAACATAACCGAGCGATGGTCTTTCATCTCCGTTTATGTTCCCTATTGAGCATAACTTTGGTTTGGTTTGGTGAGGTTTGGTTTGGTGAGGTTTGGTTTGGTGAGGTTTGGTTTGGTGAGGTTTTAAGGACAATCTTCATTGCAAACGGACAACTCTATCAGTGCTCCGATTTCCTCTCTTAGATAAAAAAAACCATAAGTCTTGTCTCTGAAGCTGAACCTCAGAAGGGAGATTAGAAAAACAAAAACTATACTAAAAATGGACGAGGAAACGTCAACAAGATTGTGCTCGAAGAAACACTACTACAGTATGAAGAATCATACACATACCTTGGCAGCAATATAGACACAGTTGCAGGGACAGACAATCAAAATAAGAATGCAACAGACAAGAGGAGCTTTCATTGCATTGGGAAATATATGGAGATCACAAGAAATCAAGGGCAATACGAAAATCAGTATTTTCAATTCAAATGTCAAAGTCAGCGCTATTGTATGGCTCTCAAACATGGACAGTAACAAAACAAAAAAAGCACAAGAACTGTCGTAAAATGATTGCCAGGTATAGACTAGAAGATTGAAGTGGACTAATTTGGAACTGAGAAACACGAACTATACAAGCGCCCAGTCATTGGACCTGGAAGTCCACCACAGCCAGTTGGGGTAAGAGCGGTAGAGGAAGACCAAAGAACACATGGAGAAGAAAACTGGAGACAAAAAAGCTACAGAAGACTGGTCGTAAAGGCTTATGGATGCAGTTGAAAATGTGATAGACTAGAAAGATTGAAGTAGAAAGACTAATTTGGAACTGAGGACACGAACTATACAAGCGCCAGTCGAAAAAGAAACACGAAGAAGAAGCTGGAAATGGATAGGACACACATGAAGAAGCTTGTGGATTTATGGCAGTAGGACCACCAGCCAGTCGAACTATATGTTTCTTTGACAAAGGCTATTCTGGAGTCCTTGGGGTAAGAGGGACGGTAGAGGAAGACCAAAGAAAGTGATAGTCGTCTACATGGAGAAGAAAAATGGAGACCAGACTTTTATGAACTCTCGTACGAATGAATGAAAAACATAGAAAAACCTTGCAGATTGTTCATGATCAATGGCACGTGACAGGAAGACTTATCTGTATCCAAACGTAGTGACAGCTCACGAGTGAAGCCATCTTGTTAGTGATTTCAAAGGAAAAGGGATGCTTATCGCTGATTGGACAGTTGAAAATTGATGATTGAATGCATCAATAAATGAATCAAAAATAGTCGAAGAATCATGAAAACCATTAACAAATAGCACACAATCAATAAAGCATATTAAAACCGTTAAAATCAACATACGATATTTCGGGACATTCCTCGGGCATCTTGGTGTCGATGACTTCAGCCATTGTAGAAAAGAACATTTGCAGAAATTAATTCGGCAACAAAAAGTTGACATTCCATACACTACAGTGGAGCAAACAACACCATAGGGTGGATGGTCACGCTGTAGAAAAGCCCCAAGGAACATCAATTCTGGAAAATTAATTTAACACGCTCTTTTAAAAAAAGTAACGAATAACCGAACTTCCTTAAAAGGAATGATCCGCACGGGTTTCAACGGAATGATTAATTTTAATGTAGTATTTTCTTATTTGCCCAGACGTATACTGCCACTACCCGAAAGGGGCGCAAAGAATAATAAGCTACATGCTATTACGCATGTCCTAAAAGGTGTCCAAGGAGGACTGGGCATGGATTTAACGACTCCATCCAGTCGAAACTCTAAGTCACAAAAACGCCCTCAAGGATGGAACACAAGAATCAAGAAGTTACAGAATTTCATAAATGGGTCCTTGCAGAGGCGGATCTACTATGAAGCAATGAAGCTTGAGCTTCAAGGTCCTCACGTCCAGTTTTCTCAATAATACGTTTCTTTGCAATCCCTCAATACTTTTTTAAAATCAAAATGGCCCATTCAAGAGTTCAAGTTTCATGCCCCCAAAATGTAGATGCGCCACTGGGTGCTTGCGTAGAATAGAGGGATTAAAATGGTATGACAAGGTTACCAACGTGGAACTGATGACAAGAACTAGACAAGTGCCAGTGGAACAAGAGATGAGAAGACGACGATAGCGATGGATAGGACACACACTGAGGAAACCTGTTGATAGCGTTACAAGGCAGTCCTTGTTCTGGAATTCTTAGGTTAAGAAATTGTAAGGGCCATTGCAAAACGCACAGAGAAGAGAACTGAGGATAGTAGGTCCTGGTATACATTTATTGAAGGTCTATGCTCTTTCCGGAGCTGACAATAATCAATGAATTAATTTTCATCATCCTTTCTCTTCTATCTACTCGTGCACTAGATTTAGAAAGAGTTTTTTCCCTTTCTGTCCATTGTATTTATTTGTAGGAATATTCCATTTAGCTTATCAGTTTGAAGATTAGCTTACTTTTTTCCGGTGCATTCCGGCATCTTCTGTGTCCGTGATATTTTGAGGATTATTATTTCGCAACTGCATTAAAATTTCCATACTCTTCTCTCGCTGTCTTTATTTATTGCTCAGTTTTATTTATTTCAATATACCATTATTGACCGTACGTAATATTTTAGAAAAAACTATGGCGCCGGATATGACACACAATGAAGAAACCTTTGATAGCATTACAAAGCAGCCTTTTTTCTGGCAGTCCCAGGGTAAGGGAGTCAGAGGTAGACAGAAAAATAGGCGGAGAAGACGTGGTAAGCATTGGGTGAATGGCATAAGGCAGAAGGACTTGGCATGGCGTTGTCGACGGCCTATGCTCCATAGTGAGTTAAAAGATAAGGAATGAACGAACATTTCAAAAGTTTTGTTCTTCATTCACTTCTTGATTTCCTATTACGTCAAGTTTCTTCTTTTCAAGATTGTTCAATACGTTTTATTTATTTGTTCAATAAATACTGATACACAATATAAAGTTCTGGCGCTTCCATTAGATAACCAAAAGTAGACCGTGATTACCTGGACCTTCCGTTAGATAACCGTAACCAGACGGTGATTACCTGGCCCTTCCGCTAGATAACCGTAACCAGACGGTGATTACCCGACCCTTCTGTTATATAACCGTAACCAGACGTTGACTACCTGGCCCCTCCGTTAGATAACCGTAACCAGACGGTCATAACCGGACCCTTCTGTTATATAACCGTAACCAGACGGTGATTACCTTGCCCTTCCGTCCCATAACCGTACCAGACGGTCATAAAATTGAGAATATTAGATAGAAAGTTACTGAAATTGAGGTTTAACATCCACAGAAAAAAGCCAACTATATATATATATATATATATATATATATATATATCTATATATATATATATATATATATATATATATATATATATATATATAAAAAAACGTATATATATATATATATATATATATATATATATATATATATATATATATATATATATATATATATATATATATGAAAAAAAAATGTATATAAATAAAAAAATAATATATATATATATATATACACACACACACATACATATTAATACTGCAAAGGATAATCAGACTGCAAATGAAGTCAAACTCTCGACAAGATGTAGACACACACACATAACATGGCAGCAATATAGAAACAGTGTGAGAAACAAGAGCGTCTGATTGACAGAGTGGTTAGAGCTCAGGTTTCTCGCGGCAAAGGTGCTGGGTTCGAATCACGGTACCGACATGCTCCAGCCTACCCAGCTGTAAATGGGTATCTGACTCTGCTCTTAGAGTTAGGGAAGGAAAAGGCAACGAGGAAGGGAACTGGTCACCCCACCTCTCGCTGCTGGACCTAGTATGTGAAGTCTCTAACACTTCACTTCTCTACGGCAGTATCAGCTATGGGACTACCTTTACCTATAAGAAACAACCTTACTTACTTACTTAGTCGTTCCTCTTCTACCGTGAGGTGTAGAGGTTTGTTAGAGAGAGCGCCTTACTTTTCTATCGGCTGTCTTCCTCCTGGCTTGGTTCCATTCTAGTCCTCGGTCCTTCAAAGATTGTCTAATGTTGTCCTCCCAGCGGACTTTGGGTCGTCCTGGAGGTCTGGATCCCTGGTTCTTTAAGAGACAACCAATGATATTAAAAAAAGAACACGAGAGGTCAAGGGTCAACTCTGTTCAACCTAATTTTCATTTATAATTTGAACTACGTTTTTGTTTCGTGTTGTCCCCTGTTTTACATTTTTTAAAATCCTCTTTCAGTTTACTCTACAACAACAGTGGTCTATGGTTCGATCCCCAGATGAGGTGGGATTTTTTTAGGCCGCAAACGGCTCCTGGGTCAACCCAGCCCCAACTGGGTACCAGAGCAACTCTGGGAAGGTGTCGTGGAATATTCTAATCCACATATATAAATTATCAGGTAAATATGAAGCCTAACAAATACATTTAATAAAGAAAAGAGCAATGGTAAAATAACAGTGCTGTCACAATGACTGTACTCGAAATCCCCCTTGTTTTCTGCTTCGTCTGCAAATTGTAACGCTTTCACGTTGATAGTAAAAGCCTACTATATTATTACCCGCTTTCTTCAATGAAACGTGTACTAAACTTGAGATACGCAAGCTGATCTATGACCTAAATTTAATATCTCATTCATTCCATTTTATACACGGCGTAACTAAAAAGACAGATAAAGCAGGAGAGAGAGAGAGAGGGGCGAATGAAAGCAAGGACACATGCAACACTAAACACGCGTCGCGCGATACACAATTGCTGCCATCACGCGTGTAAGGCCACATGCACTAACTTTTTTTTTAGACGGACAGTGATAAAAACACTAACCTTCCCAGAGTTAGGTTTTAAAAAACCTGGAAAACGCTTATTAGAAAAGATGACATTAGATGGGTTTACGTTTGAAAACATTACAGTACCCAGACAGCACATCTTCGAAACAGGAGGTAGAAGAAATTGCATATTTGGAACGCAGCCACTTAGCTCTTTTAAATTTGTATATTTGGGTTCCTTAGGGCTTGCTGACAAAGAATATGTAAAATGTTACGCAAATAGTCTAGGAATTACCAAATTATAACCAAAATAAAATAGTGGGGGTGCCTGACAGCATGAAATCATTTCTGCTCATAAAATTTTTTTATAACGTGTTTGAAAAAACCTTACGTTACGGAAATAGCCTACCATGTTAACTCCTAATTGATTGGAGCGCAACAAATATAAGACTAAACACGATTGGTCGGGCTATAAATACTATCTTGTGTTGTTATGGGAAACGAATAGAAGGGGTACTTTTTTGAAAAGATGTGTAGACGTGGTTTCATTGGGTAGAGCTGCGAATATACTCGATTCAGAGCGTCTGTTCATTGCCACATCTTGTAATAAACCTACTAAGAAGCAGTGCGTTGAGCACCAGTGTATATTTGTTATAAAAATAAAGCCTGGGACATCGGCAGATCGGAGTTGTGCTATATTCATTGCCAGTCAACGAAACTGTTTATTATTCTATGAATTGTGGTAAGCTTGAAATATTCAATATCTTTTAATGAAAATTGAATGTAACTTGTTAATTTATGCCTGTATATATGTGTAGTTCAGTAGCGAACATGATGTAAAGCCTATAATGCTCCAGCCTGAACAGAAGGTGTCGGAGGAAAGTAAAACTGCATGGAATGGCCAAACAGTACACTGACACCTAGATTATTGATTAGACAGAAATAATGCTGGAATTGCAGAGGCGTAGTAACCATTAGGGAGGGAAATACTGGTATAAAGTATTTCAGATGAAGCTGACAGTTGGCCTAACGCTCTGAACTCAATGTTTGTGATGTATTGTGCTCAGTGTAGAAAGAGAGTATAAATTAGTTATGACGTAGAAGGTACATCCTTCTTGTTTTCAGGGACCGTGGTCTTAAAGTTATTGAGCAGCACCTGGTCAGAGCTTTGCTGAAGCCAGAGGTGGACAGCATACTCCTTGGTCCATATAGCAACCAGTGGGGTGGCTCCAGAACTCATTAAAGTAATCGAGCAGAGGAGGCCTTTTCTGCAGTCATCACGAAAGATAAGAGAGTGTGGCCATGGAGCTCAACATTATATACCCCCATCTTAAAATGACAGTTGTAAAAATAAACAATTAAGAGGGGAATTTAATTGTTTTAATATCAGGAACTGAGAACATCTCCAATACTAGTTCCAATAAAGACAAACTATTGAAGTCATGATGACAAATACCAACAGAGCTTGAACAAAACAAAACCAGTATTACCTCATATTACTACTACACAACTGACACACATAGGATACTATTAAAAAATATATGTCACTACAAGATTCATATTGAGAAATTCTGTACATATAACTTGTAATTAAAATTGATTGTGATTCCTGGTTCCCTTTGTATTTGAATCAGGACACATATACATTCATGACAGCACTGAATACATATTGTTATTTGAAAAGTTATCAGTGACTCCTTTAAGATATCCTTGTAGAGTGTTTTATGTATGTGAGTGTCACAGTGTTGTCAAGTGTGGTGGAATAAATTAAATTGTTTATCTGTCTGTTGTTGTTTTGACTTACACTTCATCATACACATACCCTAGACATATAACGTAGTCATCACACTACTCCAGAATAATTCTGACTGAGGTATACATATGTGGCAGCAAGTAAGGTTATATATAATACACTACTCTTATTAGATATAGATACCTTCACAGCTGATCTCAGTCAGTACACTAAGTCCCCTATAAATATTTATAACATCCCACTTCACCACATATATTGGGGTCTCGCTCTCGGGATTTTGAATCTTTACCTATTAAAAATATTGGGGGTAATTCACTTCAGGGAATATAAGAATTAAAAGGTATCCTTGGGTGGAATTAAATAAGGTTGAGCTCTCGGTGCCTGTGTTGTCCATTAGATATATATTTAGAGATTGAATTGTTAGTTAGCCATTTTATAAACTTACCTGATAGACAATGGCGGACCTAGCCAAATTTCGATCTGCTGCTGTTCAGACTGCAAAAGAGTTAGGATTAGATGGGCAAGTTATGGTTGCCTATGTCACTACTGAATGTGACAAATTTATTGAACGCGAAGAAAGAAGGTTTGAAGCCGAAAGAAAGTTAGAGGCTGAAAGGGAAATTAAGAAGTTACAATTTGAGGCTGAGGCTGAGACTAAGAGGTTGCAGATTGAGGCTGACAAAGAGGCTAAAGCATTGGAAGCCGAGGAAAGAAGACAGGCTGCAGAAGAAAGAAGATTGACTGCAGAAAGGGAAGAGAAGAAATTAGCTGCAGAAAGGGAAGCAGAAGATAAAAGATTACAAAGGGAACATGAGTTACGACTAAGGGAGTTTGAGTTTCAAGGCCATGCTCCTGAAAATGGTGCCAGTCCCTTTGCCTCTGATGCCACTGCTAGCCAAGGAGCCTCAACCTCAGCTATGAATTTTCATTTAGATCATTTTGTTGAGAAAGACGATGATATAGAGAGCTACCTAAATAGGTTTGAACTATTAGCTACCACGTATGGGTTAGAGAGAGAAAGGTGGAGCTTAAAGTTATCTCAGGGACTTCGTGGGGCAGCTTATGAAGTTTTTGCAAAAATGAGCAGAGGTGATCAGGAAAATTATGACATGCTAAAGCAGGCTCTTTTGTTAAGATATGAAAAGAATGCAGAATTTTATAGGAAAAAATTTAGGAATGCTAAACTACTGTCAGGTGAAACCTATCACCAGTTCTCTGCACGAATAGAGACATACTTGGAGAAATGGACTTCTCTGGGGAAAACCCAAGATCTTAAGGAAATGGTCCTTATAGAGCAATTAAGAGAGTCCATGGCTCCAGACCTGAGAAAGTTTCTCATGGAACAAGGTGCAGAGAGGCTGGGTGAGTTGCTAAATGTTGCTGAAAGGTATCAAGCAGCTCAAGCAGAGGTAACAGGTAATAAAAAGAAACAAGTGGATAACTTTAGGGCACCACAGAACTTTAATAAATTTGATCCTAGGGATCAAAACAAAGGTAAGCACCAATTTGATAGGCCACGGTATGAAAATAAAAATAAATTCCCACAATTCGATGAAAGGAAATATGATGAAAGAAAATCTTTCAACCAAGGAAAAAGGTGGTGTAAAAATTGTAAGATGAACAATCATGACACTGACCATTGTAGAAGGAAACCTCCTCATTGTGCTGCTATGACATCGGGGAAAAAGGAAAAGAAGGTCAAACCTGAAGAACTACAGGAACCATACCACCCCCCAGTGTGTGAAGATGTCATCTGTAATGGTGTCACTATAAGGTGTTTATATGATACCGGTTTAGATTACGATTCCGTTGTGAGTTCTCACCTGGTGCAGGCCGATCAATACACCACAGAAACAGTGGAGATTCAAACTGCAACCAAGGATGTAGCTACCATGACACTTCCCGTCGCCCGAATAAAAGTGAAAACGCGATATGTGGAAGGAATCATAAAAGCAGCAGTGATAAATGAGCCAATCTACCCTCTGATATTGGGGTGTAGATATGTCTTCTTGGGGAATCCCAAGAGACCTGTGATATTGGCGACAGTGCAGACCAGATCACAGTCTAAAAAGGAGGAGGATAATCCAATAAATACTCATCCAGATGAGATGAGGAAGGCACAGGCTGAGGACAAAACACTCAAGCCATGTTTCAAGAAGTTGCCCAAATCTCATACACCTCCAGGCAAGGGAGAGTTTTATATGAAGAACAAACTGATATATAGGAAGGCTGGATCTGAATCCAATGGTCACGGACAGCTGGTCCTTCCCACTTCATATAGGACTAAAGTGTTGGAACTAGGGCATGCGATTCCCTTCAGTGGTCATATGGGAATCAGCGCAACAGGACAGCGAATAGCTTGTCACTATTTCTGGCCAGGAATAACTGAAGATATCAAACGATATGTAAAATCCTGTCCAGAGTGCCAACGAGTAGCACCTAAACATTGGACTGCACCAGCAACTCTGGGGGAAATGCCCATAGTGGGAACACCCTTTGAGAGAGTTGCCGTGGATCTCGTGGGACCTCTCACCCGAACCAAGAGAAGGAACAGCTACATTCTGACTCTGGTGGACACTTGTTCTATGTGGGGAGAGGCAGTAGCCCTGTCATCGATTGATTCTAAACATGTGGCAGAGGCATTGCTCACAATTTTCACAAGGTTAGGCTTTCCCAATCAAATCTTGACTGATAATGGCTCTCAGTTCAAGGGGAAACTAACTGAAGAAGTTTTCAGGATCTTCCAGGCCAAACACTTCCATTGTAGTGTGTACCATCCCCAAGGGAACGGCCAAGTGGAAAGATTTAACGGCACGTTGATGTCGATCCTGAGAAAGTTGGCACACGAAAAACCAGATACATGGGACCAGTACCTGCACGCCGCCCTCTTTGCTTATCGGGAGGTACCCCATAGTTCAACCGGTATGGCCCCGGCAACATTATTGTTTGGAAGGCCAATAAAAGGTCCACTCGAAGCTTTGTTAAGAACGTGGACTGATGAAAAGGCAGAGGAAAACATTACATCTTCATACCAATATGTGAATGAGCTGACCACTCGTTTAAAAACTGGCTGGAAACTTGCCAATGAAAATTTGAAACAAGCCAGGAAGAAACATGCTGCCTATTATAACAGGAAGGCGAAAGACAGAGATTTGGCTGTGGGAGAGAAGGTACTGCTTCTTCTCCCCGGGAGTCAGAATAAGTTACAAATTGGATGGCAGGGTCCATATACAGTTTTAGAGAAGGTGTCTAGAACAAATTATAAGATAGATAAGAAGGGGAAAGAAAAAATCTATCATGTGAATCTCCTGAAGAAATATTTGGAAAGAGAACATCAGGAAGAGACACACTTGTTGACCTTGTCCATCGCCATGGAGATGAAAAAGGAACCACTTTCATCATTTGAATATCCATTACACCCCTGTGAGACAGCAGCACAGGTGAAAATCAGTACACATTTAACGAAAACTCAGAAAGAGAGAGTGCAACAGGTTCTAAATAATCATGCAGAGGTGTTAACAGACCGACCAGGGCATACAAACCTATTGGAATATGATATGAAACTGATAGACCCCACACCTGTCTGTATGAAACCATATTCGATTCCGTTTGCTAAGGAGAAAGCTTTGAAGGAAGAGATAGACTATCTATTGAAGGAAGGAATTATTTCACACAGTGAATCTTCGTATAGTTCCGGTGTTGTGCTCTTACGGAAGCCCTCTGGAGAACATAGACTCTGTATAGATTACAGGAGACTGAATGCTATTACAGAAGGACAGGTGGATCCATTGCCGGATACAAATCAGCTGTTTGCCAGACTAAATAAAGCTAAATATTTCTCAAAAGTGGATCTGAGTAAAGGATACTATCAGATTCCAGTAAAGCCTGAGGTTAGACCATACCTAGCTTTTAGTACCTCAGAAGGACACTATGAGTTTAATAGATTGCCATTTGGATTGAAGAATGCGCCTAGTGTCTTCTCTAGAATGATGAGAAAATTATTGGACCCTCTGAATAATCCATGTATAACAAATTTTATGGATGATATCCTTATAGCAACAGAAACATTTGAGGAACACATTGACTCTCTGAACATGCTGTTTAATCGACTTAGGGAGGCAAATTTAACAGCCCGACCAACCAAATGTTGCGTTGGATGTAAAGAATTGGAATTTTTGGGACACACAGTTTATCAGGGAAACATGACCCCTGACCCAAAGAATTTAGAGAAACTACAGAAAGCCCCGAGACCACAAACCAAGAAGGACGTGAGATCCTTTGTCTCATTATGTGGTTTCTACCAGAAGTATATCAAAAACTTTAATTCCATATGTGCACCGTTAACTGATTTGACACGTAAAGGACATCCAGATCGCATTACATGGACACCACAATGTGAAATGGCTTACCAAGAATTGAAGGAAAAGCTCACAAGTAAACCTATTTTGAAATTACCTGACTTAAGTCAAGAATTCATAGTAAGGACGGATGCCAGTAATATTGGGTTAGGTGCAACTCTACTACAGAAATCAGATGCATTGGATGGGGAATTAAGCCCAGTGGCATATGCTAGCAGAAAGTTGAATAAAGCTGAAATCAACTACTCAACTAGCGAAAAAGAATGTCTTGCAGTAATATGGGCAATAAAGAAATTCAATATTTATCTGTATGGGAAGGCATTTAAGTTGCAAACGGACCACAAACCTTTATCGTTTCTAGCACAGGCTAGGCATGAGAACTCTAGGTTACTCCGATGGTCCTTACTTTTGGCTCCATATAATTTTAGCATTGAGTATATATCTGGAAAAACAAATTTGGGAGCGGATTTTTTAAGCCGCCATCCGTGTGATGAGAATCACCCTAAACCCCAGAAATAATAATAAATTTCTCTATGTGTATATAGAATAAAGGACTGACATATAATGTCTGTTTTAAGAGGGGAGATGTCGTGGAATATTCTAATCCACATATATAAATTATCAGGTAAATATAAAGCCAAACAAATACATTTAATAAAGAAAAGAGCAATGGTAAAAGAAACAGTGCTGTCACAATGACTGTACTCGAAATCCCCTTGTTTTCTGCTTCGTCTGCAAATTGTAACGCTTTCACGTTGATAGTAAAAGCCTACTATATTATTACCCGCTTTCTTCAATGAAACGTGTACTAAACTTGAGATACGCCAGCTGATCAATGACCTAAATTTAATATTTCATTCATTCCATTTTATACACGGCGTAACTAAAAGACAGATAAAGCAGGAGAGAGAGAGGGGCGAATGAAAGCAGGACACATGCAACACTAAACACGCGTCGCGCGATACACAATTGCTGCCATCACGCGTGTAAGGCCACATGCACTAACTTTTTTTCAGACGGACAGTGATAAAAACACTAACCTTCCCAGAGTTAGGTTTTAAAAAACCTGGAAAACGCTTATTAGAAAAGATGACATTAGATGGGTTTACGTTTGAAAACATTACAGTACCCAGACAGCACATCTTCGAAACAGGAGGTAGAAGAAATTGCATATTTTGAACGCAGCCACTTAGCTCTTTTAAATTTGTATATTTGGGTTCCTTAGGGCTTGCTGACAAAGAATATGTAAAACGTTACGCAAATAGTCTAGGAATTACCAAATTATAACCAAAATAAAATAGTGGGGGTGCCTGACAGCATGAAATCATTTCTGCTCATAAAATTTTTTTATAACGTGTTTGAAAAAACCTTACGTTACGGAAATAGCCTACCATGTTAACTCCTAATTGATTGGAGCGCAACAAATATAAGACTAAACACGATTGGTCGGGCTATAAATACTATCTTGTGTTGTTATGGGAAACGAATAGAAGGGGTACTTTTTTGAAAAGATGTGTAGACGTGGTTTCATTGGGTAGAGCTGCGAATATACTCGATTCAGAGCGTCTGTTCATTGCCACATCTTGTAATAAACCTACTAAGAGAAGCAGTGCGTTGAGCACCAGTGTATATTTTTATAAAATAAAGCCTGGGACATCGGCAGATCGGAGTTGTGCTATATTCATTGCCAGTCAACGAAACTGTTTATTATTCTATGAATTGTGGTAAGCTTGAAATATTCAATATCTTTTAATGAAAATTGAATGTAAATTGTTAATTTATGCCTGTATATATGTGTAGTTCAGTAGCGAACATGATGTAAAGCCTATAATGCTCCAGCCTGAACAGAAGGTGTCGGAGGAAAGTAAAACTGCATGGAATGGCCAAACAGTACACTGACACCTAGATTATTGATTAGACAGAAATAATGCTGGAATTGCAGAGGCGTAGTAACCATTAGGGAGGGAAATACTGGTATAAAGTATTTCAGATGAAGCTGACAGTTGGCCTAACGCTCTGAACTCAATGTTTGTGATGTATTGTGCTCAGTGTAGAAAGAGAGTATAAATTAGTTATGACGTAGAAGGTACATCCTTCTTGTTTTCAGGGACCGTGGTCTTAAAGTTATTGAGCAGCACCTGGTCAGAGCTTTGCTGAAGCCAGAGGTGGACAGCATACTCCTTGGTCCATATAGCAACCAGTGGGGTGGCTCCAGAACTCATTAAAGTAATCGAGCAGAGGAGCCTTTTTCTGCAGTCATCACGAAAGATAAGAGAGTGTGGCCATGGAGCTCAACATTATGTACCCCCATCTTAAAATGACAGTGTAAAATACAACTAAGAGGGGAATTTAATTGTTTTAATATCAGGAACTGAGAACATCTCCAATACTAGTTCCAATAAAGACAAACTATTGAAGTCATGATGACAAATACCAACAGAGCTTGAACAAAACAAAACCAGTATTACCTCATATTACTACTACACAACTGACACACATAGGATACTATTAAAAATATATGTCACTACAAGATTCATATTGAGAAATTCTGTACATATAACTTGTAATTAAAATTGATTGTGATTCCTGGTTCCCTTTGTATTTGAATCAGGACACATATACATTCATGACAGCACTGAATACATATTGTTATTTGAAAAGTTATCAGTGACTCCTTTAAGATATCCTTGTAGAGTGTTTTATGTATGTGAGTGTCACAGTGTTGTCAAGTGTAGTGGAATAAATTAAATTGTTTATCTGTCTGTTGTTGTTATGACTTACACTTCATCATACACATACCCTAGACACATAACGTAGTCATCACACTACTCCAGAATAATTCTGACTGAGGTATACATATGTGGCAGCAAGTAAGGTTATATATAATACACTACTCTTATTAGATATAGATACCTTCACAGCTGATCTCAGTCAGTACACTAAGTCCCCTATAAATATTTATAACATCCCACTTCACCACATATATTGGGGTCTCGCTCTCGGGATTTTGAATCTTTACCTATTAAAAATATTGGGGGTAATTCACTTCAGGGAATATAAGAATTAAAAGGTATCCTTGGGTGGAATTAAATAAGGTTGAGCTCTCGGTGCCTGTGTTGTCCATTAGATATATATTTAGAGATTGAATTGTTAGTTAGACATTTTATAAACTTACCTGATAGACAATGGCGGACCTAGCCAAATTTCGATCTGCTGCTGTTCAGACTGCAAAAGAGTTAGGATTAGATGGGCAAGTTATGGTTGCCTATGTCACTACTGAATGTGACAAATTTATTGAACGCGAAGAAAGAAGGTTTGAAGCCGAAAGAAAGTTAGAGGCTGAAAGGGAAATTAAGAAGTTACAATTTGAGGCTGAGGCTGAGACTAAGAGGTTGCAGATTGAGGCTGACAAAGAGGCTAAAGCATTGGAAGCCGAGGAAAGAAGACAGGCTGCAGAAAGAGAAGAGAAGAAATTAGCTGCAGAAAGAGAAGAGAAGAAATTAGCTGCAGAAAGAGAAGAGAAGAGATTAGCTGCAGAAAGGGAAGCAGAAGATAAAAGATTACAAAGGGAACATGAGTTACGACTAAGGGAGTTTGAGGTTCAAGGCCATGCTCCTGAAAATGGTGCCAGTCCCTTTGCCTCTGATGCCACTGCTAGCCAAGGAGCCTCAACCTCAGCTATGAATTTTCATTTAGATCATTTTGTTGAGAAAGACAATGATATAGAGAGCTACCTAAATAGGTATGAACTATTAGCTACCACGTATGGGTTAGAGAGAGAAAGGTGGAGCTTAAAGTTATCTCAAGGACTTCGTGGGGCAGCTTATGAAGTTTTTGCAAAAATGAGCAGAGGTGATCAGGAAAATTATGACATGCTAAAGCAGGCTCTTTTGTTAAGATATGAAAAGAATGCAGAATTTTATAGGAAAAAATTTAGGAATGCTAAACTACTGTCAGGTGAAACCTATCACCAGTTCTCTGCACGAATAGAGACATACTTGGAGAAATGGACTTCTCTGGGGAAAACCCAAGATCTTAAGGAAATGGTCCTTATAGAGCAATTAAGAGAGTCCATGGCTCCAGACCTGAGAAAGTTTCTCATGGAACAAGGTGCAGAGAGGCTGGGTGAGTTGCTAAATGTTGCTGAAAGGTATCAAGCAGCTCAAGCAGAGGTAACAGGTAATAAAAAGAAACAAGTGGATAACTTTAGGGCACCACAGAACTTTAATAAATTTGATCCTAGGGATCAAAACAAAGGTAAGCACCAATTTGATAGGCCACGGTATGAAAATAAAAATAAAACCCACAATTCGATGAAAGGAAATATGATGAAAGAAAATCTTTCAACCAAGGAAAAAGGTGGTGTAAAAATTGTAAGATGAACAATCATGACACTGACCATTGTAGAAGGAAACCTCCTCATTGTGCTGCTATGACATCGGGGAAAAAGGAAAAGAAGGTCAAACCTGAAGAACTACAGGAACCATACCACCCCCCAGTGTGTGAAGATGTCATCTGTAATGGTGTCACTATAAGGTGTTTATATGATACCGGTTTAGATTACGATTCCGTTGTGAGTTCTCACCTGGTGCAGGCCGATCAATACACCACAGAAACAGTGGAGATTCAAACTGCAACCAAGGATGTAGCTACCATGACACTTCCCGTCGCCCGAATAAAAGTGAAAACGCGATATGTGGAAGGAATCATAAAAGCAGCAGTGATAAATGAGCCAATCTACCCTCTGATATTGGGGTGTAGATATGTCTTCTTGGGGAATCCCAAGAGACCTGTGATATTGGCGACAGTGCAGACCAGATCACAGTCTAAAAAGGAGGAGGATAATCCAATAAATACTCATCCAGATGAGATGAGGAAGGCACAGGCTGAGGACAAAACACTCAAGCCATGTTTCAAGAAGTTGCCCAAATCTCATACACCTCCAGGCAAGGGAGAGTTTTATATGAAGAACAAACTGATATATAGGAAGGCTGGATCTGAATCCAATGGTCACGGACAGCTGGTCCTTCCCACTTCATATAGGACTAAAGTGTTGGAACTAGGGCATGCGATTCCCTTCAGTGGTCATATGGGAATCAGCGCAACAGGACAGCGAATAGCTTGTCACTATTTCTGGCCAGGAATAACTGAAGATATCAAACGATATGTAAAATCCTGTCCAGAGTGCCAACGAGTAGCACCTAAACATTGGACTGCACCAGCAACTCTGGGGGAAATGCCCATAGTGGGAACACCCTTTGAGAGAGTTGCCGTGGATCTCGTGGGACCTCTCACCCGAACCAAGAGAAGGAACAGCTACATTCTGACTCTGGTGGACACTTGTTCTATGTGGGGAGAGGCAGTAGCCCTGTCATCGATTGATTCTAAACATGTGGCAGAGGCATTGCTCACAATTTTCACAAGGTTAGGCTTTCCCAATCAAATCTTGACTGATAATGGCTCTCAGTTCAAGGGGAAACTAACTGAAGAAGTTTTCAGGATCTTCCAGGCCAAACACTTCCATTGTAGTGTGTATCATCCCCAAGGGAACGGCCAAGTGGAAAGATTTAACGGCACGTTGATGTCGATCCTGAGAAAGTTGGCACACGAAAAAACCAGATACATGGGACCAGTACCTGCACGCCGCCCTCTTTGCTTATAGGGAGGTACCCCATAGTTCAACCGGTATGGCCCCGGCAACATTATTGTTTGGAAGGCCAATAAAAGGTCCACTCGAAGCTTTGTTAAGAACGTGGACTGATGAAAAGGCAGAGGAAAACATTACATCTTCATACCAATATGTGAATGAGCTGACCACTCGTTTAAAAACTGGCTGGAAACTTGCCAATGAAAATTTGAAACAAGCCAGGAAGAAACATGCTGCCTATTATAACAGGAAGGCGAAAGACAGAGATTTGGCTGTGGGAGAGAAGGTACTGCTTCTTCTCCCCGGGAGTCAGAATAAGTTACAAATTGGATGGCAGGGTCCATATACAGTTCTAGAGAAGGTGTCTAGAACAAATTATAAGATAGATAAGAAGGGGAAAGAAAAAATCTATCATGTGAATCTCCTGAAGAAATATTTGGAAAGAGAACATCAGGAAGAGACACACTTGTTGACCTTGTCCATCGCCATGGAGATGAAAAAGGAACCACTTTCATCATTTGAATATCCATTACACCCCTGTGAGACAGCAGCACAGGTGAAAATCAGTACACATTTAACGAAAACTCAGAAAGAGAGAGTGCAACAGGTTCTAAATAATCATGCAGAGGTGTTAACAGACCGACCAGGGCATACAAACCTATTGGAATATGATATGAAACTGATAGACCCCACACCTGTCTGTATGAAACCCTATTCGATTCCGTTTGCTAAGGAGAAAGCTTTGAAGGAAGAGATAGACTATCTATTGAAGGAAGGAATTATTTCACACAGTGAATCTTCGTATAGTTCCGGTGTTGTGCTCTTACGGAAGCCCTCTGGAGAACATAGACTCTGTATAGATTACAGGAGACTGAATGCTATTACAGAAGGACAGGTGGATCCATTGCCGGATACAAATCAGCTGTTTGCCAGACTAAATAAAGCTAAATATTTCTCAAAAGTGGATCTGAGTAAAGGATACTATCAGATTCCAGTAAAGCCTGAGGTTAGACCATACCTAGCTTTTAGTACCTCAGAAGGACACTATGAGTTTAATAGATTGCCATTTGGATTGAAGAATGCGCCTAGTGTCTTCTCTAGAATGATGAGAAAATTATTGGACCCTCTGAATAATCCATGTATAACAAATTTTATGGATGATATCCTTATAGCAACAGAAACATTTGAGGAACACATTGACTCTCTGAACATGCTGTTTAATCGACTTAGGGAGGCAAATTTAACAGCCCGACCAACCAAATGTTGCGTTGGATGTAAAGAATTGGAATTTTTGGGACACACAGTTTATCAGGGAAACATGACCCCTGACCCAAAGAATTTAGAGAAACTACAGAAAGCCCCGAGACCACAAACCAAGAAGGACATGAGATCCTTTGTCTCATTATGTGGTTTCTACCAGAAGTATATCAAAAACTTTAATTCCATATGTGCACCGTTAACTGATTTGACACGTAAAGGACATCCAGATCGCATTACATGGACACCACAATGTGAAATGGCTTACCAAGAATTGAAGGAAAAGCTCACAAGTAAACCTATTTTGAAATTACCTGACTTAAGTCAAGAATTCATAGTAAGGACGGATGCCAGTAATATTGGCTTAGGTGCAACTCTACTACAGAAATCAGATGCATTGGATGGGGAATTAAGCCCAGTGGCATATGCTAGCAGAAAGTTGAATAAAGCTGAAATCAACTACTCAACTAGCGAAAAAGAATGTCTTGCAGTAATATGGGCAATAAAGAAATTCAATATTTATCTGTATGGGAAGGCATTTAAGTTGCAAACGGACCACAAACCTTTATCGTTTCTAGCACAGGCTAGGCATGAGAACTCTAGGTTACTCCGATGGTCCTTACTTTTGGCTCCCTATAATTTTAGCATTGAGTATATATCTGGAAAAACAAATTTGGGAGCGGATTTTTTAAGCCGCCATCCGTGTGATGAGAATCACCCTAAACCCCAGAAATAATAATAAATTTCTCTATGTGTATATAGAATAAAGGACTGACATATAATGTCTGTTTTAAGAGGGGAGATGTCGTGGAATATTCTAATCCACATATATAAATTATCAGGTAAATATGAAGCCTAACAAATACATTTAATAAAGAAAAGAGCAATGGTAAAATAACAGTGCTGTCACAATGACTGTACTCGAAATCCCCCTTGTTTTTTGCTTCGTCTGCAAATTGTAACGCTTTCACGTTGATAGTAAAAGCCTACTATATTATTACCCGCTTTCTTCAATGAAACGTGTACTAAACTTGAGATACGCAAGCTGATCTATGACCTAAATTTAATATCTCATTCATTCCATTTTATACACGGCGTAACTAAAAAGACAGATAAAGCAGGAGAGAGAGAGAGAGGGGCGAATGAAAACAAGGACACATGCAACACTAAACACGCGTCGCGCGATACACAATTGCTGCCATCACGCGTGTAAGGCCACATGCACTAACTTTTTTTTTTCAGACGGACAGTGATAAAAACACTAACCTTCCCAGAGTTAGGTTTTAAAAAAACCTGGAAAACGCTTATTAGAAAAGATGACATTAGATGGGTTTACGTTTGAAAACATTACAGTACCCAGACAGCACATCTTCGAAACAGGAGGTAGAAGAAATTGCATATTTTGAACGCAGCCACTTAGCTCTTTTAAATTTGTATATTTGGGTTCCTTAGGGCTTGCTGACAAAGAATATGTAAAATGTTACGCAAATAGTCTAGGAATTACCAAATTATAACCAAAATAAAATAGTGGGGGTGCCTGACAGCATGAAATCATTTCTGCTCATAAAATTTTTTTTATAACGTGTTTGAAAAAACCTTACGTTACGGAAATAGCCTACCATGTTAACTCCTAATTGATTGGAGCGCAACAAATATAAGACTAAACACGATTGGTCGGGCTATAAATACTATCTTGTGTTGTTATGGGAAACGAATAGAAGGGGTACTTTTTTGAAAAGATGTGTAGACGTGGTTTCATTGGGTAGAGCTGCGAATATACTCGATTCAGAGCGTCTGTTCATTGCCACATCTTGTAATAAACCTACTAAGAAGCAGTGCGTTGAGCACCAGTGTATATAATTTTTATATAAAATAAAGCCTGGGACATCGGCAGATCGGAGTTGTGCTATATTCATTGCCAGTCAACGAAACTGTTTATTATTCTATGAATTGTGGTAAGCTTGAAATATTCAATATCTTTTAATGAAAATTGAATGTAAATTGTTAATTTATGCCTGTATATATGTGTAGTTCAGTAGCGAACATGATGTAAAGCCTATAATGCTCCAGCCTGAACAGAAGGTGTCGGAGGAAAGTAAAACTGCATGGAATGGCCAAACAGTACACTGACACCTAGATTATTGATTAGACAGAAATAATGCTGGAATTGCAGAGGCGTAGTAACCATTAGGGAGGGAAATACTGGTATAAAGTATTTCAGATGAAGCTGACAGTTGGCCTAACGCTCTGAACTCAATGTTTGTGATGTATTGTGCTCAGTGTAGAAAGAGAGTATAAATTAGTTATGACGTAGAAGGTACATCCTTCTTGTTTTCAGGGACCGTGGTCTTAAAGTTATTGAGCAGCACCTGGTCAGAGCTTTGCTGAAGCCAGAGGTGGACAGCATACTCCTTGGTCCATATAGCAACCAGTGGGGGGGGGGGGCCTCCAGAACTCATTAAAGTAATCGAGCAGAGGAGGCCTTTACTGCAGTCATCACGGAAGATAAGAGAGTGTGGCCATGGAGCTCAACATTATGTACCCCATCTTAAAATGACCTTGTAAAAATAACATTAAGAGGGGAATTTAATTGTTTTAATATCAGGAACTGAGAACATCTCCAATACTAGTTCCAATAAAGACAAACTATTGAAGTCATGATGACAAATACCAACAGAGCTTGAACAAAACAAAACCAGTATTACCTCATATTACTACTACACAACTGACACACATAGGATACTATTAAAAATATATGTCACTACAAGATTCATATTGAGAAATTCTGTACATATAACTTGTAATTAAAATTGATTGTGATTCCTGGTTCCCTTTGTATTTGAATCAGGACACATATCCATTCATGACAGCACTGAATACATATTGTTATTTGAAAAGTTATCAGTGACTCCTTTAAGATATCCTTGTAGAGTGTTTTATGTATGTGAGTGTCACAGTGTTGTCAAGTGTAGTGGAATAAATTAAATTGTTTATCTGTCTGTTGTTGTTTTGACTTACACTTCATCATACACATACCCTAGACACATAACGTAGTCATCACACTACTCCAGAATAATTCTGACTGAGGTATACATATGTGGTAGCAAGTAAGGTTATATATAATACACTACTCTTATTAGATATAGATACCTTCACAGCTGATCTCAGTCAGTACACTAAGTCCCCTATAAATATTTATAACATCCCACTTCACCACAGAAGGTTAAGGCGGCCGGCGTGATGCTGACCACATCACACCTGGTGTGACGATGGTCAAGAAAATATGGGCCTAACACCATATTCCCATTATGCCTCAATGGGCGTGTAACGGGATCCTTTACCCCCTCCTCCTACAACAACAGTATGTAAAACATTATCATACTTAAAAAATAAAAGTAGGAAAGAGCCAGCCCATAAGCTTTAATGATATTTGAAAACTTCAAGCGACAGAAAATTCCTTGCATCAAACACGGGACGATTGCGTACTCGGAGCAATCAAATAAAGATGTGCGCACCATCTTTGTGGGCAGACGCAGGAACTGTTTAGTCATGTCTTCAGAACAGACCCCGGACACCATCACAAGAACTGCTAGGCTAAGGATCCCAGACTGACGTCGAAAGAGAGCGAGAGAACACAATCAACTTGGCGGAAAGTTGTCGAGCCCGGGATGGGAAGCTTGAACCAGAGTTGGGGCACTACATGAAGGATAGCCACCGAACGAGCAAAGTGGAGGTAGTTATTTGCTACCTTACAAGACGACGTCATTAGCCGTGATGGCCACAGTCAGTCAGTGGCTAACGATCCAGGAAGAAGAAGAAGAAACATTAGAAAGCAACCACGCATTTTAAGAGCTACTTGAAGGCCTACGCTTCATGGATGTCTATAAACTTAAAAGAACGCATAGCCAACCCCAGACTAATCCCTTTTTGGACACTAATTGTGAGTACTCCGTAAACAAGTTTGTGTTTATTTATATCTTCGTATTCTTCATTAACCAATACGTCATACTTGACGAATCTGAAAAGAATGTGATAAATTATTCTGTGTTTAGTTCCATCGCGACAGAAATGATCTCCCAAGCTGAAAAAAAAAAAAATATTATATAGTCAAAGCTAGAGTAACTTTTAACATTCAAATTCGTGCGTACACAGGAAATAGTCAATTTTTCTTAAAACTGTCCGAAGTAATGGTTCCTCGCGCGATGACTCCTTTTTCCAGTACCACTCTGAGTGCTCCGGCAACATCCAAAAGACAGGATGACAGGAAATTTGTCTTATGGGTTTTCTCGCGCTGTTTAAGAAGATACTCCAAACTGTAAGGATTATTAAGTGCTAACATTTTTAAGTCAGTGACGTCTAGTCAAACCAACACAACGTTTAACGTTTTAAACTTACTTCTCCCGTGCTCGCTTCGAAATGAATAAGTTTACTAAATGCTTAGTTAGCGGTTAGTTTCTTAAATTTGGCGCAGCTAGTAAGATTGATGCGGATTTTTGAGGAACTGAATGCAGGGAATTATTTATTCTTTAGGGTGGAAAATTCTCCAACAACTTAAACTGCTATAAATAGACTGAAGAAGTAAAAAGTAAAAGAACCGGGGTGATTTATGATTGCAAGAAATGTAATCCACCCGTACCAGTTAAACATGACAAGTAAAATGTTCTTTCAGAAATAGAAAGAACATTTAAAGAACATCAAGTAGTTCACATTTGTCTTCTTCCTCTTGTTTTTAAGGTAATATGGCTCGTCGGAGCGTCAGATTGGCAGAGTGGCAAGAGCGTTGGCCTCTCGAGACAGAGGTAACTGGGTTCGATGTTGATGATGATGTTGATTATGATGATGATGATGTTGATAATGTGATGATGTTGATGATGATGTGGATGATGATGATGATGATGATGCTGTTGACGATGTTGATGATTATGACTATTGTATTTTGGAGAGCAAAATTAAACGAAAAACAACAAGAAAGTAGCTCCAGACTTTCATAAATTGGGGCTTGCGTGTAATAGAAGAACTGAAATGGTACACAAGATAAAGTCTAGACAAGTGCCAATGGAACAAGAGATGAGAATAAGAACCTGACGGTGGATAAGATACACACTGAGAAACCTGTTGATAGCATTACCAGGCAGTCCTTGTTCTGGAATCACCAGGGTAAGAGAGGCAGAATTTATGTCCAGCGTCTTCATATCTGTGAGGAAATCAGTTGTGCACTTTTGATAACTTTCGTCCTCTCCGGCAGTATCACTTCATTTCTTTATTTTCCTCACCGATTGTCCTATTATTTGGCATATTTTATGCACCTACATTTTTTGCCTAGCCGCTCCCAGACTTGTTTACGTTTCGCCAGGTGAATGGAAATAATACCAGGCTAATTAGACAGGTCATCGGTAATAATTTATCACGTGTCTAGCCACTTTGATGCAGACAGTAAACGTGAAGAGGAATAGCGACTTTGACGTAATTCATTTCCAAGGCCAGCGACAAACAGGCAAGTGACCACCTGGGTTTGCGGTCTGTCTGTCTGAGAAATCAGTCTGGGAGATTTACGCAAATACAGGTGATATACGTAATCGCTTCCGATGGACGTTCTGTATCAATAATACGCAGATAACCCGTCTGGGGAGATTATGGTGGGCAGGAAATGAGTTCACCGATGTGTTTGTGAGTTTGAAACAAAAACAATCGGAAGTATTACTGCCATATTTGAAAGAGGTCACGAGTTTACATTTTAAAATTTGATAATTTAAAACACACGGGGAATAGAAATGCGTTAACACTCCGACCCACATAGTTCTAAAGAGCTTACCATTGGTTTAATTTGAGAGCCGGAATAGACTTTGACTTTCATTGGCAAGGTTGTACCAATCTGGGATTTGAACTGAGAAATGAACATATAATCTAGCGAAATCGAAGGCTCAAATCAGATTTCATCGCCACGTCAAGCTAGCATTTCACCAGAGCCAGAGAAATGGATCGGACAAAGGATTCCAAAATTATAAGTGACAGATCGAAATATTTGAGCAACTTTGAAACTTAAAAGTAAACCCGTAATTTTAAATACAAAGATTGGAAACTTAAAGGACCAGGACAGAGTATTTGGGAAACGTTGAAACTTAAAAGTAAACCCGCATTTTTAAATTCAAAGACTTGAAACTTCAAGAATCATAAACACAAGTCATAAGAGGAATAATAATATTACCCAGACAAGTGATTCGAAGCATCGCATCAATGTGCTGTGTCCAGTGTAACTGTGCCAGGAGATTGTAGATCCCATGTGGGGTAAGTTGTGAACCTATATTTTACAAATGTGAATTTGACATGGTTTTCTTGCAAAGTGGTTATATATATGAGGCTGGAAACCTCAACATATGAAAATAGTATATTCATAAACCACTACTGTAAGCGCTGCTGATTGCTTCTTGCTAGTCGTACAGAAAACCGACAGCAGAGGTGACCCCAGACTCAGAATGGAGCAGTGATGAGTGATGATTACATCACATGTGCCTAAAGTGTATAGTATCATTATGTGAGATATATGCACCTTGTTGATTGTAGTTCAGGCAAGCCATTGCCCTCGCGCTGTCCAGACACATTTCCCCCATTTAAGTGACCAGAAGAATAAGGTGATTTTTTAATCTTATTCCCCGAGTTACGCTGTGAATACTCAAAAGTCTAATTATTCAGAGAGGCTAACATTGGTGGGTGGACAGCGAGACAATGCGCCTGTTAACGTTCCAACCCAGTGTACTTAGCAGAGGCATTTGTTCTTTTATTTTGTCTAAAGTTCGTGGTGCGAAGCTGCAAGACTAAAGTTTCTACGCTACTAGTTGTGAGTCAAGAGCAGGAATTCAACACTAACCACCTACATTGGACGAGTCGTATAAAGAAGTGCCCACATCACAAAAGAATTGACGAAACCACGGCTGCAGGACTCACTTAGACCAGCTAAGTTCTTATTAAAGGAAACAGCAAAAGGACACATTTTTTATAAATTCTCAACCCCTGTCTCAGTGAAGACACTTTTTAAATACGTCTAAAATTCACCATCATTCCATCGTTATTTTAACATGTTAAAAACTAATTGATTATTACATTTGTTACGTTATTTTAAAACAAAACATTATTGATTCAGTTACTATAGGTATGAGAGCAAACGTATGAGCAAGACTCTTGAATATTTATACATCTCGAGTATTAGCGGGCGAACGCAAAAAAAAAAAAAAAAAAAAAAAAAAAAAAAAAAAAATACATCTAGACATATATTTACACCTAAAGAGCAAATACTTATAAAAGAATTTCGCTGGATTTACACCAGCTGAGGGCTTGAACGGGCTAAAACCACTGCTTAATTCTTCCCAAAAGGCGACGGACCAGAAATACATTAATAGTGCTCTGCCCCATGCAGCATTGTTCTTGACTTATGAAAATATCTTGTGGACATTCCCTTGAGATAGAAGCATCATTATCCTTCTATCTACAACTGTGCCAAGAGTAATCTTGCGCAAAGGTAGACACCTTTGAAGACCTATATTAGATACTCTTGAGTTTTGGCCACTGGTGGACCACTACTGCAGAGCTAAGGGGAGGCAATCCGTGACAATATCTCAATTGCACACATTTTTGAACCTCAGCTGCGGTTGTCCAGCTGTTCGTTTGCCATCTGTCAGTTGTCCGGAGAAATTATATTTGGGGATGCAACCATCTTCTATGTGGCGGACATGGCCAAGCCAACGTAGTCTGTGTTGTTTACGCCAGAGGTTCTCAACCTTTTTTTGCTCAAGGCCCCCTTCTGTGCCTCATTTACATCTGTGGGCCCCCCCCCCCCCCCATCCTCCCTCATAGTCGCTGTTAGCTGGAAAAAGTGTACTTTACCATCTTACTGTGGCCCTCTAGTAATATGGAATAGCACCTCGACATTTGTCACTTTTCTTTCCATGAAATATCAAGGATGTGGCGTAGACACCGTAGATGGAAGGTACTTAACCTTCTTTCTTGCTTAGCAAAGGTTGTCCGCGTCTCGCCGCCATATAGAAGTGTGCTGGTGACGCAGGTAATGGTATGAGGAGGCTACCAACGAGGAACTGACGGTAAGAACCAAATATCAGTGCATTAAGAGGCGAGAAGGAGACACACACGTTGAGGAAACTGTTTGTTAGCATTACAATGCAGTCCTTGTTATGGAACCCCCAGGATAAAAGAAGTAAACTGAAGATGACATGGAGACGAGAACTGGAGACAGATAGGAAAATGACGAAGAAGCCGTGGAAATACCATCAGCTGATGGCACGTGACAGGAGGACTTGGCATATGCTTGTTGAATGCCTATGTTCCTTGGAGAGCTAAAACAATGTTTTTAAAAATAAAGTTTTGCCTCGTTTTGGCGAGGCGCGTCTCGTTCAACCTAGTCGGTTATATTAGGGCGCATGTCCAAATATAACAGACTCTTAGGTCTGAGGTTAAGCTAAAACATGTTAACTGCTAATTAAAGGGTGCTAAATGCAGTGGTGGCTCTGTGCTCTAAATGGAGCAAACAAGAAATATAAGAAGGATTGACAGCTGAATAAGACCCTTACATGTTTGATAACCCCGTAGATGTATAAAAAAAAAAAAAAAAATTGAAAAACTTTCAAGTTTTCTAAATTCATTCAAGCTTCTGAGATAGATGGATCTCTTACCCCTTGACAGTTGTCATGTGACATTTAACCATTTAACCATCCGTTTGTAAAACAGAATGCCAGCACATGTAGTGTGATATAGCTCTCCGGTTCTCTTTTGTCATCTGTGCTGTTTCGGGGCTTTGAGATGCCTGAAGATGCCAGTCAAGCTTATTAATTATTAGACAGCGAATCTCCTTGGACTCCGCAATAATTGGTGTAATTACATACGATTCCCAGTAGACACAGTCGTAATGAACGATGACGCAACGCCGGGTAATGAAACATTATTTGTCTGGCAAAACCCGATTCTCTTCAAATTTGAATATTCCATGTTTTTTTCTTCTTAATCGTCATCTATCTATCTATCTATCTATCTATCTATCTATCTATCTATCTATCTATCTATCTATCTATCTATCTATCTATCTATCTATCTATCTATCTATCTATCTATCTATCTATCTATCTATCTATCTATCTATCTATCTATCTATCTATCTATCTACCTATCTATCTATCTATCTATCTATCTATCTAGTCTGTTCGCCGGTCTACAATAACTTTATGTAACATTAAATAAAGTGAAAATAACTTCATTAAAGATAAGGAAATAATTAACTGAGACTTAAAAGGGGCGTGTTGGATAGTGAACAATGATGGGCCGATTCAGTCAAGGCGTTTCTTGGAACAACTTGATCATGGACGAGCCTAAGTAACAAGCGGAACAAACAACGAGGGAATAAGTAGCTGGCCGTGTGTTCTTTCACGATTCAATCCCACGGCGAGGCGACGTCAAAGCTCGATTAGTCCCTGGTTTGATTCCCCGACGACCTTATCACACGTGTTACCTCTTTCTTTCTTTCTTTCTCTCGAGTGCCTTCCATGTACCGAAGTAACTAGCGAGTCATTTGTTGTAAACAGTGTGGTATGTTTAATCTATTCTGGTTTA
Source organism: Oreohelix idahoensis (assembly GCA_024509875.1). NCBI lineage: Eukaryota > Metazoa > Mollusca > Gastropoda > Stylommatophora > Oreohelicidae > Oreohelix > Oreohelix idahoensis. Next base: position 309,926 of record JAMPIV010022414.1, on the reverse strand, counting down.
ACCAACATTGACACAACTGATTTAGACTTTTAGCATTTCACCTAAATTTTACGACATGCTTGGTAGGTTAGCAGCAGTAGCCCCCTTCAGTCATAACTGACTATGGGAATGCGCCCCTGAGGTAATAGCCCTTCAGTCATAACTGACTATGGGAATGCGCCCCTGAGGTAATAGCCCTTCAGTCATAACTGACTATGGGAATGCGCCCTTGAGGTGATAAACTCTTGGCTGTTTTTTTTTGTTTTGCCTAGTGTTCCTTTCGATGGTTCTTTTCTCTTCTCCTTGTTGTGAGAGCTTCTTTTCTCAAAATCTGAGTGGCGCCGTAGGGAGCATCGTCATTTGGTGCGTCGGCAGATTCATCCTCCCAGGTTGCTGGATTGATACCCGGTGCCTTCATGTCTCTTTTGCACAAATCTTTGTACCTCTGATACAGTTGCCCGATTGTTCTTTTGCCATCTGCCAAGTGTCCGTATAAAATATCTTTGGGGATGTGACCATCTTTCATGTGGCGGACATAGCCAAGCCAGCGTAGTGTGCGCTGTCTAAGCACATGACAACACCACGATATTTGTCACTATGTCCTTCCACGAAATACCGAGGATTTGGCGTAGACACCGCAGATGGAAGGTATTGATCCTTCTTTCTTGTGTAACATAGGTTGTCCATGCCTCACTGCCATATAGAAGCGTGCTGATGACTCATGCATTATATACCGCAGCTTTGGTCTTCATAGTGAGTTTAAAGTTTTCCCATACACGCATTGTGAGGTCACACTGTTACAATTATTTTGTCCCCTGTCGGTTCCTTGTAATAACACAGGGGCTTTATTTGCCATGTTTTGCATAATTATTCATTTGACCTTTGGCCACTGTGACATGATCTTTGGCGGACTTTAGTTACGTATATTCTCTCAGTCAGGACATAGCAACATTTGTCAGTCTTAGTCCCCACTTTGATTTTTAGTAAAATTTCCCGTACAGTTCTCGTACGATTAACGTACAATTTTAGTACAATTTGCGTACAGTTTTTATACAATTCCCGTACAGTTTTTGTACAATTCCCATACAGTATTTGTAAAAATCCGGTACAGTTTTAGTACAAGTCCCGTACAGTTTTTGTACAATTCCCGTACAATTCCCGTACAGTTCCCGTACAATGCCCATACTATTCCCGTACAGTTCCGGCACATTTCCGTACTTATCCTGTACAATCCCGTATAGTTCCCGTACAGTTCCCGTACAATTCCCGTACAGTTTCCACACAGTTCCCATACAGTTCCTGTGCAGTTTTGTACCATTCCCGTACAATTTATGTACAGTTCCCGTACAGCTCCCGTGCATTTCCGAAAAATCCCAGTGCAGTTTCCGTGCAATTCATGTACACTTCCCGTACAATTCCCGTACAATTTCCGTACAGTTCCCGTAGAATTTCCGTACAGTTCCCGTACAGTTCTCTACAATTCCCGTACTGTTCCCGTACAATTCCCGTACAGTTTAATATTACAGAAGATAAACTATAAAGTGCGGCGTGCATATGCACATAAGAAAATAAATTAACAAAATAATTAATCTGTCATAAAGAAAACTATATTTGGTGCAGTAAGAAAATTGTTTTTAGAGTCATAGATTTGTTAAATATTTATCAGGACATGGAGACATAATTTAGTGAGACTCCTGATTCTGTTTCATATCAACCAAGTTTTATTCTTGGTACAATGTTTGTGACGATTGGTACAGCGATTAGAGCGCTGGCCTCTCGCAGCACAGGGGCCTGGTTCGAAACACGGTGGCGTCACGCTTCAGTCTACCCAGCTGTTAATGGGTACCTGAATGATCTCTTGAATTAAGGGATGACAAATCAGCAAGAAAGGGAACTGGACACACAACCTCACGATGCTGGACCTAGTATAGTGAAGTCTCTAACTTCACATCTCTACGGCAGTATATGCTAAAGGACTACCTTAGATTTTACTTTTTTTTTTTTTTTTTTACAATTCTGAAAAGAGCCCCTATACCAAGACAAGCAGACACTTGAACACGTGCTCTCAGCTTGCAAGGTGTCATTAGGGCAAGGACGATACACTTGGCGCCGCAACAGAGTACTAAATAAGCTGGCTGCTATAACAGACCTGGCAAGGTTGAAGGCGAATAGCAAAGTCAAACCGTGTACCGCAAATACATACTTTCTGAGAGCAGGAAAGTCAACGCATCCCAAACTAAGTAAACCAAATAGCAGTTTACCATCGACTCTTGACTGTGCAAATGACTGAGAGATGGTGGTAAATCTACCTGGGCGAAGGGACATATCGAGAAAGCATTAGAAGATCATGAAGTCGACCAGACATAGTGCTTCATTCCTCATCATTGCACCAGATTATAATGATTGAGCTGACCCTAGCATGTGAATCCAGATTGGACGAGCAACACCCGTTCAAAGTGGCCAAGTATAATGATTTCGTTACAGACTTCAGACGTGACAGATTCACGGCAATGGTCATGACTGTTGAGGTAGGTACAAGAGGTCTAGTGGCTGCCTCAGTGAATGATCTACTGAAACTGTTGGGTTTAAAAGGACAGTCAAGAACAACGGCACTTAAGAGACTCAGTGATACTGCAGAAAGGGCATCGTTCTGGCTGTGGAACAACCGCAACGGGCTATGGAATTCAGGACATTTGTTTATCTTCTTCTTCTTCTTCTTCTTCTTCTTCTTCTTCTTCTTCTTCTTCTTCGTACACTCTCAGACGTTCACTTGACGTCTTGATTTATGTTCAACATAAGGGTTGCTTTCACAGTTGCCTCCAGCTGGCAGCAAAAACAGGAGTGAGGTTTAAAGCATGTTTTTAACCTGTTCACTAATGCAAGGCCCTTCTGCTCCACAAGGATGTTAGGCCTTTAACAAAGTCATCCCAGGTTTTTTTCTACTGAGCTATGCGTTCCAGGTCTTCAAATGTCTTCTTTATCACTTTTCGGTGAATTGTTGTTGTTGTTATTTTTAATGAAGTTACTCCGCCTCATACTTAATCTCTATTAGTTACATTTTACGACATGCTTCCTATGTTACATTGTTAAAATTTCTTGCTATCCTTTCGGGCAGCGGTGATGATGACGATGATGTGGGGATGATGACGATGATGTGGTGATGATGACGATGATGTGGTGATGATCATGATGATGATGGGTGATGATGATGATAATGGCGCTTTATTTTTCATCTTTTTGCGTGTCTTCCCTTTGACCTTTGGCCTCTGTGACATCATCTTTGGTAGAACTTAGTTCTCTCAGTCAAGGGAAACTAATCTTTGTCGTCTCTACCCACTTAGATTTTTAGTAAACTTTCATGTATAGTTCCCGTACAATTACCGTACAGTTTTCGTAGAATTCCCGTACAGTGTCCGTACAATTCCCGTACAGTTTCCGTACAATTCCCGTACAGTGTCCGTACAATTCCCGTACAGTGTCCGTACAATTCCCGTACAGTGTCCGTACAATTCTCGTACAGTGTCCGTACAATTCCCGTATAGTGTCCGTACAATTCCCGTACAGTGTCCGTACAATTCCCGTACAGTGTCCGTACAATTCCCGTACAGTTTTCGTACAATTCCCGTACAGTGTCCGTACAATTGTCGTACAGTTTTTGTAGAATTCCCGTACAGTGTCTGTACAATTCCCGTACAGTTTCCGTACAATTTCCGTACAGTGTCCGTACAATTTCCGTACAATTCCAGTACAGTTTTCGTACAATTGTCGTACAGTTTCCGTACAATTCCCATACAGTGTCCGTACAATTGTCGTACAGTTTTCGTAGAATTCCCGTACAGTTTCCGTACAATTCCCGTACAGTGTCCGTACAATTCCCGTACAGTTTCCGTACAATTCCCGTACAGTGTCCGTACAATTTTCGTACAGTTTCCGTACAATTCCCGTACAATGTCCGTATAATTCCCGTACAGTGTCCGTACAATTCCCGTACAGTTTCCGTACAATTCCCGTACAGTGTCCGTACAATTCCCGTACAGTTTCCGTACAATTGTCGTACAGTGTCCGTACAATTTCCGTACAGTGTCAGTACAATTGTCGTACAGTTTCCGTACAATTCCCGTACAGTGTCCGTACAATTGCCGTACAGTATCCGGACAATTGCCGTACAGTGTCCGGACAATTGTCGTACAGTTTCCATACAATTCCCGTACAATGTCCGTACAATTGTCGTACAGTGTCCTTACAATTCCCGTACAGTGTCCTTACAATTCCCGTACAGTTTCCGTACAATTCCCGTACAGTTTCCGTACAATTCCCGTACAGTTTCCGTACAATTCCCGTACAGTGTCCGTACAATTCCCGTACAGTTTCCGTACAATTCCCGTACAGTTTGCGTACAATTCCCGTACAGTTTCCGTACAATTCCCGTACAGTTTCCGTACAATTCCCTTACAGTGTCCGTACAATTCCCGTACAGTTTCCGTACAATTCCCGTACAGTTTCCAAACAATTCCCGTACAGTTTCCGTACAAGTGTCGTACAGTTTCCGTACAATTCCCGTACAGTGTCCGTACAATTCCCGTACAGTTTACTACAATTGTCGTACAGTGTCCGTACAATTCCCGTACAGTTTCCGTACAATTGACATACAGTTTCCGTACAATTCCCGTACAGTTTCCGTACAATTCCCGTACAGTTTCCGTACAATTCCCGTACAGTTTCCGTACAATTCCCGTACAGTTTCCGTACAATTCCCGTACAGTGTCCGTACAATTCCCGTACAGTGTCCGTACAATTCTGGTACAGTGTCCGTACAATTCCCGTATAGTGTCCGTACAATTCCCGTACAGTGTCCGTACAATTCCCGTACAGTGTCCGTACAATTCCCGTACAGTTTTCGTACAATTCCCGTACAGTGTCCGTACAATTGTCGTACAGTTTTTGTAGAATTCCCGTACAGTGTCTGTACAATTCCAGTACAGTTTCCGTACAATTTCCGTACAGTGTCCGTACAATTTCCGTACAATTCCAGTACAGTTTCCGTACAATTGTCGTACAGTTTCCGTACAATTCCCATACAGTGTCCGTACAATTGTCGTACAGTGTCCGTACAATTCCCGTACAGTTTCCGTACAATTCCCGTACAGTTTCCGTACAATTCCCGTACAGTTGTCGTACAATTCCCGTTCAGTTTCCGTACTATTCCCGTACAGTGTCCGTGCAATTCCCGTACAGTGTCCGTACATTTCCCGTACAGTGTCCGTACAATTCCCGTACAGTGTCCGTACAATTCCCGTACAGTTTCCGTACAATTCCCGTACAGTGTCCGTACAATTCCCGTACAGTGTCCGTACAATTCCCGTACAGTTTCCGTACAATTCCCGTACAGTGTCCGTATAATTCCCGTACAGTGTCCGTACAATTCCCGTACAATGTCCGTACAATTGTCGTACAGTTTTCGTAGAATTCCCGTACAGTGTCCGTACAATTCCCGTACAGTTTCCGTACAATTCCCGTACATTGTCCTTACAATTCCCGTACAGTGTCCGTACAATTTCCGTACAGTGTCCGTACAGTTTCCGTAAAATTCCCGTACAGTGTCCGTACAATTCCCGTACAGTGTCCGTACAATTCCCGTACAGTGTCCGTACAATTCCCGTACAGTTTCCGTACAATTGTCGTTCAGTTTCCGTACAATTCCCGTACAGTTTCCGTACAATTCCCGTACAGTTTCCGTACAATTCCTGTACAGTGTCCGTACAATTCCCGTACAGTGTCCGTACAATTCCCGTACAGTTTCCGTACAATTCCCGTACAGTGTCCGTACAATTCCCGTACAGTTTTCGTAGAATTCCCGTACAGTGTCCTTACAATTCCCGTACAGTTTCCTTACAATTGTCGTACAGTTTTCGTAGAATTCCCGTACAGTTTTCGCAGAATTCCCGTACAGTGTCCGTACAATTCCCGTACAGTGTCCGTACAATTCCCCTACAGTGTCCGTACAATTCCCGTACAGTGTCCGTACAACTCCCGTACAATTCCCGTACAGTTTCCGTACAATTGTCGTACAGTTTTCGCAGAATTCCCGTACAGTTTCCGTACAATTGTCGTACAGTCTCCGTACAATTCCCGTACAGTGTCCGTACAATTCCCGTACAATTCCCGTACAGTTTCCGTACAATTGTCGTACAGTTTTCGTAGAATTCCCGTACAGTGTCCGTACAAATCCCGTACAGTGTCCGTACAATTCCCGTACAGTGTCCGTACAATTCCCGTACAGTTTCCGTACAATTCCCGTACAGTGTCCGTACAATTCCCGTACAGTTTCCGTACAATTCCCGTACAATTCCCGTACAGTGTCCGTACAATTCCCGTACAGTTTCCGTACAATTCCCGTACAGTTTCCGTACAATTCCCGTACAGTTTCCGTACAATTGTCGTAGTTTTCATAGGCAGTCCTTGTTCTAGAATCCACAAGGAAAGAGAAGCAGAGGTAGACCAAAAAAACACATGTAGAAGAGAACTGGAAACAGAGGTGAAAATGATGAGGAAAACATGGAAAGAACTTGAGCGGATGGCACAGGACAGGAAGACTTGGCATGTGTTTGTTGAAGGCCTATGCTCCTCGGGGAGCTAAAGGGTATTGATTGATTGATTGATATCATGTACAGCTTCCACTTAGTTCCTTGCTTTGGATTTGGCCGAGATCAACATTTATCATTCTCTCAACATTTATCATTCTCTCAGCATTTTTCGCTAGCATAATTACTTGAGGAATATTTCAGTACTATAGAAGGATGATAGGAAACTCTATACAGAGCGATACAACAGGAGGTAATCTAATCATAAGAAGAGGTCCCCACGTCGACCAAATCATTGGCTTACTACTATTTTATTCTATGTCCACTTCAGTTTGTTTTGAGAACAACGCGTTCAAAGTTGTTAAGTTACTAGTGGAAAAGAAGGCGATACCACATTAACAAGATATTTTGAATGACGATCCAAATTGTTAACAGTAAAATATTGTGTAGGATGATAGATGAAACTATTATATGTCGATTTATAATTTCATGTCAATTTTGGCCAAAAGTGGGGATTGGATAAAGTACTATTAGGGCGACGAAATACTCACCCGTACCCCAGTGACAAGCTTCTAGTACCCATGGCAACGGGGTATAATTTATCCCAGTTTAAGAACCCCTGCTGTAATTTTCTATCTATCTATCTATCTATCTATCTATCTATCTATCTATCTATCTATCTATCTATCTATCTATCTATCTATCTATCTATCTATCTATCTATCTATCTATCTATCTATCTATCTATCTATCTATCTGCATATCTGTCTATCTATCTATCTATCTATCTATCTATCTATCTATCTATCTATCTATCTATCTATCTATCTATCTATCTATCTATCTATCTATCTATCTATCTGTCTGTCTGTCTGTCTGTCTGTCTGTCTGTCTGTCTGTCTGTCTGTCTGTCTGTCTGTCTGTCTGTCTGTCTGTCTGTCTGTCTATCTATCTATCTATCTAACTGGTATGTGTACAGTAACTCTATGTAACATGAAATAAAGGGAAAATAACTTCATTAAAGATATGGAAATAATTAACTGAGACTTAAAAGGGGTGGGCGTCGGATGGTGAACGATGATGGGCCGATTCAATCAGTGTGTTCCTTTAAATAACTGGACCATTGGCGAGCCCAAGTAGCAAATGAAACAAACAAAGAGGGAATAATATGCTACCCCGTGTTCTTTCACGATTAACTCCTCTTTCCGAGGGTCTGGGGAGACAAAGAAAGTCTTAAACAACTGCTCTCTCATGCGAGTCGTACGATGCTCCTAATAAAAGTTGTATAGTGAGCTAGCAGTCTCATCATTAAACAGACTGCCACATAACTAATCTCGAGTTAATCTTACATTTGAATAATACACGATACACCAAACACATGGAACGTTACGGGGTTAATCACAGTTACAAACAGGAGCTGAAGATAAACAATGTAGACAGGATAAGAAAAAGAGATACCATTCAATGCAAACACGTGATTAAAAAAAAAATGTATGTGGATGAAAAAAGATAAGATGAGCATAAAGTACAAACAGGACGAGACAAGAACAGATAGCAGCAATAGATACAATACAATATGTTTAATTTATTAAGAAAACCTGTTGATAGCATTACAGGACAGTCCTGATGATGATGGTGATGATGAAGATGGTGATGATGGTGGTGATGATGGTGGTGATGATGATAATGGTGATGGCGATGATGGTGGTGATGATGATGGTGATGATGATGATGGTGATGTTGAGGATGGTGATTGTGATGATGGTGATGATGATGTTGATGATGGTGATGATGATGGTGATGATGGTGGTGATAATGATGACAGTGATGGTGATAGTGATGCTGATGATGATGGTGATAGTGGTGATGATGATTATGGGGGGGGGGGGGGAGGGAACTACAATTAATGACCCGATGTTCATTAAGGAGCGGGGGGAAATATAGCGATAAAGAAGTTAAAAAACACATTTAAGCAACAACAACAACAAAAAAAAAACCTCCAGCTTTGGCATTTTCCTGACAAAGTATAATTAAGTTTGGTTTACACCAAAGACAAAATAAGTAATTGTTCTGGGAGTTTTCGAGAGATACTGTCACTGGATTAATATAGTGAACGTATTGGCGGAATCAAACCCAGACATTTATAAGATAACAAAATTTATTATTTTTAAAAAAGTCTTGTTGTAGTTTGTTTCATTGTCAAAAGTTTTGTAAACAATGAAAGGGTTGAAAGACGATGGGAAACATCGGCTCTTAAAAGATTAGCTGAGTTATTGTTCTTGTTGTCATGTGCCCACAGAATGGTAATGTATACGGTGACAAGTTAGTATTCATCCGGTTTCAATTTACTTTCGTAATGTTGAGTAGAAACACTAATCTTCTGATTTTCTTTTTTCTTTTCATCCATCTGTATTTCATTTTCCAGTGTTCTTTATATGTTTTTTTTGTTTTTTCTCTTTTCCACCATCTTTTTATACGTCTCTTGAAATTTTAGCTGTTGTAATTTTTAAAATTATGTTTCAGCTGTAGCGCAGTGCGAAACCGGATACAGAAAGGGGAACAAAGAATAGTATAGTAGCAAGTATATTACCCCGCAGTTGTAAGAAGCGACTAAGGAGGTTTGGGCATAAGCCCGGCTGCCTCATTCTGAAGAAACTTTAAATCTTGAACAAAATCCTGGGCAAATCAACCAGAGCAAAGAAAAATGGAGATACAGACACAAATAGACAGGAAGAAGTCTCATTTAAAAAAAAATTCATTTAGATTAATTCTCATTTTCTGTTCTCGTCTGTTTTTGCTAGTTGCTCCCTGACCAATATATTGTGGTCATGACGTATATCATTTCTGTGTACTTTATGATAGTAAAACATAAGGGCCTTATGCATGGAGGCATACCTGGATTCACCCTTATATGACCACCAGCTATGCACAATGCTACAAACATATGTGGAAGTGAACCTCTGTCTGTGAGGTTAATTACATCCTCATTGACTCTTGAAATCATCCACACACTTCCAGGGATTCCCCCTGTGGTGAAACTTGTTGAGAACCCAGCATTGCACACTAAGCCTGGAGAAGTCACTTGAGCCCCAGTCGTAATTCTTTGGCTTTGACCTGGTTGACTGCATGCAGAAGAATCTCGCTATGGACCCAGTGATAGGCAGGGGAAGCAGAGAAGTGGCTCTGTGCAGGACGTGGCAATGCTTTGGGAGAGCACAGAACCAGAGTACAGTATTTTAGCTCTGCATAGGTGGAGAGCTTCCTTGGATGGCAGGGAATGCACAGTATGCCACGCACGTCTTCCTCCTAGCTTGGGACCAGATGTGACGATCGTTTAAATGCAAGCCAAGCTGGAGAAACTGGAGCTCACGACTTCAACTCTTTAAACACGTTTCGGAATGGCAGAAAACCCTGGGAAAAGATTATATCTACAATGTAGATAATACCAAGAAGTCTTCAACATAGTATTGGCTGCTTGTCGTAATTTTTACCAGATAGGTCTTAGATATTTACGGTCCCGTCCGAGCAGAGGTGGTAGTGGTAACTATGTGAGAGCAAGGTGTAAGAAATAGTTTTTTTCTCACGAGGGTGATAGTGTAAGAGAAAGAGCAGTCTCTGGAATGAGTAATTTCTCTAATACAGCCTATCTTCACGACTATATTTAAATCAGACGCACTTTTCCTCCTTATACAACATACAAGTTACACTGTACCCATGTACACACAATTCTGTGACAAAAACGCACAAACGTGAAAACAAACTATGGATAACAGATATGGGTAGGATTTGACCAACACAATAACTTAAGGTTTATTAAGTTTATTATCATATAAACTGTTTACAACATTCAACGTAGATATCAATAAAATCATAGGTTACAGAGTTTCGAAAAAATACCCTTAATAAGTGCTCTCCCGTCTGTTGAGACAAGATCCAGCCAGAAGTTACAAACCCCAAAGGTCAAAGATTCACGCTAGGGTATAGCAATAGACAATACAGTAAAGAACAAAGTTAAGCTATCCAGAATAAAATATAACAGTCTTAGCAAACAAAATTAGAAGTGAGTTCAATGATTATACAAAAGAAGAAATATTCACTCCGCTTTCTCTCACTCTGTCAAATCTGTGGCCACATTCAATCTCGCTTACCTATTAGTTGCTCACCAACTTATACCCATCAGTTGACAGATCTATCATAATCCGGGGGTGTGGGGGTTGCTTCTCAGAAAATAAGCCCCAGTTCCTCCACGAATTGTTAATTTCTCTAAGGGGGAACGCTTACTTTGGTAATGCTTTGTGAATATGATACTGTCACACCAGGTATTTTATGTAGCAAAAATATAATCCGCGACCTAGTGGTCACAGTAGACAATACACAGTACTTCCACTGGTTAAGGAACATATGGGTGGTAAACTGTTAGTAAGAAATGGACGATGTTGAAAGTATCTCCTATCAGCTTTTCTCTCTGGTGTTGATGCCGATCCTGAAACAATGTATTCTCCGGGATAAATCCACTGGGAACCACAATTGTCAGTAGTCAGAAAAATATGTTATGGTTAGATCTTTGGCCACTGCGGGCTGATAAAAATAGATTGAAAAAATCTGAGTATTTGTTTGTCCAGTTAAAATGATCTATTATTGTTCGTATGCTTAGACTCTCTCTGTATGACTTGTCACGGGGGACTGATAATTTATTTTACCATCACGTCCCATCTTTTTATTACTCTTTTAATGTTCTGGTTTCCTCGACTTTTTGTATTTTTTCTTTCTTTCGGATTTTACCTACGTAGCCCATTATTCCTCTCTTAGACCCCACCCCGCGGCTTTGTTTCGTTCTGGCCTCATTATAAATTCCCCACTGGTCAGTGCGGTCAGCGTATGATAATATTATCTAAGCTGCACTTGGAGTTCGTCTGACCAGAGGAATGTCTCGCGCGTAACGGGTTTGATCTCCAGCGAGAAAGAGTTCTTTGAAGGGAACCCGCTAGCCTAATACAGTTGGTAGCGAGATCAAAAGGGGAGATAACAACTCACGTTCGTTCTGAGAGATTTGTTGTGGCCCCTGACCATAATATTATGTATTGTCTATCTGGGAAACTTTCTCGCGGTTGTTGCTTCTGATGTATACCTCAAAAATAACATTTGTCTTACTCTTGATTACGTTATACGCCGAACATCTGTAGAAACAAGCCAATCCAGATGTCCTGGGATAGCGTAATTTGTAGACTATAAAATGAGATAGATTTACTCAGTCAAACACACTCGTAAAATTTACCTGGCCCGTAGATGACCATATGAGACTAAGGCAGAGTTAGCACAGCAGAACTAGATTGTGTTTGCCTATGTTCTTGTCATTTTTCGGGGTGAGTAGACATCTTTATATATATATATATATATATATATATATATATATATATATATACATATATATATATATATATATATATTTATATATATATATATATATATATATATATATATATATATATATATATATATATTCATGTTAGTTTTATATATCTGATAGGAGTGTGACTTGAATTCATTGTGAGGATTGCTCCCGGTAATTAATTCAGTGATAATGTAGCGCCGTCTACCGCCTTAGTTAACGGGCGTAGAATCAGTCAGTACAGTGCTTACCATGGGTTAAGAGTAGGCTAAAATAACTGTCATTACTGTAAGGAAATGTCAGAGGTGTGGGTTATTCACTTAAAACTGAATAGTGATGTGCAGGCGCTATAACCCTGAATTATAGGAGATAGTCACTTATTCCTTTCTGATAGAAACTTCTAGTGGCTGGGTGGAATCATGATATGCCGATTGTGTAGTTAGACACTAGTTATCACTTTCACAGAAAGCAGTCCCCAGCCATAGATAACATTATATCTTAAGTTTCAGTCAAAACTGTATTATTATAGCAAGAACACTGCATTTTCTATGTATTCATTTGTGGGATGTTAATATTTTTCCCCAAGGGACGCATACCATTTATTATGTAATGTCAAATGCTGTATTTTTATGTACATTCACTTAATGTTGTAAGATGATTAGCATATCCAGTCAGCTGGAACTACAGGGTTAGGTTTCCTGTATGTTGAGTTGGAAGAAGATGGAGTAGATTTTGCTGTCAGAACATTTACTGACAGGTACATGTGTGTACAAAATATATTAGCCTATGCAGGCGCATGCTGATAAATTGATAGAGTGGAAGGAACAGGAAGGAGACTCATATGGAAAAGGACAGCCCAAGACTATCATAGCAATGATTAAAATAATTCTAAATCCCATAGTGGAGCATAACTGTTTATTATAACGTTATTATAATTTTATCGTTTGCTTGATGTAAAGGTCGTCTCTTTTTGGATATACTGTTTCAGGATATACTGCATTTTGCTATCGCAAGATTCCAGTCAAGGCGAAGAACGTCACATTCTCTTCGATCTAGCGGTTTCTGAAAGCAACTAGCACCACGAATTGTCACCCCATACCTGAAGGGAAAAAAATCCTTTTGCCAACGTCCATCCCTCTAACGGGAAATAAGCTCACGCAGTGTGTAACGAGCCCAAGCAAAATCTGAAATTGAATTTGTGCAGTAGTGGTTTTCTACTCGCCTCTTGATGAATAGTCAGAGCATTGTGGCTTCCAACATACCTATCAACCCAGCGTCTTCAGCAGAATCAAATTCACCAGGTGTGTGCTTAAACGGAGCACCCCAGTTACCAATAATAGTTCAAGCCAGCCAAACCGGATTTAAAACACCAAGTACGCAGGCCAACTTACACGTGCTGGATAATAGCACAGCGGGCCGATTGTCCTGAATTTGACCTCGTCTTGTGTGTGTGTTCGGGTCATCCAAAACCTCCGCACGTATTAGCGGTCAGTCGGCGATAGACAGAGTCATTTACAGCCCATCGCGCCATTAGGGTGTCACCAACGATAGCGCATACAGTAGATTTATTTATGTTATTCCATCACCTATGAAGGATATCTACACGTAAAGACACTTCCTGGAGTTATTGCATTTGGTCCCACGAAAGCGGACGGATTGGAACTCTGTTTATTCATTTCTGAATGTTCTACTGGTTTTATGTTGGTGGCTTGTGTGTTCGTTGGTGTGAATTTTCATATTTGTGATTATTGATGTATTCTTATGTTGTAGTGATGATATGCATTATTTTCAGATATATTTCTTCTTTTAATAAATTTTACTCATTTATTAACGCGCTGTTCTCGACCCTTCATCCATAATTAATATTACAAGCTCTTTACTATAGTCTCTATTTTTGATAAGAGAAAAGAGAGAGAGCGGGATGTGCTTAGACTATATAAGTGTGTTGAGGCTTGGAGAGAGAGATAATTTTTTTTTCTTAATAAATCTTCTTCCAGGCTGGTCTCAAGTCCACCCCCTATTTACACCTTATCTATGTGTAATCTATAATTCTGCCAGTCCACTATCATTGTCGATTCCACTATAATTGTCTAACTCGAAAAATACTCTTTCACTTTAACTCAACCACGACAATGACAACAAGAGGACCGAACAGGTCAACATTACTGACCCGAATAATAATAAGAATTGTTTACTGGTGCTAACTCGACCGCTGGTAGCTGGTTTGTGATCTGTGCTAAAATTAGGGAGAAACAAAACATATAATCACAATATCAATAACCTATCCTATCACGCGCAAACGTAAGACCCCCTAACCACTCCGTTATTAAATTAGATTATAAACCCCAAGTGTCTAGCTTATCTTATAGCTTTTAACACGTGATATAAACACTAGTCATTTATAAAATTACACAAACTGGATAGAAGTAAATATATATTCCGTCAGTAGACAGTTGCCTTATGTATCTATTTGTCAATTGAGACATCTCTTTCTGGGTGATAGCGAGTAATTTAAATCTACATTACACTGGAAACATTTAGCTATGCGTTATTTAATTACGCTAGTATTAGCACTTAGAAAAATCTCAGTGAATGATAATGATGAAATTAACACACAGAATCACTTGACTGCTAATATATATATTACCGCAAATAAGAAATATGAACCAATCTCCACGAAATCTAAAATCCACTTTATACAATGGCTTTTTAGTATAACGAGCTAGATATCTCAAAAATCCTGAAGCGACTAGATAATGACTTTGGGGAGACGAGGTATATATCCATAAATGCATTTCTTTCCCTCCTTAGTGCGAAAATTTGCACCTACCGCCATGTCAGGGCAAATCTACGGTTCGATTCCCGAATTAAAGATTTTCTGCGCACCTTTGCCGACCGACAACATCTGGCTTGTCTTTGATTATCTCCGCCTGCCGAATATCAATACGTAACTTAAGTCTTCCTGAAAATGTAACCATCCAAGGTACATCTTTAGTCTTATCGCCCTTGATTCTTCAAACAAACCGTTAGCGACTGGCCTCCTGCCCGCGTTTTTCCCTGATCAAAGAACGATTACATCAGCCGCGCACTCCGGTCTGTTAAACCATACTTAATTACCAAAACGGCTCGCGTAATAATTGCGATAGCGAATCAGGCTCTTGTTGACTATAATTATGCCTGTCCGAACGAAGGTGAACCTTGACAGCACATGTCAACAGAAAAATAGGCGTGGCTAAAGTATGAGGTGGACAGATAGCGAAAAAAACCATGGCTTTAGCGTAACAACCGTGCATACTAATGAGGGAAGCAAAAGTGGGAACGAGTTGGTTAACGACGGTAGGAGTCAAGCGGACGGATTAACTGTAATCTATTGTCATAACCTGTAACACTACTACAGAGCGAGAAGCTCAGCAGCCCTAGTAAAACAACAGTTTGCCCTAAACCCCACAGTTTATTATAGTCTTACTGCAGTCCGCTTAATTCTTTTATTATATTCATGCTCATGGCCCGTCCATTAGGTGAACCTCGGCGCCTAAGGCACAAAGGTCCTAGAGGTGCATTTCAACTAAACGTAGTTTTTTTTTCTAAGTGTTAACAAAATAATTATTTAAATTAAATAAGCTAATAATTATATCTAAATAAAGTAATAGCATCTAAATATTTTATGTAATATTAAGAATATATTTAACAAAAAAGATTAAATTCTTTAAAAAACATTCTAGTCCGTTGTGTTGTTGTGATCCCTATTAGCTATTTCTTACAATGTAGTAAATATAACATTGTAACACCTTCCGTGTCAATGAATTTGATGACCAGGGGAAGAGGAGAAATTTAAGACGATAAAAGTTTATATTGTGAGAATGTTCCACGTCGTATTCGTGCACTGTATTGTTATGATCACATCATACAATAAATATAATAATATATAGCAAGCAGATAAATAGTATAGATGAATGTATAGACATATGAATGGGTGGGAATATATAAGCTTGTTGGTGGGTACAGATGGATAGTACAGAATACAACTGGGGCGCAAATGTTAAGTCTCGTCTAGGGCGCATGAAACCCTTGTACCGGCCTTGACTGCAAGATACACAAAAGCAAGAATATGCAGTGTCCATGTTGCATGAAATCATGTGCCATTTCAAAATAGCTCTTATAGACTGTAATTAGAATATGTTGTCTCCATATTGCATGAGATCATGGGACATTTTAAATTAACTCTTATAAACTGTAATTAGAATATGCTATCTCCATGTTGCATGAAATCATATGACATGATACAATCATCATCATAACCCTTCAACTCCCCAAGGAGGATAGGCCCACTAAACATACACACAGTCTTCCTGTCCCTGCCATCAGCTTCAGGTCTTTCCATGTCTTCCTGTCCCTGCCATCAGCTTCAGGTCTTTCCATGTCTTCATGTCCCTGCCATCAGCTTCAGGTCTTTCCATGTCTTCCTGTCACTGTCATCAGCTTCAGGTCTTTCCATGTCTTTCTGTCCCTGCCATCAGCTTCAGGTCTTTCCTTCCTGTCCCTGCCATCAGCTTCAGGTCTTTCCATGTCTTCCTGTCCCTGCCATCAGCTTCAGGTCTTTCCATGTCTTCCTGTCCCTGCCATCAGCTTCAGGTCTTTCCATGTCTTCCTGTCCCTGCCATCAGCTTCAGGTCTTTCCATGTCTTCCTGTCCCTGCCATCAGCTTCAGGTCTTTCCATGTCTTCCTGTCCCTGCCATCAGCTTCATGTCTATTCATGTCTTCCTGTCCCTGCCATCAGCTTCAGGTCTTTCCATGTCTTCCTGTCCCTGCCATCAGCTTCAGGTCTTTCCATGTCTTCCTGTCCCTGCCATCAGCTTCAGGTCTTTCCATGTCTTCCTGTCCCTGCCATCAGCTTCAGGTCTTTCCATGTCTTCTTCCCTGCCATCAGCTTCAGGTCTTTCCATGTCTTCCTGTCCCTGCCATCAGCTTCATGTCTTTCCATGTCTTCCTGTCCCTGCCATCAGCTTCATGTCTATTCATGTCTTCCTGTCCCTGCCATCAGCTTCATGTCTATTCATGTCTTCCTGTCCCTGCCATCAGCTTCATGTCTTTCCATGTCTTCCTGTTACTGTCATCAGCTTCAGGTCTTTCCATGTCTTCCTGTCCCTGCCATCAGCTTCAGGTCTTTCCATGTCTTCCTGTCCCTGCCATCAGCTTCAGGTCTTTCCATGTCTTCCTGTCCCTGCCATCAGCTTCAGGTCTTTCCATGTCTTCCTGTCCCTGCCATCAGCTTCAGGTCTTTCCATGTCTTCCTGTCCCTGCCATCAGCTTCAGGTCTTTCCATGTCTTCCTGTCCCTGCCATCAGCTTCAGATCTTTCCATGTCTTCCTGTCCCTGCCATCAGCTTCAGGTCTATACATGTCTTCCTGTCCCTGCCATCAGCTTCAGGTCTTTCCATGTCTTCCTGTCCCTGCCATCAGCTTCAGGTCTTTCCATGTCTTCCTGTCCCTGCCATCAGCTTCAGGTCTTTCCATGTCTTCCTGTCCCTGCCATCAGCTTCAGGTCTTTCCATGTCTTCCTGTCCCTGCCATCAGCTTCAGGTCTTTCCATGTCTTCCTGTCCCTGCCATCAGCTTCAGGTCTTTCCATGTCTTCCTGTCCCTGCCATCAGCTTCATGTCTATTCATGTCTTCCTGTCCCTGCCATCAGCTTCATGTCTATTCATGTCTTCCTGTCCCTGCCATCAGCTTCATGTCTATTCATGTCTTCCTGTCCCTGCCATCAGCTTCAGTCTTTCCATGTCTTCCTGTCACTGCCATCAGCTTCATGTCTTTCCATGTCTTCCTGTTACTGTCATCAGCTTCAGGTCTTTCCATGTCTTCCTGTCCCTGCCATCAGCTTCAGGTCTTTCCATGTCTTCCTGTCCCTGCCATCAGCTTCAGGTCTTTCCATGTCTTCCTGTCCCTGCCATCAGCTTCGTGTCTATTCATGTCTTCCTGTCCCTGCCATCAGCTTCATGTCTTTCCATGTCTTCCTGTCCCTGCCATCAGCTTCATGTCTTTCCATGTCTTCCTGTCCCTGCCATCAGCTTCAGGTCTTTCCATGTCTTCCTGTCCCTGCCATCAGCTTCAGGTCTTTCCATGTCTTCCTGTCCCTGCCATCAGCTTCATGTCTATTCATGTCTTCCTGTCCCTGCCATCAGCTTCATGTCTATTCATGTCTTCCTGTCCCTGCCATCAGCTTCATGTCTATTCATGTCTGCCTGTCCCTGCCATCAGCTTCATGTCTATTCATGTCTTCCTGTCCCTGCCATCAGCTTCATGTCTATTCATGTCTTCCTGTCCCTGCCATCAGCTTCATGTCTTTCCATGTCTTCCTGTCCCTGCCATCAGCTTCATGTCTATTCATGTCTTCCTGTCCCTGCCATCAGCTTCAGGTCTTTCCATATCCTCCTCACCATTTCCTAATTTTAAAATGTTGCCATGGCAGCGGTAGTATGGCCTTCTCTTAACGATGTCCGAACGCCGGGGGATTTTTAACGTGCGCAACTTGCACGTGGAACCTCTTATTTTTTCGCACTTTTCCGAGAAGGCTAGGCATGCGATCTCACTACTATTTTTTTTAAAACGCACTGAAAATGGGAAAAATGTGTGTGATTCTCTTCACAGTTTTGTGTGGAACGTCACCAAGTTATACGATCCTTAAACAGCTGTAATCTTGTAAAAACTTCTTTTACTTCTTCGGCTTTATTTTTGCATGGCGGGCCAGGGACAGGTCACTCAAGGTGTCATCAGATTTTTACAGTGTACAGTTTCAGTTATTTAGGTCATCAGACACCATACTGAACCAGGGGCTCAAAGGTTTAAAACATCCAAACAACGCTCGTATGAAATGTAGTGAGGAAAACACAGAGTGATAGTGAGAGGGAAAGGTTATCCAGAAAAAAAGTTGGCGGCGATTTAAAACAAAATTCATTCGATTCAGAGACAAATCTTGTTAACCACTTTGAAAAAACGAATCAACGACGTGGTTAAGACTAACAATCAGGAAAGACGGGCCGTCGACGGATGTACCAAAGGGTCAAGAATAGTAAATGACAAATGAGAAACACACTGATTCGAAACTAACTTTATCAAAGTTCACCAAAAAACGCGCAAGAAAAATTTCTAGTGAATCTTTTGAAAATTTAGCTTTGTGAGATTATTACTGAAGGTTCTTGATAGTCAGACAGAAGGCAGGGCTAAATTATGAAAAGATAAAAGCAATAATCAGAAATAACTATAGAGAAAAATGTCATAAGGAACACCCAGTGTCCGATACTGCAGAACCATACTATACATTAACAAGAAGAGACTAAGTGATAATTTTCAAACTAAGAACCGGCCATTGCAGTCTCGCATACCATCTGTTTAACAAACTGAAAATCGGACACACAGATATGTGCCCATGTGGGGAGGACAAACAGATACGTGTGAATGTGGGGAGGACAAACAGGTCGTAGAACATGTACTCCAAAACCGTCGACTCCATGAGAGGAGCAAAGTAGCCGTGTGGCCTTCTTCCACCCAGTTGAGGGAGAAACTGTCACGTGACGAGAGAAGCGTGAGTCAGACTGCCAACTTTATAAGAGAGATAGAGCAAACAGCGACGAAGAAGAAGAAGAAGAAGAAGAAGAAGAAGAAGAAGAAGAAGAGAAGAAGGAAAAGAAGACAGAAGAACATACGGAACAGAGATCTGGAGACATAAATGAAAATGACCAGGAAAACACAGAAAACCTTGAGCTGACGATACGAGACAGAACGACTTGGCATGTGTTTGTTGAAAGCTTACGCTCCGCTGGGAAGCTAAAGCTAATATAACATTGTTTGATTATCTTACTGGCAATACGTTGCCTAGCTATTTATACAATATTTTACAGCAGTTAATTTCAAATTCTAATTGCTTATTTTTTTAAAGTCTTAAATTACGTTTTCTAATTAAAAGAAATGGGAGAAGAGCGGAATAACATCTAATGAGCTTCATTTGCCTCCACTTATCCACTATCTTGGGAGAGAGTCCTCTTTGTTCAACTTAATCTACGGTTATAATTATGGTATTTAGCGTAACTTTATTTGCCATGTGGTGTGATGTTTACGTTAGTACATTTATCCAATACTTACATCACATATTAACATACTAATTCCGCTACTTAGTGTCATGTGCCAAATGTTAAATCAATACTATTGTATGGCTCTGAAACATGGAGAACAACAACCAGGCAGCTACAGACTTTCATAAATGGGTGATTGCGCGGAATCGAAAGATTGAAATGGTGTATGACAAGGTCACTAATGTGGAATTGGTGACAAGAACCAGACACGTGCCAGTGGAACAAGAGTTGAGAAGAAGGCACTGGCGATGGATAGGATATACTGTGACAAAACGGGGCAGCCCCTATCGATCTTTGTTTCTCTCCGGCAGTATCGGTACATTTGTGGTACTGATTTTTAATATGTGCTCTCAAGTATCGAACTTTTCTTTCTTTCTTTCGTCGTTATTTTTTTCTGCTAGGTAGCAGATATGTGATATTTGTCAAATCATTCGACACTCCTCTCTGTGATGTCACCGTTTGTTACCCGGTCATCCTGGCTTGCGGTGAGCAGCTGAGATGAGATAGTCGCCATCGTGTTTAGATTGAACCGCTGATAAGACGACTCGTTTCGTAACCCAGAAGGGCAGACACGGAGTTTTGCGTACTCATACGACAGATAACGAGAATACTGTCTGTGTGACACATGTGGGCAGACAAGTGTGACATAATCGCTTCCGGGCCGACTTGTTATGACAAAATTACTTTCTAATAAAGTAATAAGTATTACAGCTTACACATGTTGTCATGTGTGTCTACCGATCTGCCTGTAAGTTTGTACACAAGGGCATCGAATATCTTATTGCCATATATGGGAGACGTGACCTTTGCAAAATGTTTCCATGTCGGAAATATTTTGAAAGTACCACACTCGACCTGTTTGAATATGATTGGAGCGTTTATTTAACTCCATAACAAACGAAGGCGTGGAAAGGCAAGGGATATAGTACAGTATGACCATTTCGCAGTTTTATTTCACTGTGAACTTCACGCTCGCCAAGACAACATCAGACCTCGCCAGAGTGAAGACTGGATTCATAATTCCTTGTTTTAACCGGACCTTTTATTGGAGAACCAAATAAGACTTACAAAGCACAGGGAATCTCTACATTTTAATAAGGAACACCGGGACTAGGAAACTGAAGAAACACACGGAGTCA
Source organism: Oreohelix idahoensis (assembly GCA_024509875.1). NCBI lineage: Eukaryota > Metazoa > Mollusca > Gastropoda > Stylommatophora > Oreohelicidae > Oreohelix > Oreohelix idahoensis. The sequence continues at coordinate 288,710 of JAMPIV010022414.1, read as the reverse complement.
GAGAGGGAATCTATTGTCAAATTAAAGACACCCCAGACGCGTGTAAGAGACCGACTCGTCTCTTTTATTCATCTGAGCAACAAGTCTGTACCCAAGATTGACGTAAGTTGTGATTTACAATTCATATTTTATTACTAACATGTGAACTAACATATAATATGTATATATTACCATGTGAAGTTTAATGTGTGAAACTCGCTATTGGATGTCAAAGTAATTTGAGGCTGGCAACCTCAGCGTATAGAATGATGATTTATGAACCACCACTGCATGGGCTGGGGATTGCTTTATTGATAGTTTCGTAAAGAGAACTAAAAGCATAAAGTAGTTCCAGGTTCCCTATGGAGCAGGGAGGGAAAGATGAAAGTAATTATGTACATTCTAAATAGAATATTTACATTTTCAAAGCAGTGTAAATATCCCTATAAACATAGCCACTTTAAAAGTAATGTAAGTTTTCAAGCTTTAAACCAGTGTAAATGTCTATGTGAAGATATTCATTTTAAAGTAATGGAAGTTTCAAACTTTTCAATGAGTGTAAAACATAAATGAAAACATATTCAATTTATATTGTGAACACTTTTTAATCAGCGGAGATGTATATGTAAACAGACTCTATCTGTATTATTACCCTTTTCATTTAAATATAAAGTAACTATGAACGTTTTTCTATTTAAATATAAAGAAAGTTTTATCCCGAGGGATTAAATTTAATTCTCATCGAGGGTAAAGTTTGAGTAATTGGGATGGTGGAGTAGGAAGATAGGAACCATTAACTATGGGGTGGAAAACGCGACACTCAGAAGAGCGTTTCGTTCTAATCTTTATCATAGTTATTGGTGGTACCAGCAGAAAGTACTATCTCTGGGACAAGAAGGGAACCGTGGCCTAAACTTTAAGCCTGTAGGACGCACGTGGTAGACTCTCTTTGGCGTTTCTAGGAAACGAGCTACCCCCGACAACCTTGATCTGAGATAAGCGCGAGCAGAGTGAAAAGAATCAACCCATAAGAAGGAGCAGAACCGTCATTGACAGCTAAGTTCAAATATATGCTGCCACTTGAACTTCTTGTAACATCTCACATTCCCTAAAGACTGTGAAGATAACTTTTCTTGATTCATAACTATTCAAATTGTTTCCAACTGTTAAAACCTAAAGTGATTATTAAATTTTGTTATTTGTAATGTTACAAATTTAACTTCGATTTAATCATTTTAAAGTTACTGCATGTTTGTTTCAGTCAAATTACTACACACACTCTAAACAGAGCTATACTAGAATAATAGAATTCCACTGAGTAAATCAGGGGTGGGGGTTTAAACGAGCTGAAAGTAATAAGTGCTTAAATCCTTCACAAAAGTTGTCGGCAGATTACAGAATTAACGTGCTCAGCAACAGCTAGCATTGTTTTCGCTTACCTGAATATCTTGTGAAGACTCCCAGGTGATAGAAGCTATACTACTCTTCTATCGACATTTCTGCCAAGAGTAATCTTGCGTAAAGATACTCAATTGAAGCCTATAATAGATACTCTTGAGTTTTGGCCACTGTTGGACCACTACTGCAAAGCAGGAGAGGCAATACCGTCACACATACATTGAGGAAACCTGTTGATAGTATTACCAGACAGCCCTTTTCTGGAATCCGTAGGGAAAGAGAAGCAGAGGTAGATAAAAAAAAAAACACGATGAGAAGAGAACTGCAGATAGAATTGCAAATTATGAGGAAGTCGTGGAAAGAACGTGGACGGATGGCACGTGATAGAAGGACTTGGGTTTGTTGAAGGCCTGTGCTACTTGGCGAGCTAAAGGGTATTGTGATTGACTGATTTACTGATTGATTTACTTGCAGCGTTACTTTAAAATAAAATAACAAAAATGTAAAATAAAAAGGTCAATGACCTTCAAGCGTGCACAGAATGTGCTTCTGAGTGTTTCATATATTGTTTTATCCCATGAATATATCTTTTGTCATATTTGATATCTCATCATTTTTTAACTTGGTATTTTCCTTATTTAATTTTCTCATAACTATGTGGCGGAGATATCCGGTCACTCTGGTAGAGCCACCATACCAGGGAAGAGGCAAAGGATGCCCTTTAGGGGGTCCTTCTGCCTGATGCTGTCCCGCGCGCTCGCCAGACAGCGAAATGTTCATGACTGCTTACCCATCATTCAGCCTTTCCGGTATACTCGTCCACCTTAGGCTTTGGTCATTTGTCATGGCTAAATTCTTAAAGTGTGGAAATCCGAGGTGTGCATCAATGCTACTCCAACCATTAATACAAAGTATAATTTCAACCCATGATTTAGGAGTGGATTGATGGGTGCCAGAGAATATATCACTCGCAGGCATACATTGGCGTACAAGAAAGAAAAACATGTAAAATAATGAATTAGCTGATGTACAAGAAAAATAAAAACAGCAACAATGTTCTCATAAACACCAAACATATTGATAAGAAGCGAGCAGTTATTAATGGAAAAAAAAATCATTCACACACTCACGTTGAATTTTCATCACATCGTATAGCCACAAGAATTTGTTAGGTACGAAATGTTCCTGCTTCTGAACGTCATGAAACAATCGCAAATTAATATTAGACAAACATAAAGGTATGTTTTCAGGCACTCGTAAGAAATAAAGAAGTAGAACACTTGGACAACAGAAAAACAACAGACGTGAGTGGCTTACCCAGGGTTCGAACCCCGTACCTTCCGTACGACAACTCCGCCTAGCTATCAAGCGAATCACACTGACCCCACGGCCAGCTAGGCATCCCCAAAAAAAGATGCTTTACTGGCTATCAGTAAGAAACACAAGATAACACCGGAAGTATACAGTGGGCAACTCAGCCCCCTTAATGACGCAATCACTTCTGTTGTTCCTCTATTAACAGTATGTGTCAGTCTAAACAAGACAAAGACCTTGATACTAGGTCCAGTAAATAGTAGAAGACTAAAGGACAATAGTATAGAACAGTGGGTAGGTTTCTGGTATTGTATGAACATAAATAACACATAAGGAAGGGAAACCCGAGGCCTGTAAACAGTAAATTAATATTAGACAAACATAAAGGTATGTTTTCAGGCACTCGTAAGAAATAAAGAAGTAGAACACTTGGACAACAGAAAAACAACAGACTTGAGTGGCTTACCCAGGGTTCGAACCCCGTACCTTCCAAGGTCTTTGTCTTGTTTGGACTGACACATACTGTTAATAGAGGAACAACAGAAGTGATTGCGTCATTAAGGGGCTGAGTTGCCCACTGTATACTTCCGGTGTTATCTTGTGTTTCTTACTGATAAATAGCCAGTAAAGCATCTTTTTTTTGGGGGATGCCTAGCTGGCCGTGGGGTCAGTGTGATTCGCTTGATAGCTAGGCGGAGTTGTCGTACGGAAGGTACGGGGTTCGAACCCTGGGTAAGCCACTCACGTCTGTTGTTTTTCTGTTGTCCAATAGCTGGCCGTGGGGTCAGTGTGATTCGATTGATAGCTAGGCGGAGTTGTCGTACGGAAGGTACGGGGTTCGAACCCTGGGTAAGCCACTCACATCTGTTGTTTTTCTGTTGTCCAAGTGTTCTACTTCTTTATTTCTTACGAGTGCCTGAAAACATACTGTTAAACTCTTTCTTTGTGTGTAGTTGTTAACTCATACTGGCTACTAGTTGTTGAATCATGCTTTATTTGCTAAATGATGTGAATGTCCACCAGTGGATAAATGTAGATGTTGGGACTGGTGTAGTAAAGTGTAACGATTGTCAACTCATCAAACCCAGCACAGTTTTGGTCATACAGGTCATCTTGTCCTGGAACGTGATGAGGCTCCGGCAAGAATGTGAGTGTAAACAATGAGTGTGTATCTGAATGTCAGTACGCGAATGGTAGAATGATTCGATAGAGTTGACAGGTTGGTAGTACATCACTCATACTCACACTGTTCGAATTCAAGAAGTACTGGAACTACGGTGGTCTTTTTATAACATTTAATGGGACGCACACTTGGACAGTACGTGTATGGTTACAGGAACAAATGTCGACATAGACAGCATAATGTTGATCACAGGAATATCATCTTAAGTTAGCATTCATGCTTGGCAAATATCATAATGGAGCATTCGTAAATAAGCATTCAGCGTTCCATCATGTAAATCATCTGGCTTTACTGACTGGGCACGTCAGACCATAACCACTACATAGGAAGGCTCCTAGACCTAACCTCGTCTAGCGAATATTCCTTCACGTAAAGTTCAATATATATATATTTCATAATATAGGAATCCCAGACATGGGTTCTCACATGTAGCAGTGATCTCTTGGTTCATCGAGCGATAGTACAGGCATCCCTTTTTCTCACTCGATAAATACAAAATATATGAATTTCAACATGGCTGTTCTCTCTCTCGTGAGCTTCACTCACTATAGAATATAGACCAAAATTAGTCATTCATTAAATGTCCTCATTTCTTCATAGGTTCTCTCATAGAGGTAATTGAATAATATCATACAATCCAGTGCTGATACATAGGAATGTCTTCTTCCTTTGAATGGATATTCTTTTTAAAAGTACCACTGTGCATCTGCTTATCAACAACGATGGCGAAGCCCAAGTTCATAATAAATTGTGGTTTTACCTTTTTATGCGAAATATAACTTTGCCATTCCTTGGCAAAAGAGAATAAACACTGGGGTAAAGTACATACAACATGTCTAAATGATTATCACATTTCCCCATCCATATATAGATCACTATTTCGGCAAAAAGCCTGCTACAACAAAACTCGGCATCCTCACAGGATGACAGCCAAATGACTTCTCCTTAAGCACTTAAAAAGGAAATACTTTGCTTCCAAAATATTTGCGAACCTAATAAGAATATAAATGTATTATATTGCAAGATAGTAAAAATTGCCCTTTACACATACCTTTATGTTTGTCTAATATGAAACAATCGCACCTACTTTTCGGGAAAATACAGAAACGATGAACTTTGCATTGTGCTTTCAGTAAAAGTTATCATGAACACCCATTAGAATAATCCACGCAAAAGGTCAATTTTTTATATTTTTTTTTTATTTTTTTATCCCGATTTCACAGATCTCTTCGCAATTAACCCGTCAAAAATGACGGAGAAGTTTAACAATTCAGTTTCAAAGTAAGAGAACACCCAATGCCTTTTCATGTTTTTATAAACCTTAGCATTCTCTTCAAACTCAAGAAATAGTACTGTATTTCTATAAATAAATAAAAAAACATAATCACAGGCTGTAATTAAGGCGGACGAGTTTTCATTCCTCGCATACATTTTGAGCCAAGCGATACTAGCCTTCCTGTCATCTTGAGACGTTGTCGTTTTCCAGTGACGTTAGCTGTTGTTTTGACAACTAACAAAGTATAGGAACAATCATATGATCATATAGGCGTATATCTACCAGAAGTAGTCTTGGCTCATGGTCAACTTTATGTAGCGGTCACACGAGGAAGGAACCCAGACAATCTTAACGTACATACTCAGGGCACTGGCTATCAAGGTAAAACTGTTTAAACCACATCCTTGGTATTTCGTGGAAGGACACAGTGAGAAATGTCGAGGTGCTGTCACGCGCTGGCTTCAAAGCATCTATACATTACATAGACAGTACATACTACGCTGGCTTGGCCATGTCTACCACATGGAAGATGGTCGTATCCCTAAAGATATCTTCTACGGCAAAAGAACAGTTGGACGACCTAAGCTGAGGTTTAGTGATGCGTGCAAGAGAGACACAAAGGCATTGGACATAAATCCAGGAATCTGGGAGGACGAAGCTGCCGATCGCACCAAGTGGCGAAGCTCCTTGCGGCACCACCTCAAATTGGGCGAAAAGAATCTCTCACGGCATGCAGAAGAGAAATGAACTCGCTAAAAGGAACAACATGCAAAAAAACAGCTGAGGGCTATCACCTTAGGGGCGCATCCCCATAGTCAGTTATGACTTAAGGGGCTACTACTACTACTATTACAACAACAACAACAACAACTACTACTACTACTACTACTACTACTGCTACTACTACTACTACTACTACTACTACTACTATGACGAATTATTATTCAATGCAATAAAGCAGAGGTCGGCAAACTTATTTTTAGGACGTGCAGGATAGGAAATATTTTACAGTAGGTCTTGCGTGCCAAGAGATGTCGTAAAATCAAGAAGAATAGTGTGACAAGAGCTTGGTTTGGTAATGTCGATGTATGTTGTATTCTTTTAGCACTGCGATAAGTGAAAGTCTCTTTGTTTATTAAAAACAATAATTTACTGTCTGAATCAATGCAAAAATGGCACACAATCCGTAGTTCTTTAAAAACGCGGCATTCAGAGTCAGCTTTTGTGTCTTCTTTTTTGTTGTTGTCTTGTTGTGGCATGTTAGGTATGGATAATCCTGAATTTGAGTATAAACAAATACCCACATTCATTGACACAAACTCTAGTGCATATGAGAAGACACGCAATTTTTCTGTTCAAAGCATCTGAATCATTGAGATGAAACAAATTTCAGCAAAAAAGGAATCAAAAATATTACAGGGGAACTGAAAAGTTTGTATGTAGTGACAAATACTTTAAAAAAAGATTTCATAGTAATTTAAAATTTACTGTATTCTCCATTTTGCTGTGACGCTTTAAGAAATGGATAATTAGAGGAAAAGGAAGCCGCGGGCCGCATGTGGCCTGTGGGCCATAGTTTGCCGACCCCTGCAATAGAGTGTATGAAAAATTCATTTATTTTTTGGGAGCATATTTGGTTGCAATATCAAAAGCGAATACTGTAACTAACATGTATTTTATCATTTACTTGCTTCTCTAGAGAATAACTTTGCCAGTTGCTTGTGAAACTGATTTTAATTGCAATGACGCTCAATTCGCTTAAACGAGATTGGGGAGGGGCGCTTTGCAACCTCGATCGCGTATACTCGTAGACTGAAAGGGATAATTTGGTAGATCTCTAGGAGACAGAGATGGGAAAAGAAAGGATGTTCAAGCTAATGAAATTTCCGTCCAGCCTTCTCCCGCTGGCATATAAAAGAAGCGGTTTCTCCGGGAATACAAATAATTTGTATGCGCCCAGTGAAAACTTACTAGCTAGGTAACTGTAACTCACTTTATTTGTGAATGGCATAACGCTATATGAAGGGGATCTTTACGTTGGAGTGAGGCTAACTTTCTGTAAAGTATCATTTAGTTTGAGTTGTCCACAGCTCTGTCGATGGATTAGCAGGAAGTAGATCGATCGTGCGGCAGAGATAAAAGTTACATACTTCCAGGAAGCTGATCGTACGGCAACAGGTACAAATTACATACTGCTTCTTCTTCTTCTTTGATCCTTAGCCACCGACTGTCAAAGCAGTCAGTGGCCATCACGCCTTGTGAAGTCTTGTAGGGCAGCAACAAACTGCTTCCACTTTGCTCGTTTGGCGGCCATACTTACTTATACTGCACTTAACCAAATTATAAATACTTTAAAACCTGAAAGGATCTCGTTACAAGCTCATTGAGGCATATTGGGAATATGGTATTAGGCCCATATTTTCTTGACCATCGGCACTCTAGGGGTGATGTGGTCAGCATCAAGCTGGCCGCCGATAACCGTCCCAGAGTTGCTCTGGTACCCAATTCATGAGGCTAGGTAAACCCCGCAGCCGTTTGCGGTCTACAAAACCCCACCTCAACTGGGGATCGAACCATGGACCACTGAGCTAGGAAGCCAGTGCACTAACCACTCCACTGCCGCGGCTCCAAAGCCTGAAAATATACATGATTTTATCAAGGTAAATCTGTAGACAGCTCAGTGTTTCCAAAGCAGATCCGCACACATCTTGGGTTGTCTGTTGCTGGTTTAATTGGTATAAAAATGAATTCAATAATGAAAGCGGAAAAAGCGTTCTTATCAAAACGTCTATTATAAGGCACTGCGTGCAGAAGATGTGTTAGCTAAATTCCCGTATATAAGAATTCTCTTCTCCCTCCCAGACTGACGTTTTTATGTTACATTTTTTCCAACCAAAGTTGCAATCTTTGTCTTGGCGCGTTTTTGGGCTGGGGAACTGAATTTCTCGTCCATTGAAACATCGCTCATTTTGTTTCAATTCTTAATAATAGCGGGTGTTTGATTCTGGAAACAGTTTCTTGAATTTTCCACATTCGCATTTCGGGTGAGCGTAAATACGTATCTTATATTTATTTTTAGCCGTAGATAATGAAGGAGTTCGTTACCTTTGTAGTAGCTCGACCGATTTAGTGGCTCAAGTCGATACTCCTTTAAATACAGATTCGGCGACTGAGTCTTAGTAAATTTTACTTTGAATTTTTTGTTTCGTGTGTTTTTTTTTGTAAGCACCAAGGCAAGATTTTAAAAAGACATCCGTGCATTTACAATACATGTTGTAATAAAAGATTTGTTTATTAATTAGTGACATTTCAATCCATTTGTTATTTTGTTTGTATTTCACTTCTTCCCATGTCATTTTTAACGCCTTACTCCACAGCGTCATGACCAATGCAACTAGATAAAAGACCAGAGGAAAACTAGTGCCGTCACGATAACACGCAGCATAAAAATTACAACATAATTATTTCCCACCATGTTTTGACTGGTGATTACTCATATCACTTATAAATTGGTGGAGTGGGGGATGCGGAAAAAGCCATATTATAGACGTCACTGAATCTAGTTAGCGGTACAGAAAGGTTACATTACTTTTAAGTAAGGCTGTGGAATAGGAGTCGGAAAATTGGAGTCGTGGAGTCGGTCGTTTTTTAAGTGGAGTCGGTGGTTGTTTTTAGTGGAGTCGGTTGTTTTTTAGTGGAGTCGGTTGTTTTTTAGGGGAGTCGGTGGTTGTTTTTAGTGGAGTCGGTTGTTTTTTTTAGTGGAGTCGGTCGTTTTTTTTAGTGGAGTCGGTCGTCTTTTTTAGTGGAGTCGGTTCAGTTTATTAAATTCAAAATAATTCTGCAAAGTTCAGTTTATTAAATTCAAAATAATTCTGCAAAGTTCAGTTTTATTAAATTCAAAATAGTTGTGCAAAGTTCAGTTTTTTAAATTTAAAATAGTTGTGCAAAGTTCAGTTTATTAAACTCAAAAAAGTTGTGCAAAGTTCAGTTTTTGTTTGAGTAGTATTTTGGCAACAGAATAGACAACGTTGGAGGGACAGACAATGATATCAAACAATGAATACAAACAGCAAGAGGAGCTTTTATTGCATTGGGAAACATATGGAGATCAAGAGAAATCAAGTCCAACACAAAAATAAGAATCTTCAACTTAAATGCCAAGTCAGTCCTATTGTATGGCTCTGAAACATGGAGAACAACTAAAACCACAACCAAAAAGCTACAGACTTTCAAAAATAGGTGTTTACGTAGAATAGAGGGATTAAAGTGGCATGACAAGATCACAAATGTGGAACTCATGACAAGAACCAGACAAGTGCCAGTGGAACAAGAGTTGAGAAGACGACGCTGGCTGGCGATGGATAGGACACACATTGAGGAAACCTGTTGATAGCATTACAAGGCAGTCCTTGTTCTGGAAAACCCAAGTAAGAGAGGCAGAGGTAGATTAAAAACACACAGAAAAGAGAACTGGAAACAGAATTGAAAATGATGCGGAAAACGTGGAAAGAACTTGAGCTGATGGCACGTGACAGGAAGACTTGGCATGTGTTTGTTGAAGGCCTATGCCCCTTGGGGAGCTAAAGGGTATTGACTGATTGATGGTTGATTGACTGATTGATTCAATTGATTGAAAGTTCAGTTTTACGGCAGCATAAATGTCATGCCTCGCGAAGTTTCCTGAGATTTTTTAACCGAAAAAATCGGACTACTTCTGGCTGAAGCAATTCGTAAGAGACTACTAAAATGATGTGCATGGAACTGATAATCTCATTATGTAAAATATTCATACGCTCTTGTAGCCGCTGATTTCAGTAACAATAGGTTTTACATGCTGAGGTTGGCAGCTCCTTGCACTATTTCAAATTACTCGTTTAAAAAAATTAAATGCTTGAGGTCCCAGTAGGTTTAATTTTTGTCTTCGTCTCATCACAGACCACGGGAACAACACGGGGGAAGGACACTGCAAATACGCTGCATTAAAAAAAAAACTGAAAAAAATAATAATAATATGATGAGCGACACACGAGGATGAAAAAAGAGGATATACGATGGATAAAATGAGGGAAAAGTTACATAAAAAAAAAAACAAAAAAACAAAAAACAAGCAAGTAAAAATAAAGGACAAGAAAGAAAGAAATATCGACGCAAAGAACTTAATAAAGAACAAACAATGTGAAAAAGACAATGAAACGACAAGATATTAAAGTAATATAATAGAAAATTCAAAACTGTTAGAGAAGAAATCCAAAACTGTAAGGGAAAAAGTTCAAAACTAAATAAATATATCACCACAAATGTTTACAAATGCTCACAACAGACTCTTACCTTGTACTTGCCACAGCTGTAAAAAAAGAAAGAATCTTGCGAAAGTCTCTCCCGGAGATTAGTTAAAAGTTTTTTTGCGCCTTGAGTTACAGAGTTTTGGATCGTCTCGCTTTCGTTGTTTCTGGCTTCCAGACCAATCTTCTCCGGATTCTTGCAAAGCTTCTTTGGTTGTTTTTTGTTACTTCGTCTAATAAATGTTTCTCTTTGTCCCTGTGTTCTTATCTATCTTAGAAATGAACAAAATAATTTGCTTTCAAAATAGAATGCCCAAATCCCGGGTACTAAGGCGAATAGTCACAACGGGAGAATGCGGATCTTTTATACAAAGGCAGAAGTTATCATGTGTCACCGCCAGGTAGGGACAATTTCTTAGCTGCGGTTTTCCAATCAGGCGAGCAAGCCCGACTACAGTGACGGCCGATGGGAGTTGTACTCGCACACTGTTACACGCGAGTGCTCGGGGAAAACCACATCTTCTAGAACGTTCGGGGGAAAAAAACAGTAAAGGCCGTTCCATTGCAAATACTGCCGCAGGAAAGTGAAGTGTTAGAGACTTCACTATACTAAACTCAGCTTTGAGAGGTGCGGTTACCCGTTCCCTTATTTGTTGCATTTGCCTTCCCAATTTCAAAAGCAGAGTCAGGTACCAATTTACAGCTGGGTAGGCAATAGCGTGACCCCCACTGTGTTTCGAACCGGTACCTTTGCCGCGAGAGAGCAAAGTAACCACTGTACCAGTTAGATGTTCTAGAATGTAAGAAGTAACCACTGTACCAGTCAGACGTTCTAGAATGTAAGAAGTACCACTGTACCAGTCAGACGTTCTAGAATGTAAGAAGTAACCACTGTACCAGTCAGTCGTTGTAAGAAGTAGAATGTAGAATGTAAGTAACCACTGTACCAGTCAGACGTTCTAGAATGTAAGAAGTAACCACTGTACCAGTCAGACGTTCTAGAATGTAAGAAGTAACCACTGTACCAGTCAGTCGTTCTAGAATGTAAGAAGTAACCACTGTACCAGTCAGTCGTTCTAGAATGTAAGAAGTAACCACTGTACCAGTCAGTCGTTCTAGAATGTAAGAAGTAACGACTGTACCAGTCAGTCGTTCTAGAATGTAAGAAGTAACCACTGTACCAGTCAGACGTTCTAGAATGTAAGAAGTAACCACTGTTCCAGTCAGACGTTCTAGAATGTAAGAAGTAACCACTGTACCAGTCAGACGTTCTAGAATGTAAGAAGTACCACTGTACCAGTCAGTCGTTCTAGAATGTAAGAAGTCTAAAAGAATAAATATGTACAGAAAATATCGTTACGTTAAAAAAAAAAAATTGTAGTGAGTTATAAACGTAGAGGCAAAGTTTCTTGTGACAAAATATTGATCAATAAAATAAATCTACACTGAACATTACTGGAGTGTACTTGTTCATCATCGCATATATATAGTAGATATTTTGAGGACTCTGTGTTACTAAAGTAGATCTCAAAAGCTCATGGAGGAAGTAATTCTCGTAGAGGACGGAATTCTCCCGAAGGATGGAATTCCTCTGGAAGATGGAATTCTCCTATCAGATTTTTTTTCTCTCAAAATAAATTTTGAGAAATAGCGAATAGCAATAAAGCTGTTTGTCATAACATGGGTAAAGACACTCTGGAATTGCCACGTCGTAAACTAATGTCTTTATGATAAATTATGAATTGCACAAGATAAATTATGTTATAACTTTGTAGTTAATGACCCGATCAGTATAATTCTTTTTCGGATTTGAATAGCAACTACAAATACATTAAATTATGGAAGTGGGAAACCATTATCTTTGGCGTTTCACGAAGATATTAGGATTGTGTCGGAAAATTCGCAGAACAGTATTGAAATCGTACGAAAGTCTACATGAGGAAAAGTCTTCTTTTTTTCTTATAATTTTACCAGCATGTTTTGCCGATGTATTTTAAGGGGAACACTGTTGCTAACACGAAGCCAAAGGGGAGTAATCACGAATGTGGAAAATGTTTTTAATTCATGTTTTAAATTTTTTTTACATGTATTGTATTGTTGTACGACTTACCCCCTTTTGACTGTCCTAACCACAGCCTCAAGACAATGTTGTCGAAATGGGGAGTCTGGCCAACAGTGGCCAGTCAGCATCAGAGGGGTGTATTGGTTATAAACCACAGATACCATAACCTGGTCATATTTTGCAGGTTCATCTAATGGTGAAAAAAGTGATACAAGAATGGAAGGATAAGTAAAAACAATATAAGAGCCACCTGGCGCAGCCGGTGCTGCGGGTGCTGGTAGAGGTGGTTCCAGTGCTTATGGAAATGAAGTTGGTGGAGACTTTTATCGAGGCCTTGACCGACCTGGTGCTGGCATGGGAGGTGCAGCTGGTGGTGCAGGAGATTACTTCCGTAATTCTGGTGGGGCTGGCCAATGTACATACAGTCGGCCTGGACTGGGTGGAAAACCTGGAGATAAGCAGTCTTCATTTGCTCAGGATGCGATCTTCTTTTAGGCTTAATGATTACTGTTGTTGAACAGGACAAGGAAATAGTCACAAAAAGAGATGTTGCCGGTAAAGATCCAAATGAGAAGCAAAGTACAGAGAGAATTCAGTAGCAGCAAACCCTTAAAAATGACCTGCAGGGAACCTTTTCTGACAGGACTGTTCTTGTGAATAACCGTTATTTTTTATAGCATGTGCCAACCTCAGTTTTTGTAAAGTTTATTTACTAATGATACCATGCATTTTATCTTAGGTGGATTTTTTTTTTAAAAACACTTGTCACACGCGAAAGTTAATGTAAGTGAACATGAATTCATTTTTGCATATGGCCTTTATCGTGAAGATATTAAAGTTTAAACTGACAGCTGCAATTTTCACATTCTTCAGATGTCTTCCCTTATATCATGCAGTCACTATGATACACCCCACCTTCTCAACACATTTCATTATTAAGTTTATCATTATTAAAAGATCACTTTTGTTTTTAAAAAAAATAAAAATAAAAAAAAAAGGGAAGTTCGGAGATCAATTGCCAAGTGAAGCTAACTATAAACGAGGAATGGAAGACAACATGGAAGAACAGTAGAAAAGGCAGACACGCGTTCAAACTGCTGAAAGAACCAACAATGACATGCCAGGTCAGAGAAGAACTAAAGATCCCCTCGAACGAAAAGCTGTGGCGTCTACGTCTCGGTGCAGCATACTTCATGATAGAGGAACCACACTGCCAAGAATGTAAGGAAGAGAATGACGTAGACCACTAGCTGATCCACTGTTAAAAGTACGAACAACAAAGGCTTGAATTAAAAACTTACTATAGAAATCACAATATAGACATGACAGGTGATAAGGTTTTCAGTATAGATGCCCCAAGAGATGCCCAATCAATACTTAAAAGATATATACATAAAACAAAGGAAAACATATAAGGTTAGTACTTCAGAAAAGACATTCAACTAAATAGAAATTAAGCAACAAGAACTAACAAATCATTAACAAACAAACAAAAACACAAAATTAAAAAAAAAAAAAAACTTACTAACTTCCCATAGGACAAGGAAAGACAACAATGTATTAAAAAAAAACAACAACAACTCAAAAAGAACAAATACTAATACAAATTAAAACCAAGTGTAAAGGACAATAGTTATCAATAAACAATACAAAACAAATTAAAATGGACAAATACTAATATAAATTAAAATCAGCAACAGCTAAAAACAATAGTTATTTAAATTTAATACAAAATTAGAAAATAAAATGACACTAAATACCCCAATTATAACCAAATTTCAGGTTGAACAGGGTAGACCAAGATGGAACGAGAAGAGGCAATAACGGTCAGCTGTTAAGTGCCCGCTCTCCACCCATCACCTCATCAAAACAACAACAACGATACAATTTTTGGGAAACTGTGAACTGTTAACCAGTGGACCAACACTGTTCCTGCTTCTCGGCCTTTTGGCTAAGATCAATTGTGTTGGTGCAGATCTAAGCCAGGGCCGAGATCAAACACATTTTACACAATAAAGTCAATAGACCCCACTTTGAGCCCCAGAAGGGGTAAAAAATATATAAATAAAACCCTGTTCCTGGCATTTGCATAGCTTCTCCAATGTCCAGATGTTTTAACGACCAAGGGAAGTCAGCTACTACAACGTGTCAAGCAGGTTAATGAAAACTTTACGTGAAAACAAAAACTAAGAAACGCAAGCCTATAACAAGATGAAAATGTCCAAAAAGTGACACTTTACCCTTTTTGTAAATTGTGTAAAATTTTGTTATATTGATATACCAAGGTGATTTCTGTGTGTGTGCTTGATATACATCATTAATCAATAAAGTGTATTGATTTGTTTATAACTGCTGTTATTTAATTATTGAAATTTCCAGGTATAATACTGTTGTGTGGTCAAAGAAATATTAATAATTTCAAATTGGTAGGGAATAAATACGAGCTGCACTCACATATTTATATAACACCTTTGGAGTATAGGATAGGTCTAGCGAGAATATGACGTACTACACAGCTTTCTTCGACAGCTACCATCTAGAACTGTACCGATAACTACCTGACATCTCCTGCGCCATCCCTAACACTAGTTCACAGTTCTCTTCTCCAGTTCTGGGAACTAGACTTTCTACATTTCTATCCTAAATTCATTTCGCCACACTGTTGACAGCATTTCAAGCCAATCCTTGGTCTCGAATCACTAGGTTCATCTTGGTTTGGTTTGGACTATCTTCTTTGCATACCGACAACTCCGTCAGCGCTCCGATCTCCTCCTTTAAATCACACAAGCAGGATCTCGGCACAGTGCACGAACTCCTTAGCACCGGCGAGAATCCCAATGTGTGTATATAGAAATCACACATTCTATAAATATTTTTGTGATGAGTAGGTTTCTAACTTTTTAAACATTTTGCCATGGCAGCGGTCTTATGGCCTACTCTTTACGATTTCCAACTGCCGTGGGATTTTTAACCTGTGAACTTTGCACGTGGGACCTCCTAATTGTTTGCCCTTATACGAGAAGGCTAGGCATCCGATTTCACTACCAGGAGACCCGTGGGGAGTATGACATCATTAGGATCACTGGTTCTGAAATTTTTTTTCCCATAAATTATATTCCCTTTACTGGGAATCGAACCCGGTCCTTTAGAATTCGACGTGGGCGCCACAACGTTTAGCCACTCCGATTCCCCCACCCCCTTCTACAATTATCCTCTACTTCTTTTTCATCTCCTAACTCTCTGTTCCCATGTGAGCTCCAGTCAAGAGCATGTTTGGTAAGATGAATAATTTATGTTTACACCAACGGCAGGCGACAACCTGTAACAGTAGAACGCTTGGGGGATCTAGATGGTGGTTGTAAAGTCACTTCCTATGTTTAATTTGTTATATATATATAAGACAGAGATCAGAATAAAGAGAATGAACTGTCATTTTATTACATAAATGCTGTTTTGCATTAATATTACCATCAGCTTCAGATTCGATCTGCTCAACGCAAAGTTTCATAGCAGGCAGCAATTTTTTGTTTATGTCTCTTGTAATGTCAGTTTATTTGTAATTTTATATTTTGTTCAGTTTGTTTTGTTTCTGGGAAAAAAAAATTAAGCTTATTAATCTAATACATTTTAAAAAAAAGTTTCTTTCTCTCTCTCTCTCTCCCTCTCTCTCTCCACCTCCCCCTTTATCCTTCAATATTTATTAATTTTATTTCGAATCCCCTCCTCTAACCTTTCTTAGTTTTCCGTTCCTTGTTTTTTGTTTTCTTATTTTTCGTACTTAAAATTTTCTTTCTACTTCCGGTAGCAGCGGCAGCCATCTTGGTCCAACCATGTGATCCTAAACAGGGAGTTTTCGCTTTTATTTTTTATGTTTTCTACTTAGTTCTCACTTTCTCTCCTTTCTGTTTTAGTTAATGTGCCTCTGACGAAGGCCCTGCGGCCGCAACGTAGGTTTTTTTTCTTGTCTTTTGTCCTAGTAAGAAATATTGCCCTTTTTTCACTCTACCTATTAGTCCATTGCGAGTTATTGTTTCTTGGTTATACATTTGTATTGTGTTTGGCGAATAGATACAAGCGCGGATATAAACATTTTAACAAAGGTAGTGACTTATCAAATACCGTGTACTGTATTAGGGCTGGGATCGTTATCGATTAATCGGTTAAATGTTTTAATCGATTAATTTATAAAAACAAACTGTAATCGATTATTCCATATTTAGGAATGTTTATGTTTTTTGCTTAAATGCGAGAAAATGTGCTATGTTAGAGGTTTGTGATATGTCAGAGGTTTGTGATATGTTAGAGGTTTGTTATATGGAATTTGGCAAGTATGGTCAATAATAACAATAAATTTTGTGGTTGTAACTTTTCGGTATTTTCACTATATTTTCAGGATTATGTTGCCTTAAAACAAGGAAAATAAATAAAGTCCTTAGTGATTTAAAAAATATGTTTTTTTATATTTTATAATTTGTCAAATTGTTCGTAACTGATCGATTAATCTTCGATTAAAGAAATTCGATTAATCAATTAAGATTTTTAACATCAGTCCTAGCCCTACCGTGTAGTTTAGAAACACAGGCGAGACAGTTCTGATGGTATGACGACTGGTCCAATCTTCTCTTCATTTAATTTACGAGACACCATTTTTTTTATTCATCTTCAATGCATGATCGAAAAGCCAGTAAAAATACGCGGCAAATTTCTCTCGCTCTAGTACTATTTTTAGATTAAAGACGTCATTCTAAACCTAACCTCGGTGGCTGAAACCGGTTATGAATTAGGGCAGACTCTTTTAGACTCAGCTGGAACCGGTCTACACCCACTCTAGGAAACCCCTCACGTGACATTTAAAGTTATTGATTGAACGTCTATCTGACGCCAAAGTCATATGACCCACTCTCCACGGCACGTGCCCCGCGGAAATAACACGCTAAAAGTTTGCGCCCAGCGAGGCAAAATTACTTGCATCCAGGGAGCCGAAGGGGCCAGACCTAATCTCAGACAGCTGCTAATTCACGCGTAAAAGCACTGTAAAGCCACGTGTCTGCATTGCTGACTAGAGTCCGATCTCTGAGTAGTCTATGGGGGAGCCTTGCACGACAGTCCAATATCAGACGAAGAATACGGAGTCGAGCACAGTGAAGGCAGATCCAAACCATTAGAGACCCACCCAATGCAACGTCGTAAGGAGACAGGTCAACGAACTACGCTTCACTATCACCCAGGGGCTGAAAAGATAAGTTCCCTGTTTTAAAGGGAACTCACCATATCAATGTATTTGCACTAGCCAGTAGATGATGAAAACACTTGAATTGTAAGACTTATCACACACAGCATATTTTCAATTTCCATCAACAATACCACAGTTCATCATCAGTTCATTTTAATTTCATTAAACCATTTGGGTGTATATATTGTACCCCATGCCTTATTCATTCTATTAGATGTTACATATTGTCTGATGTTTATCTTCCTTTATAAGGGAGGGGGAGGCCTCGTAAAATATGATAAATCAGAATCCCAGAAATAATTAAGGATAATAATAATAGATAACTGAGAAGGGGACTAAGGTAGCGAGAGACCAAATATTTCCTAACAAACTTTTCCAGACCTTGTCTAAGTAAGGAGAATTTACACTCTTGTCTCCCTTCAGCCGGTGGAGAATTCCAACAGGACTTCTTGAGCCAAATCTTCCTCTGGGTGATCCAGGCAAAACTTCACTTCATTTATATCTATTATTTTAAACTACTATAAGTTTCTTATCCTTCCTACGCTACGCCCCATTGGGGGCTCGTCCGGGATTTGAACTAATTTATATGCATCATACCTCTGGGAAATAGCATACATTCATTCATTCATTCATTATAGTATAGCATTTGAACACATGTATTTTCACACAGTTTAGCTCTAAGAAAGAGACAAATTTTTTTCTAAGAATTTCAGGCAATAATTTTGCCATAGAAATTGGCTCAGTGCATTGATTTGGTGAATCCCTTTATATATGTATGTGTTTTAATTAAGTTAGATCTTTGATCCTTTATTTCTTTGATTTACATAGGCATTAAGTCTGCATAATTTCATTCTCTAACAGATTGAAAATTAGTTAGTATTTGCTTGGTGTTAGAAATACTATTGGAAGGAAGCACTAACTTAATCAGTGTGGACTATAACAGCATAAGATGGCTAACATAATTAAGCGTAGGGCAGCACTAGGGGAGGCCAGTAGAGATCTAGGATATAGTGGGGTGGAACTTGCTAATTTTATCAGTGCCGAGACAGATAAGCATTACGTTAGAGAAACAGCGCAAGCTGAAAAAGAAGAGCGGATAAGGTTAACAGAAATAGGTGAGCAGATAAAAGCTGTAGAAGCTAAGGAAAGAAGCGAGAGAAATGAACGTGAGCATGCACTGAAGATGAAGCAGTTAGAATTACAGAGGACAGGCTCAAAGAGTTGAACCGGTAGCTGATGCGACAGAATCTACTTCATCTGGCAACATATCGCCATGGTCATATGATATGCCCTCCTTGCACACGGGGAGTATAGGACCTTTGCCATCATCCCACATGTCCAACTTGGGACCCTTGACATTTCCCTTCGAAGCTTTCTCGGAACGAACAGACTCGATAGACACGTATTTGGACAAATTTGAGAAATTTGCCACCTCGTTCGGGTTGGAGAGGAGCAAGTGGAATCTGAAACTGTCGCAAGGGCTTAGAGGAACTGCTTTTGAGGTATATAGCAAGCTGTCCCCAGGTTTACAGGAAGACCACGACTCTCTGAAAAAGGCACTCATGGTTCGTTATGAGCTACATGCTGATGCATATAGGAAGAGGTTCCGTAACTTTAGGAGGGAAGTTGGAGAGAACTTTGCTCAGTTTGCTGCTAGACTGGATTCCTACGTGGACAAGTGGAGCGCCCTAGGGAATTGTTCTCATGATTGGAAAGGTCTGAAGGAAATGGTAATGATTGAACAACTGAAGGACGCCATGACTTCGGACATGAGAAGATTCCTGACAGAAAATGGTGCCAGCAACATAGAATACTTAGTCCATTTGGTGGAACGGTATCAGGCAGCACTGTCAGAGAATCCACCATCCCGGCGGAAACAACCGGAATATGTATCGAGACAGACACCTCAGGCACACTTGGACCCCCAAGTAAAACCATCTCATAATAACTTCTAAAAGCATGACAAGCCAGACCAAGACTACTCAGAGATCAGCTTTCCAGCAGCAGAGGCAAGGGGAAAAAGGGTATAAGCACTGTAGGACAATCACCCACAATACAAAGAAGTGCAACCGTAAAAACCCACCTAATCATGCTGCCTGCTTACGTAAAGGTGCCCAAAGGGGAAATGGACCGGAAGAAAATCTGGACAAACCTCGGCATCCATCGGTCGTTGAGGCAGTCCTCGTAAACGACCAAGAGGTGACCTGCCTTTATGATACAGGCCTAGCGTTCGGCGCGGTTGTCTGTGCATTCCTAGTCAAGCCTGACCAGATGACAGAAGACACTATAGAAATACAAGGACCTACTAAAAGTGCAGCACTTATGCGTTTGGCCATAGCCAAGATTCAGGTCCAATTGAAATATATGACTGGGGAAATCAGTGCAGGGATCTTGGACGACCCTATCTATCCCTTGATCTTGGGGTGTAGGTATGTGTTTTTGGGAGAACCCATTCACCTTCTGGTTGTGGCGGCTGTCACGACTAGAGGACACGCCAAACAGAATTCGGAGTTGGAATCCTTACCCAACATCCCTCCTGAGGAATTAAAAAAAGGCACAAACGGAGGACCAATCTCTAGCACCCTGCTACCGAGAGCACACACTCCTCCCATAAGGGAGACTTCTACAAGAAAAATGGGCTGTTGCATCGGAAAGCAGGCAATGGAGGACAGGAACATGGACAACTTGTTGTTCTATCAGCATACCAAGCCCAAGTACTAGAAATGGGCCATGCCCTAACGTTTAGTGGCCCAATGGGTATAAGTGCCACGTTTCAGCGTATTTCAAGTCATTATTATTGGCCAGGAATCAACGCAGATATCCAGAGATATGTTAAATCATGCCCACAGTGCTAGAGGACAGCCCCAAAACACTGGACGACCCCAGCCACTCTGGGAGAAATGCCAATCTTGGGCACACCATTCGAGCGAGTAGCGGTGGATATTGTGGGTCCCCTTACTAGTAGCAACAAGAGAAACAGCTATGTACTCACGTTAGTGGATTATTGCTCCATGTGGGCAGAGGCTATCGCTATGCCAGCCTGTGAATCCAAGCATGTTTCTGAGGCTCTGCTCACCATATTTACTCGGCTAGGGTTTCCATCACAGATCCTGACAGATAATGGTTCACAATTCCGAGGAAAACTCACCGAGGAAGTGTTTAGGATATTGCAGGCTAGACATATCCACACCTCTCCATACCACCCCCACGCAAATGGCCAGGTGGAGCGGTTTAATGGGACCTATATTTCCATCCTTCGGAAATCTGCGCAGGAAAAACCAGAGAGCTGGAATCAATACTTACCCGCGGCACTATTCGCTTACCGCGAAGTACCCCAAATTCTACTGGGATGCCTCCTGCCACTTTGCTGTTTGGTAGACCTATAAAAGGACCTCTAAAGGCACTGTTGCGTACTTGGACAGATGCTAAAGATGATGTAACGGTCATCTCGGTATCTCAATACGTGAATGAGTTGACCCAACACCTTAAAACAGGATGGGAGCTGGCAAAGGAAAACTTACGCCGTGCATGTAATAAACATGCGCATTACTACAACCGTCGGCGTCTGTGGCCTAATGGATATGAACGCAGTTTCATAATCGAGATATACCAGGTTCGAAACCTGCTGCAGGCGGTTTGGTAGCAGATCGTTTTGTGTGGATTTTTAACAATGGTATAAGCGCCGTACCATTCAGAAAGCAATGGCAAACTACTGAATGAAAAAAATTGCCTAGAAAAATCACAAACAGCCAATAAAAGTTGGGGTTGATTGCCACGTCCTGTAAAGGATAAGCAACTAACTTTTATTACTACAACCGCACTGTGAAGGATAGGGAGCTAGGAGTAGAAGAACAGGTCTTATTACTCCAACCCAGTAGCAATAATAAATTGCAAATCGTGTGGAGAGGTCCATATAAAATTGTTGAGAAGATGTCGCGCACCAATTGCAAGATTGCCATAAAGGGGAAGCAGAAGATTAACCACATAAACCTGCTGAAGCAATATTATAAGAGACCCGGTGCAGAACCAGCACATTTTATGACACTGGCTATTGCGACAGAAACTGAGGCAGAACCCCTGACCTCCTGTGAATACCCTCTTCGTCAGGGCAACACCCACCAAGATGTTAAGATCAGTTCAACATTAACAGAGGATCAGCAGGCACAGGTGAAACAGTTGTTGAGAAAACACACTATTACCCTCACTGATAAACCTGGCATGACCAACCTGATAGAATTTGATATGAAGCTAACAGACCTCGCACCGGTTCGAGTTAAGAACTATCCTGTTCCTTATGCTAAGGCAAAAGCATTGAGGGAGGAAATCTAGTACCTGCTTAAGGAAAATATTAGCTCAAAATCAGTGTCTCCTTATAGTGCGAGTGTGGTATTGTTTAGGAAATCCACGGGAGAACATCGCCTCTGCATAGACTACAGAAGGCTAAACGCTGTAACTGAATTTCAAGCGGATCCCTTACCTGATCAGAATCAGCTTTTTACCAAGCTAATTACAGCTCGACACTTTTCGAAGATAGACCTTAGCAAAGGGTACTAGCAGATCCCGGTAAAAGCGGATATTCGACCAATGTTAGCATTCAGTACTTCTGAGGGCCATTACGAGTTTAATGTATTGCCATTTGGGCTAAGCAACGCCCCAAGCGTCTTTACTCGTATGATGAGGAAGTTACTGGAACCTCTGAACCACCCTGGGATAAGTAATTTCATGGACGACATACTTATTGCAACGAACACCTTTGATGAACACCTTTGATGAGCACCTGGACGCGATTTCCCTACTCTTTGAAAGGCTTAGAGTAACAAGACTTACCGCTCGCCCGACTAAATGTCAAATTGCCTGCGAGCAGCTAGAATTCCTGGGACACACCATATCGCATGGATGTATGTTCCCAGATGCACGTATTACTGAGAAGTTACAGTGTGCCCCACGACCCCAGACTAAAAAGGATGTCAGGTCATTTGTGTCTCTGTGTGGCTTCTACCAGAGATATATTAAAGATTTTAATACTCTGAATGCGCCACTGACCACATTAACCAAGAATGGGAACCCGGACAAAGTAACCTGGACAGCGGAGTGTGAAAATGCATACACTCTCCTGAAGGAGAAACTCACAGCTAGACCGATTCTGCGACTGCCTGA
Organism: Oreohelix idahoensis; assembly: GCA_024509875.1. Taxonomy (NCBI): domain Eukaryota; kingdom Metazoa; phylum Mollusca; class Gastropoda; order Stylommatophora; family Oreohelicidae; genus Oreohelix; species Oreohelix idahoensis. Next base: position 265,826 of record JAMPIV010022414.1, on the reverse strand, counting down.
CTTAACTCTGAATTTTATGCTGTGAACAGATGCTAGAATATAGGGATAGGAGCCACTCTCCTCCAGCCTGGTGATGGACCTTCCGCAACTCTATTCCCCATAGCATATGCTAGTAGGAAGTTGAACTCTGCTGAACAGAACTACTCTACCATAGAACGAGAATGTCTATCGCTTGTTTGGGCGGTGCAGAAGTTTCAACCATATCTATATGGGAAAATGTTCACGGTGCAGTGCGATCAGCAACCGTTGATATTCCTTGCGGCATCAAAGAACCTTAATGCCCGGCTGATGATATGGTCATTGCAGCTATATACGTTTCACACAGAATACATACCTGGGAAGAACACCGTAGGGGTAGATTTTTTGAGCAGACAAAAAAAAGGAGGAGATAAATAGTTAAGAATATCGAAGGAGGAAGGTGATATGAGAAGCTGTAAAGGAGGAGAAGGACAGGACCAGAGGAGTTAGACGGAACGTCAAATTTGAGGAGGGGGCTTGTGTGACGACTGGCCCAATCTTCTCTTCATTTAAGTTACGAGACAATATTTTTATTCATGTTCAATGCATGATCGAAAAGCCGGTAAAAATACGCGGCAAATTTCCCTCGTTGGTGGATATTCTCCTAGCGTCTAGTACTATTTTTAGATTAACGACGTCATTCTAAACCTAACCTCAGTGACTGAAACCAGTTATGAATTAGGGCAGACTCTTTTAGACTCAGCTAGAACCGGTCTACATTCACTCTAGGAAACCCTTCACGTGATTTTTAACGTCTTTGATTGGAGCGTCTATCGGACGCCAAAGTCACATGACCCACTCTCCACGTCACGTGCCCCCGCGGAAATAACACGCTAAAAGTTTGCGCCCGGCGAGGCAAAATTACTTGCATCCAGGGAGCCGAAGGGGCCAGACCTAATGCTCGACAGTCCAATCTCAGACGAAGAATACGGAGTCGAGCACAATGAAGGCAGATCCAAACCATTAGAGACCCACCCGATGCAACGTCGTAAGGAGACAGGTCAACCAACCACGCTTTACTATCAGCCTGGGGCTGAAAAGATAAGTTCCCTGTTTTAAAGGGAACTCACCATATTAATGTATTCGCACTAGCCAGTAGATGATGAAAACATTTGAATTGTAAGACTTATCACACACAGCATACACACAATCTCCATCAACAATACCATAATTCATCATCAGTTCATTTTAATTTCATTAAACCAATTGGGTGTATATATTGTACCCCATGCCTTGTTCATTATATTAGATGTTACATATGGTCTGATGTTTATCTTCCTTTATAAGGGGGGGGGGGGGGCCTCGTAAAATATGATAAATCATAATCCCAGTAATAATTAAGGATAATAATAATAGATAACTGAGAAGGGGACTACGGTAGCAAGAGACCAAATATCTCCTAACAAACTTTTCCAGACCTTGTCTAAGTTAGGAGAATTTACACTCTTGTCTCCCTTCAGCCGGTGGAGAAACCCAACAGGACTTCTTGAGCCAAATCTTCCTCTGGGTGATCCAGGCAAAACTTCACTTCATTTATATCTATTATTTCTAAACTACTATAAGTTTCTTATCTTTCCTACGCTACACCACTGATGGATAGGACACTTTGAGGCAGGGGTTGGCATAAGGTAGATTTAGATCTACTGGTAGAGCACATGACATGATTTGGGAGACCTCAAGTTGACGGAGGCAAGAAATTTAAAGATCGAGAAACTTGGAACTAGGCCTCTCTCACCGGAATTAAAAAACCCGGTATCCCCATTAATTAGAGGAACGAATTGCGGCCCTTGAGGTGTGGATATAGAAGAATGGGGCACGTCTCACAAAAAGAGAAGAAACACATAAAGAGGTCATATAAAATCTAGGAATAAAGAGAATTAATGAAGGAGATCAGCAAAGTTAGACAGCTAAGTTAGACAGCTAAGTTAGACAGCTAAGTTAGACAGCTAAGTTAGACAGCTAAGTTAGACAGCTAAGTTAGACAGCTAAGTTAGACCGCTAAGTTAGACAGCTAAGTTAGACAGCTAAGTTAGACAGCTAAGTTAGACAGCTAAGTTAGACAGCTAAGTTAGACAGCTAAGTTAGACAGCTAAGTTAGACAGCTAAGTTAGACAGCTAAAATAGCTTGGCCACATACAAAGACATAACACCTTACTGAAGACCATAATAGAAGGACGAGTTGAAGACAAACTTACAAGGGGAAGACAGCGCTATAAGTGGGAAGATACCATCAAGAGATGGACAGGAAACAGTCTATCAGAGTGCATCATCAAGACAAGAGACAGAAGTGGTTGGGGAACCATTGCAGCCAACCTTCAGTATGGAGATGGCACCTGATGATGATCCCCAGCACTAACGGTACTTTTTCGTGTTCACAGTAAAAACTCACGAGCTAGCTTTCACAAATTCATTTTAATCATAAACTGGATGATACATCATCAACATCTATGTCCCCACCGTCCTCATCCTCATCACCATAGTCACCACTCCGTTTCTATCCGTTTGGAATATAGATCTACAGCGGTTGTTAACACATGTTTTAAATTTTGAGCCGTTTCTTTTAGCTGTCAAATATGATGTAAATGCAATATTGACCAATGTACCCAAAGCTCTCCCCACTCCACACAACAAAACAAATATGAAGAGTCAACAATTTTAGGACAAAGGGATAAACACATACACTTACACGCAAATAATGACATTGTCATGTATCCTGGATTCAGTAATTAGACAGTAGGAATAATGATATAAACAAATAACGGGTAATTGGAAAAAGAGGTTAAGTATTCCCATTGCAAAAACAGCCGTAGGAGAGTGACATCATGGAGACTTTAAAACCAGTTCCCGTCTTCGCTGCCATTGTCTTCCCTAACTCAACAGCAGAGTCAGATACCCACTTACAGACAGGTAGACTGGAGAATGACGCTACAAGGTTTTGATCTCTGAACCCGTTAACTTTGGCTCGAGAGGAAAGCGTCTTGCCCGTTTAGCCAATCGGACCCTCACATCCCTTTTGGTGACCAAAATTTCGACACTAACAGAATTTTGTCCGTTATTTCCGAAATCCATACATAAAAGGTCCGTTTATAAGAGGGTTTACAGTATCTACAAATCTGCAACTGCTAAAATAGTGAACGGCTTCTGCTAATGATGAAGTACGACCATTACAAGAACTCTACGTACGACACGTCTGCGGAAGGGGAGGGGGGGGGGAGAGGAGGGGGGGAGAGGATACCCTCTGGAAGTTTACTATTGCAACTCTGCGTATTTTGTCCTTTCTTGTCTGGTAGTTTCTTACTATTACACAGTTGTTCCTATTCTATCATGGGCTGTAGAGGGTTATCAGAGAGAGAGAGAGAGAGAGAGAGAGAGAGAGAGACACACACACACACACTGTCCTATCGGCTGTTGTCCAACTGGCCTGGTTCCAATTTAGACCGCGGTCCTTCAGAAATGTCTAATGTTGTCCTCCCAGCGAATTCTGGGTCGTCCTGGAAGTCTGTATACCGGGCTTTTGTTTTACCATATATGTCTTCTCCCATTCTGTAGACATGGCCAAACCATCGTAGTTGGGACTGTTCTACTAGGGTCTGCAAGGACTGGGTTTTTAAGGCCATGAAGTATCGTCTGGTTGCGGATCATATCTCTTCTTGTTACTTCAACCACCTTTCTCCTATACCTCCTTTCTGTGATTTGGAGCTGGCTTTTGTGGGTTGTAGTCATTGTCTGGTTGGTAACTGCCGTAAATCTGGCCTGAAGGCATACAGAAGATGCCAGATTGGATTAGACTAGGAGAATATCCACAATAGAGCTTGCCAAGAGCAAACAATGGCTAGCGTTCATGTATACATGTATTACCTATTAGCTCACAGCGGAGTACGTGTACTCAATAAGTTCACGCCAGACCTTCCTGCCCTGTGCTATCCATTCCAGGTATTTCGATGTTTCATTTATTCCTTTTATCAACATCCTCATCATCACTTTTTTCAGGTACCAAATGAGCATAGACCTTCAACAAACGTATGTCAATGTCATATCCATATTGTTTGTACGAGATATTTTGTGGCTTAAAATTTCTACCGTATGAGGTAGTCAGCACCATGTCCAACCCTCTTTAATCGCCTTTTACGACATGCATTGTAGCTAACAAAGTTACTATTCTTTGCAGCCCCTATGGAGCACTTTTTCTAATTCCTTTCTTTATATCTTTTTTAAGTCTCCCTATATTTCTTCTACTATTAGTTAAAAAAACAACAACACACACACACACACACACACATACAGAATGCTTATGGTTTGACCGAAAGAGTTAGTGCCAGGATATAGAATGAAAATTTAGTAGAATGCAATACGAGCCTGTGTGGCCAATTCTTTCTTCTTCTTCTTCTTTGATCCTTAGCCGTCGAATGCCAAAGAAGTCAGTGGCCATTACGTCTGGTGACGACCTGAAGGCTAGCAACAAACTGCTTCCACTTTGTTGTGTCGGCGGCCATTCTTCGTGCAGTGCCCCAGCTCAGGTTCATTCTTTATTATGGATTTTTTTATATTAAGTAGCTTTATTGCTTGATCTCTCTCTCTCTCTCTCTCTCTCTCTCTCTCTCTCTCTCTCTCTCTCTCTCTCTCTCTCTCTCTCTCTCTCTCTCTCTCTCTCTCTCTCTCTCTCTCTCTCTCTCTCTCTCTCTACCTCTCTCTATATATATATATCCCTCTCTCTCTATCCCTCTCTCTCTCTATATATATATATCCCTCTCTCTATCCATCTCTCTCTATCCCTCTCTCTCTGTGTATATATATATATATCCCTCTGTCTCTCTCTATCCCTCTCTCTATCTCTATATATATATATCCCTCTCTCTCTATCTCTCTCTCTATCCCTCTCTCTCTATCCCTCTCTCCCTATCCCTCTCTCTCTATCTCCCTCTCTCTCTATCCCTCTCTCTCTCCCTCTCTCTTTTTCTTCTTAACCCTTTGAAAATAAAGTTTGTTCGGTCGTTCGTTCTCTCTCTTTTTCTCAATCTCTATCCCTCTCTCTATCCCTCTCTCTCTATCCCTCTCTCTCTATCCCTCTCTCTCTCACTATCCCTCTCTCTCTCTATTTCTCTCTCTCTCTATCCCGCTCTCTATGTGCGTGAATGACTATGAGTAAATGTACTTGTGTATGCTCAGTTTCTGATTGTGATGATAATATTAATTAATCCTGTCTGAAGTTGTTAATATTTTAATTTTAATTTGTAAAACGCTGAAGATTGTATTGCAGGGCAGAAATGTAAAAAGACAACTTTGCCTATTTCTTTACCCTGATGAAATAAAGATTTCGTTCATTCGTTCGTTCGTTCTTTGCATCTCGACCTCCACAGTTCTCCGTCACGTTTTCAGGACGCGAGATACCCCTATTGTGATGATGCAGCACATGCTTGGATTGCTGTCAATTAGATCCAGATATACGATGGCCAAGTGTTATGAGTAAAGTTCATAACATGTATGTCGATATCAATTCAGTTCGACATGTACCTTATTTGTTTACGACCGTTGACCCTGGTTACAGGATGTGACGTCATTACTTTTGTTGGCCACAGTGGCAGACGCCAGATTTTGCCGTCTGTTTAGTTGAGCGTTCCTTGGCGAGAATTCGCTGTGTGTATTTTCAAGGTGTTGGACGTATGTATTCTCGGCTCCTGAGTGTTATAAGATTTCTTGGTTATATTCCCGTGTATTCCATCTCTGGATCATCCATACATCTACGTGCGATGATGCCAGTTATTATGTAAGAGGAACAATGTTTGACCTGATCCTGATGAACGTGAGTTGAATTATAATAAAATTGTATGGAAATGTCCTCGACATTGTTCCAGTTACAAGACTGCACAGCGACGCTAGAGACTATGAAGCTGTAAAAGCCTTAGCCTTGCTACTGAAGAAGTATCAATTGGATGAAAATGGCTACAGGTTGAAATTTAAGTCATTATTGCCGGCAGTGGCTAGTCCATACCACATAAAATCATGTGATGTCAGCATCTGAAAGACAACAACTGAAATAATATCAATATCCATAAGGTTCCTATATGAAAAGGAAAAATCATACATTAAAAGGACAATTGCAAATCAAGACAATAGTTTCGAAAGTAAGCACCGTTGTCACGCCCGACAACCATGCGTGCATCCCTATTTGTGAAAAAATAAACCAGTGCCTCCCTATCCTTGAAACTGTTGATAGGTAATAGACGTACACATTTTACGTCAGCAGTGAATTGCAAAAATTCACCCAGTGTCTGCCATGTTGTGCCTGGTGGCAGATTTCGTTCTAGCACGGTGCGTGAGTAAGCACCATTACCCCCATACGGCATTCTATTTCCACGAAACTGGGAGCAGGGGTGGTAAGCACCTTTATTCACATGAGAAACATTGTTATTTTTATTTCTTACGGATGTAATATCCTTATTGTAAGGTGTATCATACTGGCTGGACTGAGTATGACACCTTTTTCCATTCAAGCCTGTAGGTTTGAAGCATGTCTTAGAAGACAGCTTAATAGGCATAGTTAAGCATTTTTCTCCAGATGCACTGGAAATAATTCGACTAAAAAGTTAGTTGCTTATCCTTTACAGGACGTGGCAATCAACCCCAGCTTTTATTGGCTGTTTTGTGATTTTTCTAGGCAATTTTTACGTTCAGTAGTTTGTCATTGCTTTCTGAACGGTACGGCGCTTATACCAATGTTAAAAATCCACACAAAGCGATCTGCTACCAAACCGCCTGCAATAATTCGACTAGGTAAGTTTTTATCATCTTTATCATCACCATTCAGTGTAACCCCCTGACTCTTATCAGTAAATTTTTGTCACCTTTGACCACATCTACACTCTTAAGAGTAGATAAACTGTGAGCATGTGTCCATGACTCACTCCCAGAAGAGGCAGGGATGACTTTGAAGGCATTTGAGTTCTTGATTTGTACGCTCAAGTGCTGCCACTTTATTCTCCAACTTATCCCAAGAACGTTTCATGTCAAGGTTTATCACATCTAACTCCTCACATCTTACTCTTCACATCTTGATCCTCACATCTTGATCCTCACATCTTACTCCTCACATCTTACTCCTCACATCTTGATCCTCACATCTTGATCCTCACATCTTACTCCTCACATCTTACTCCTCACATCTTACTCCTCACATCTTGATCCTCACATCTTACTCCTCACATCTTGATCCTCACATCTTACTCCTCACATCTTGATCCTCACATCTTACTCCTCACATCTTGATCCTCACATCTTACTCCTCACATCTTACTACTCACATCTTACTCCTCACATCTTGATCCTCACATCTTGATCCTCAAATCTTACTCCTCACATCTTACTCCTCACATCTTACTCCTCACATCTTGATCCTCACATCTTACTCCTCACATCTTAGGCCTACTCCTCACATCTTGATCCTCACATCTTGATCCTCACATCTTGATCCTCACATCTTACTCCTCACATCTTACTCCTCACATCTTGATCCTCACATCTTGATCCTCACATCTTACTCCTCACATCTTACTCCTCACATCTTACTCCTCACATCTTGATCCTCACATCTTACTCCCCACATCTTACTCCTCACATCTTACTCCTCACATCTTACTCCTCACTACTTGATCCTCACATCTTACTCCTCACATCTTACTCCTCACATCTTACTCCTCACATCTTGATCCTCACATCTTACTCCTCACATCTTACTACTCACATCTTACTCCTCACATCTTGATCCTCACATCTTGATCCTCAAATCTTACTCCTCACATCTTACTCCTCACATCTTACTCCTCACATCTTAATCCTCACATCTTACTCCTCACATCTTGATCCTCACATCTTACTCCTCACATCTTACTACTCACATCTTACTCCTCACATCTTGATCCTCACATCTTGATCCTCAAATCTTACTCCTCACATCTTACTCCTCACATCTTACTCCTCACATCTTGATCCTCACATCTTGATCCTCACATCTTACTCCTCACATCTTACTCCTCACATCTTACTCCTCACATCTTACTCCTCACATCTTGTTCCTCACATCTTACTCCTCACATCTTGTTCCTCACATCTTACTCCTCACATCTTACTCCTCACATCTTGTTCCTCACATCTTACTCCTTACATCTTGTTCCTCACATCTTACTCCTCACACCTTGATCCTCACATCTTACTTCTCACATCTTGATCCTCACATCTTGTTCCTCACATCTTACTCCTCACATCTTGTTCCTCACATTTTACTCCTCACACCTTGATCCTCACATCTTACTCCTCACATCTTGATCCTCAAATCTTTTCCTCACATCTTACTCCTCACATCTTGATCCTCACATCTTACTCCTCACATCTCGTTCCTCACAACTTACTCCTCACATCTTACTCCTCACATCTTGATCCTCACATCTTAATCCTCACATCTTACTCCTCACATCTTGATCCTCACACCTTACTCCTCACATCTTGATCCTCACATCTTGATCCTCACATCTTACTCCTTACATCTTACTCCTCACATCTTGATCCTCACACCTTACTCCTCACATCTTACTCCTCACATCTTGATCCTTACATCTTGATCCTCACATCTTGATCCTCACATCTTACTCCTTACATCTTACTCCTCACATCTTGATCCTCACATCTTACTCCTCACATCTTGATCCTCACATCTTAATCCTCACATCTTACTCCTCACATCTTGATCCTCACATCTTACTCCTCACATCTTGATCCTCACACCTTACTCCTCACATCTTACTCCTCACATCTTGATCCTCACATCTTACTCCTCACATCTTGATCCTCACACCTTACTCCTCACACCTTACTCCTCACATCTTGATCCTCACACCTTACTCCTCACATCTTACTCCTCACATCTTGATCCTCACACCTTACTCCTCACATCTTACTCCTCACATCTTGATCCTCACATCTTACTCCTCACACCTTACTCCTCACATCTTGATCCTCACATCTTACTCCTCACATCTTGATCCTCACACCTTACTCCTCACATCTTACTCCTCACATCTTACTCCTCACATCTTGATCCTCACATCTTACTCCTCGCATCTTACTCTTCACATCTTGATCCTCACATCTTACTCCCCACATCTTACTCCTCACATCTTGATCCTCACAACTTGTTCCTCACATCTTACTCCTCACCTCTTGTTCATCACATCTTACTCCTCACACCTTGATCCTCACATCTTACTCCTCACATCTTGATCCTCACACCTTACTCCTCACATCTTGATCCTCACATCTTGATCCTCACATCTTACTCCTCACCTCTTGTTCATCACATCTTACTCCTCACATCTTGATCCTCACATCTTACTCCTCACATCTTACTCCTCACATCTTGATCCTCACAACTTGTTCCTCTCATCTTACTCCTCACATCTTGATCCTCACACCTTACTCCTCACATCTTGATCCTCACATCTTGATCCTCACATCTTACTCCTCACCTCTTGTTCATCACATCTTACTCCTCACATCTTGATCCTCACATCTTATTCCTCACATCTTACTCCTCACATCTTGATCCTCACAACGTGTTCCTCTCATCTTACTCCTCACCTCTTGTTCATCACATCTTACTCCTCACACCTTGATCCTCACATCTTACTCCTCACATCTTACTCCTCACATCTTGATCCTCACAACTTGTTCCTCACATCTTACTCCTCACCTCTTGTTCATCACATCTTACTCCTCACACCTTGATCCTCACATCTTACTCCTCACATCTTACTCCTCACACCTTGATCCTCACATCTTACTCCTCACATCTTACTCCTCACACCTTGATCCTCACATCTTACTCCTCACATCTTACTCCTCACATCTTGATCCTCACATCTTGCTCCTGACATATTGCTCCTCACATCTTGATCCACCATAACTCGTCTGGTTATTTCCATTAGATCAACATAAGTGATCTTGTCATACCATGTCAATCTTTCGCTTCTACGCAAGCACTCTGTTATGATGCATTTGCGCATCAAATAGAAAATCTTATTAGAAACCATTTGTAGCACAGCCAGACATCGGTATGAATGAGTTGGTGTTGTTATGTGATAACGTATATTGTTTATATATTGTCTACTGTATAGTAGAGACATAGTCTGTCACAGACGAACTGTCACCGTTCTGTCGAAGAAATTGTCATTTCCCACATCTATTGATTTGTGTGATTAATGCTTCCGTCAAGCTCGCACTTTAATCTTCGGGGGGGGGTTTAATAGGTCACGCGTATCAGTCTGGGTTAACAATAGATATGTTGCTCAGTGTTGATTCTTACTAGCGATAAGCGAAAAGTCAATATTGTTTCAAAAATAGGTCACGCGATCAGTCAAAATTAAGGTAGTGACAAAAGATGATTAGTAAACCTTGAACGATGAAAGCGAAAACAACGTCAAGGTACGAGTTACAAAGAGGAAACAAGAGGGACACAGACAAAGTTAAAAGGATATCACAGGAAAATGTAACATCGAAGATTGACTCGTCACAGTTACCCTGCAGATTTAAATGTGTGGAGTGAGTCTAACGTGCACATATCGGTTTAGCGTATTTCTATATGTAAGGACACATGTGTGGACTGCTATAGATCATAAAGTCGTACAAGTAAAATAAATATAGATAATTACTGTTTGGCTGTTAAGAACTTCAGAAATCAGCGTCAGCACGTTGAATGGATGTTTTGTGAATTATTTGATGTGTTCGTCAAGTCACTTATTATGATGAGTACTTTCAAATTAACGTCAGAATTATGAATGCAGTATTACTATTAAAGTGAACAGGATTAAACAGCCAATGTTCTTACATATCCCACTTTTGTGTTGAATTTAAGTACCTCTTTCAGGCCAGTTGGAAGTTATACGTTTTATTAAGCGACCTCATAGAAACTGATGTATCATAAATAATTCGGTATGAGTATGTCATATGTCAGCAAGCCAGCACAGAAGCACACTCTTTTATTTAAGTCTTTCTTGTTATTATTGCCGTTGATTTCCGTGTTTCAGGGCGATACAACATGGCAGATTTGACATTTGAGTTGAATATTTTCACTTTGGTGTTGGACTCGGTTTCTTTTGATTTCCATATATGTCCCAATGCAACTAAATTTCTTCTTGTCTTTTGTATTCTCATTTACATATTTCAGTTTGTTCCTTCAACTGCGTCTACATTCCTGCCAAGATGTATGGATGATTCCACATCTTGTAGGAATGTATCGTCTAATGCCATCTTGTTTTCGATGGTCGTATTTATTCTCACAACCTTTGTCTTGTATCCGTGTAGCGTTACTAGCGTAAAAAGGAATGATATTCTGGGGTACAGCTTTCTCCGTTCTTCTCTTCAGGGAATATCGTGAGCAGAATGTTACTAAAACGTCTCTGCCCAAATGCAAATCTGCACCAAATGAACGCAGAATGGAGATTACGCCCCCTTTAAAAAAGGGAGAGAATCAGAAACTTAATGCTCTTCCCCCGAGATACTTGCATGATTATGGTAAAGAACGAACTTGGTTGCCAGATTTTGACTTTAAGATGAAGAAATGTTTCCAAAAATTTGTAAGTACAGCTGTGGCTATCCAGAACTTCAGCATACGGTTTCACTGTAGGCGAATTATGTGTTTCTAATGAAGTTGCCATATATATTAAACATACCGGCAACATCCTTTTGAAATCTGTAGCTAGTACAGCTATCGTCACCATCATCATCATGATCATCATAGTCACCACTCCGTTTCGATTCCTGTAAAAATAGAGCTGCAACAGTTGTTAGCCACCGATTTAAGTTCTGAGCCGCTTTCTACAGTTATTCATGCGACGGGGGCTTTGCCTTTAACTTCCGTCGAGGAACACGAGTAAGGAGGATAAATGTAATACTTACTTCGCGAAATAGAAAATTTACTCATGTACTGTTTTGAAGCCAACTTATGGAAGTGAGTCATGGACGCAAAGTAGAAGTGTACGAAAATCACTGGAGGTCATATATTCTTTTTCCTGAAAAAAATATTAAGTATTCCATGACAGCAAATGAGAGTAATGATATCAGCTGGTGCGCAAAATAAGAGTTTAGTACTCACATTTAATCCAAGAAAAAAACAGATAGACTGAATAAGTATAGCCAGCAGGTGGGTCTGAACATCAGTTTAAAGAAGACAGAGGTCATGACACTCAATGTGGGCAGTCCTGAGCCAAAAACAATAAGGAATCAGAAGTTGAAACAGACGAACACATTTACATACCTAGGATGCATAGTAACACCAGACGGCGGAAGAAGCAAAGATATCAACAACAGAATGATTAAAGCGAGAACAGCCTTTGCTAGTCTCAACAACATCTGGAAGTCTTCCCAGTACAGCACAAACACCAAATTAAGATTATATGAGAGCTGTGTACTTTCTGTGATTCTCTATGGCGCGGAGTGCTGGAGACTAACAGAGAAGGAAATGTCGAAACTCTCTGCCTTCAACACAATCTGCATAAGGGAAAGTCTCCGAATCTTGTGGCCGAATACTATCACTAACCAAGAACTACTTACTCGGAGTAACCAAGAGGACATGCACACCATCATGGCTGGCAGGCGCTGGAGTTGGGTTGGTCATGTCTTCAGAAGAGACCCCGATGCCATCATAAGAACAGCTATGCTATGGACCCCCGAAGGAAAGCGAAAGAGAGGCCGACCAAAAACTTCTTGGCGGAGAACTGTGAACGCCGAGATGCAAAGAATGAACCAGGGCTGGGACACTGTACGAAGGATTGCCGCCCACCGAACAAAGTGGAAGCAGTTTGTTGCTGCCCTACAAGACGTCACCAGGCGTGATGGCCACTGACTGCTTTGACAGTCGGCGGCTAAGGATCAAAGAAGAAGACTTACATTTAAAGGAAGCAATCAACAGTTTTTATCTTTGCTTGTTTGTTTGTTTGAGCATGTTATGAGAAGAAGAAAGCTGAAATATATTGTAACATCAGGAGAGATTGAAATAAAACGAGATAGAAGACCATACAGAAAGAAGATCCTGGACGATTTCGTTACCGTGGGGTGTATCTGTTAATTCAATTATAAGGCATATATGTTCAAGTTTCTTGTGTGTTTGTTTATTGTATCATTCAAGTCAAGATACTGGTGTACTACCAGAGATAGTTATTCGTACCCAAGTTCGTTCCAGAATTCCTCTGTGGTGTTTAATGTTTTGTGACAATCATTAGCATACTTAATATCCGCTATTAACTGCAAAACTCTCAACAGGACGTAGTTAAAAAGTCTTCAAGGATCCAGGAAAACAGTTTATTACCTTGAACATAAAATCCAAAACAAAGTCATTTTCATACAATTACAATTCCTCATGAAAAGTAGTGTCTTGATATACATTTATTCTTCCTCCTTGTATTTCAATCCAATTTGGTACAAATATTTTACTTAGTTCCTTATCGTTACGCTTCTCATGTTTATCCAACATAGAGGTAACTGATAGCCGGGTCTCTACCTCTTGCATGACTTGAGTTAATTTGACATTAGAGAGCTCAGTTTTCATTTCTTATAAGTTCAGTTCGTTTTCCCAACAATTAGGCATTTCTGGCCTAACTAGGTTTCATTCTGAACAATGAAAAAGTCACCCGAAGCTGTACTTACGGGTAATATGAATTCACAACTATGTAAAAAGTATCTGCTTCACACAGAGTTGATATCTTGATAATTTCAAGACCAGAAGTTTTTAGCACATGAAACAAGGGACGTTTCGGGTTTTACTCTTCGTCAGCCACAAACAGGTGACAAAGACAAGAATTACATATAGGTACTACAAAAACATACGATGATGAGAAACATACACCAAATGGGCGATACAAGCAGATGGAAAAAGTAAACACTCACAGTGATGAGCGAAAAAAGAACAATAATAATACAAGAAAATCGTAAAACCTAAAAAAAATACCGAAACAAGAAAGTAAATAATCAACGAAACGAAAAAAAGAGAATGAACAAAACTTTGGAACATGAAAAAAGTTAAGGACATGCGCCCTAATATAACCGACTAGGTTGAACTAGGTCGCCAAAACGAGACAAAACCTTATTTTAAATTAAAAAAAAAATAAAGACTTAGCTAGATCCGAAGATGCTCGGAGAAGAAGACCGTATTATTCTGTCCAAGGAATCTCTAAGGAAGTGACGTATAAGATAGCGACAATTTAAAAAGATACAAAAGGATACGAAACGAACCAAAACAAAAACATAAGTAGATAGATCGAAAAAACAACGAATAAAGAATGAAAAAGAGAGAAAAGCTACCAGAAGTTATGCAAAATGATGTTGGACATTCAAGCCATCAGGAGATAAAACGCCCATTTGAAACAGTTGTGGAGAGACATAATCGCCTACGCCACCAGATGTTCGCTCCATTAGCTCGTTATCATTTTTGTTCGCTCTAAAATAACCACATCTATCTATAACAGTCCGCCTCAGGCTTGTCTCGTCAACAAATTCTTTCTCCCTGAACCTAGTTACAAGTTTATGTCCCTGTGTTCCTTTAGCTCGTAAATTTGTTACATATTTGTGACGTATACATAGCGTTTTCCGCCGGCAGTATGGACATTTTTCTAGGTGGTGGAAAAAACAAAGCAATTCACCGGGGGCTTCTTACAATTGTAGGGAGCGTTAATTGTTGGCTTTGCCTTCGTAATGGTAGACAGATGTACGACCTGAGTAAAGCTAGCTTAGGTCTAAGAATGAAGGACGAAACACGAAAAAGTAAGAAAGAGGTCTTCGTCTTCTTTCTTATAGGCGCTCCTAGCGGAGCACGGAGGAGGCATTGTTACGGTGCAATGAATCAACATTGCAGCATTATCTCAAGGATACATGCATGCTCATACAGTGATGGTTTTTGTGGCATCAGCTTTACATGGTGGGGTTGCCAGCCGCATAAAAAACCTCGCATTGAAATCCCTTGGTGGTGAGCAGATTAAACATTACAACAGTTGTAGG
Source organism: Oreohelix idahoensis (assembly GCA_024509875.1). Lineage (NCBI taxonomy): Eukaryota > Metazoa > Mollusca > Gastropoda > Stylommatophora > Oreohelicidae > Oreohelix > Oreohelix idahoensis. The sequence continues at coordinate 250,772 of JAMPIV010022414.1, read as the reverse complement.
ATTCGGCAGCTGCTGGCACCAGATTTGCCTTCCAATAGATCCTTGTTAAAGGGTTTAAAGCAGGGCTGTGGAGTCGGAGTGAAGAGTTGTGGAGTCGGTCATTTTTTAGTGGTATCGGAGTCGGTCATTTTTTAGTGGTATCGGAGTCGGTCATTTTTTAGTGGTGTTGGAGTCGGTCATTTTTTAGTGGTGTCGGAGTCGGTAAAAAATGTCCCGACTTCGAATTTTACGAAACTTAAGTCATGGCAGATTCACGTTTGATCCATGCAAAAAAAAAAAAAAAAAAAGGGGGGGGGGGGGCGCATAAAATATTTGAAATAACATTTTACAGTAGTAGAACTCGTAAAACCACTTTCGTGTTAAAGTACATCTATCCCATCCCAACTAACATAATTACCGATGTATGTTAAGTCGGTCGGTCTCACTCAAAATAATAACTCGCGCCAGAAAAAAAAGTGCGCAACGCACGGTGTGCAACTTGTGCGGCGTGGGTGTTATATAAAACAAATACTTTTTTTTTTCATTCTTTCAGGGCATTAGTAGCGCTCGACAAAGAAAAATTGCGTAAAAATTGGTGTGCATGAGCCCTCACCCGATGTACAAATTATGAAAACTTGAAAGTTTTTGTTAAAACCACTTATTACACTAGTCAACAAAATTTCAAAAGTTTTTTGTACCAGAAATTAAATGTACCATTTCTTATTGATTTTGACATGCTGATTTCAAATATCATAATGAAATTCACCAATTGGCTCTGGGTTTTTTTTAAATGATGAATTTACATTACAGTAATACAAATAATGTATGCTTGTTTACTTCTCTGGGCTGAACAGCTAGTCTTTCTACTTTAGCATTATAAAAATTGTGGTTACATACTCAATTAATTGATATTTTAACATAAAATGATAGAAAAAATAAAAACATTATTTAAAGTTCACATATCATGCTTTAAAAAGGCACATTTGAACCCATTTCGTCATTATTCAGTCGCTGTTCGAGCTCTCTTTGCTTGCTTCTTGTAGTCAATCGATGAGGTGTCTCTTGTCACAGTCCAACAGTAATCAACAAGCATTGAAGGGCTCCAATTGCCTTGATACCTTGTCTCCATAGCAGCAATGTCCTGGTGAAATCGTTCACCATGCTCATCACTGACCGCTCCACAGTTTGACGTAAAGAAATCCAGATGAGAATCCAGAAAATAAATTTTCAAAGACATGTTGCAGCCAAGACTCTTATACTTCAGAAGGAGATTTTCTACAATTTCATTGTAATTATCAGATCTGTTGTTTCCAAGAAAATTGTCCACCACTGACTTAAATGCTAGCCATGCTGCTTTTTCCTTGCCATGCAACACGCAAAGAAACTCGTCATCATGAAGAAGTTTTCGAATTTGCGGACCAACAAATACTCCCTCTCTTATTTTAGCTTCACTCAGTCTTGGAAATTTTCTGATGAGGTATTTGAAAGCCTCATCTGTTTTCTCCATTGCCTTGACAAAGTTTTTCATGAGACCCAGCTTAATGTGCAAGGGTGGCAACAAAATCTTGCTGGTGTCGACAACTGCTGGGTTCTCAACGTTCTTACTGCCAGGCTGCAATGACTGCCTGATTGGCCAATGTCTTCTGATGTAATGGTCACTTCGTGCACGGCTATCCCACTCACAGAGAAAGCAACAGTACTTGGTGTATCCACCCTGTAGTCCAAGCAAAAGAGCGACCACTTTTAAGTCACCGCAAAGTGACCAATGATGATGATCGTAGTTTATACACTTCAAAAGCTGCCTAATGTTTTCATAAGTTTCTTTCATATGAACTGCGTGACCAACTGGAATTGACGGTAACACATTATCATTATTCAACAAAACAGCTTTAAGACTTGTCTTGGATGAATCAATGAAAAGCCTCCACTCTTCCGGTATGTAATTGATGTTGAGGGCTGCCATTAAACCAGAAATATTGTGGCACGCAGAAAGGTCACCCTCTTTGAAAAAGAATGTAATAAGCGGCTTCTGGCGGTTCCTATACACAGAAATTGTAACATCTTCTGCCAGGAGATTCCACTGTTGCAATCTGGAACCCAAAAGCTCCGCCTTGTTCTTCGGTAAATTCAGATCTCTTACAAGATCATTCAGTTCACCTTGGGTTATTAAGTGTGGTTTAGTGGATGTAGTTTGCTCAAAATCTGTGTCACTTGAGGTTGATGGTTCAGGACCACCAATGTCCTCTTCATCAGTGGAAGCAGCTGAAAAGGATTCTGGCACTTTGGGAACTGGTAGGTCATCGCCATGTGGTACCGGAAGTATTGCAGAGGGGATGTTTGGATATTCCAGAGTCCATTTTTTCTTCTTTGATATGCCTTTCCCAATTGGAGGGACCATGCAAAAGTAACAGTTGTTGAGATGATCAGTGGGCTCTCTCCAAATCATTGGGACTGCAAAAGGCATAGCTTGCCTTTTGCCAGTCAACCACAGTTTAAGATGTGCTGCACATGTATTGCAGCATATGTGTGGCGCCCAGCTCTTATCTTGATCTCCTATTCTGCAGCCAAAATACAAACTGTACGCCTTCTGGCATTTCTAACTACGATACTTTTGATAAGGACAAATGCACTAACTAATGGCAAAATTTTATCAGAGATAAGGTATTTATACACAAAGGTGATGTAATCATAGGTAGGATTGCATCATCAACTTCTAGTAACATTTTTATTGGTCATTAGAAAAAATTATGCAATCGCTTACAACAGTTGCGTCATATATATATAAATTGACCGTAATTAAATAAACTAGTAGCATATATCTTGAAAACTAGAGCCAATCAACATTTTGTAATGTCATTTTCGTTTTCAGCACACCGAAATTAGTTAAGATCAGCTATTTTCATTTCTGGTACATTTTGGTTGTTGACTAGTGTTATCAGGGAACACTTTTTGAAAACAATCCACGCACTTTCACACGAAATGTTGTCATCAAATAACTTTTAAATTGAATCTAAAATAACATAATTTTCGCCGTATGTACGTTGGTGACAGCTGAGGAACGCAACCGTGTTGAAAAATTGTATTGTTTCCATTATATATACTCTCCCGAAAATAGTTACAATCAACAAAGAAAAGCGTTCAAATGACGGTGTTCATGAACAGTTTTTTACACTGTATAATGGAAAGAAACCAAAAACACTCTAAGAATGTACTTCCATCTGCTCATCCGGGAACGGAAATAGAACACTATAATTAAAAACCCGTCAAGTTTGACCGGTTATTGCTAGTTTTTATATAATGTAGGAAAGTTTCAGTTGCTTCTGATCATGAATAAAGTTTTTATCACAATTTTAAATTTGTTCTCACATTTAGAAAAAAGCACACACAAAATGAAAATAAACTATAAACTTTGTCAATTTTCCTGTCATTTTTAAAATGAAACTATTTTGCCTCATGGTGTTTGCCACAGCAGTCATTTGTGTGCAGGTGTGGATGATTTGTTATTTTGTTTTATTGTATGTATGAATGAATAGTTTAAAATGTAGTCTACGAAAGCCACGTATTCATTTATTCACATACACACAAGACTTATACGCATAATTCCATTCAATTGAATAATTTTATACGATATCACTAGTTAAAAAAAAAAAAAAAAAAACTGTAGTCGAAGTCGGACTTCTAAAATTTTCAGAGTCTGAGTCGGACAGTTTTTGGCGGACTCCACAACCGAGGGTTAAAGTGTACTCATGAGTACTCATGTAAATGAGTGTACTCATTCCAATTACAGGGCCTCGAAAGAGTACGGAGCTTTTTAACTTAGAATGAGTTAATTTAGGAAAAAAAAAAAAAAAAAAAAAAACCAGGGTGAAATAACAGTGTATATCTAAATACAGGTAAAAGCGAAGAGATGAGTGACCGGAAAGATCAGAAGGAATAGAAAAATAGATGAATGGATGAAAAAATGAAAGACAGAACGGGCCGATGAAAAATGATTAATTGATAATATTTAAAGAATGAACTGAACAGGGTAAGAAATATATACAAGCAGAACTAGAAAGCACTCACTTACTTAGTCGTTTCCTTTCTACCGTGAAGTTTAGAGGTTTGGAAGAGAGAGCGCCAGACTATCCTATCGGCTGTCTTCCTCCTGGCCTGGAGGAATAGAAAGCAACAATTAGAAATAATTTGTGACTAAAAACTAGAAAGATTGTGTTATTGAAAAAAAAGCTCAAAGATGACTAAAAAACTAAAAAGATCGTGTTATTGAAAAAAAAGCTCTAAAGATTGTTGATTAAAAAACTAGAAAGATTGTGTTATTGAAAAAAAAGCTCAAAAAATTGTTGACTAAAAAACTAGAAAGATTGTGTTATTGAAAAAAAAAAAGCTCGAGTCCCCCTATAAAGATTTGAGAAGATACTCTAGTGCAGCCTATCTCTACAACATAAATTTGTTGATCAGACAGTCTACTTTCTAGATATATTAAAATATTTATCAACCACTCACATACACCCACACACAGATAAGTGACGACAATTAGACGCACAAACGTGAAACTATATTAAATGGAGTAGGGATATTGGGACAAGCTGACCGACACGGTTAATAAGTTTTAAGTTAATTTTATTTATCATAAAGAACTTCCCAACATTTATCAAAATATCAAAACATAAAAAAGTCATAGGTTACAAAATTAATAAGGAATAGACCCATAAGTGTAATCCCCCCTCCCTCTGTTGAGACAAGATCCCCTTAGAAGAAGTTATTAAACCCCCCAAAAAAGGTCAGAAGGATTTGCGTTATGGTCTAGAATTTGCCTATGCTGTAAAGAACAGAGCTTCTCAGTTAATCTATTCTGAAATGAACAGTATTAGCAAAACATAAGAAACGCACAACAAAGTGAGTATATTAGTTATACAAATTTAAGAATTATTCATTCCTTCTTTCTTTCGCTCTGACAAACATGTGATCACATTTCATTCTCACTTACCAAATAAGTGCTTTCACCACATCTGGAACATATCTCCATGATACATCTACAAATCCAAGGTTGGGTTATTTGGCGAAACCAGCCCCAGTTTCTACAAGACTGATTAATTCTCTTATTGAGAAACGCTTGCTTCGTTACTGTTACTAGGATTCTGTTTATGACACATCAATGAGTCCAGGTAGGAGATTACTTAAGAGATTTAATGGTCACAGTGTCAGTAGCTGATAAATTTGATACTAGAAGGAAATGTTGGGGTATTAAAATCTCTCAGGATCAAGAATCCTCGTCCCACCACAAATGGTCGATAGTCGGAAAATGTCAATGTTTGATTATTTCGCCACAACGGGCTGAATGGGTATAAAAATTGGGAAAAAGAAATCTGGATAGCTCTAGACCCAGTTAAAATTTATTCTTAATATTCATTGGGTTGGTACTCTGTCTCTTTCTGGGTGTAAACAAGAGGCCAGACCGGTCCACCTTGAAGACCCGATAGTTATAAAAGAATGTTCTTTTTGTACTGTAGGACTTAGGTCCGTTATTCTCAGATTAGACTTTTTCACAGATTAAGGCCGATGGTAGATTTTGGGTTTGTGACCCGTACTGAATATAGAAAGAAAAAACAACCATATAATCACAATAACCACCACACCACTATTCTATCCTTAAATTAACCCGCGCAGAATTATAAGTTATTATCCACTCGGTTATTTAACTTTGAATAGAACTACACGTGTATAGCTTATCTTATCGTTAAAAAAAAACCCGTGAATTAAGCGCTAGTCATTTACAAAGTTACTCAAAATGAATTAGAAATAAATATTTATTTCGTCAGTACTCATAGTGAATAGTGCATTTACCAGTTGACCAAGTATCCCTCACTGGTTACTAGCAATTAATTAATCAACGCTACATCCGGAACAATTTAGCTATAAATTATTTTAATTCGCTAGTCACTTAACACACTGTAAATCCTAGAGAAATATAAATGACGGACTTTAAAAATTAAATCACTCAACACAGAAAAATCTTAGTATAATATTTACCGCAGCACAGAAATTAAAGCAACTCCAACGAAAAACTAAATAATTCCAATGATATAGTGGATCTAGAAATCGCAGCTAGATGTTCCAAAACTTCTGTGGGTACTGAATAATCTAAGTTTGAAAGCTAGAATATATATATTAAATAGACAAAAAGTCGCTGACCAGTGTGAGACATAACACCTTTGGGGATTTCTGCGGTTAGATTTTGAATCAAAGTCTATTTTGTCACTTAAGCCGCCCGTAGACGTGGTCCCATGGGCAAATTGTCTCTTTGATCTCGTCGTTCCGTAGCTTAATTACATTTACGAACGAACGGATGTGGGGGGGGGGGGGTAACTGAGATTTATTATCTCCCCTTTCCCTCTTTCTACGTGCATCTATCAAAAGGTACAACTTTTGAGTTATCGCTCTTGATTCTACAAATATACGACCCGTCCCCTCTGTCTACACGTGAAACAGTCTGATTTTAAAATTCCTAGTACCTGTTAAGACAAATAGAAAAAAGAAAAAAATAAGGCGTGGCAAAATTATGAATGAAACAGATATCAAGTACAAAGGTTCTGCATTAACAAAACTAATAAGCAAGAAAAGGTGGAAAACAGGTGGAAGCAAAACGTGTAGATATCATGTAATGTATGTAAATACTTCTGTCACAATTACAAAACTTCATAGAATTTTTAAAAAAAATATATAGTCGAATGAAAAGGGCTGGAATGTAACTCAATTACAGTGAAAGAAGAAATAGAAGAAAGAAATCAAACTGTCACGATTATCGGTAATGATTAAAACAAGAATAACAATAATAAAAACCATTTTAAAAAAAAACAAGTAAAAAATAGTGTTCGAGTTAGTTGTCGACATGGTTTGTCTCGCACAGCTTTTCAGTTCCTTTGAGAAAATGTGAAATAAAGCCGCCATTTAAACGCTCTTATCCAGGGGTCATCATCCGGTTGATCACAATCTACCGCTAGATCTCATGAGATGATGTGGTGGTTTCATATGTAGTAGTACAGTATGTACGATCTTTTGGTGTACTAATACTCAGGGAGGTAGTATTTTTCCTCGATGAGCTGAAGCAGGTAAGCGTATCGAATTTTTTTGCCTACTGCGCATGGCTGCGAATACCCATGAGGTGCCGGTGAATGGCAAAATAATAGGTTACAATTTATCTCACGCGAATGAGCGAATCCACGAACACGAAACACGCGAATAGAAAGGATTGACTGGTTTTTTTTTTTTTTTTTTTTTTGGTGCTTCCCAATGAAAAACTCCACGAGGTAGCTTGCTGGAATCCACTTTATCCGTGAACTGCGTAAACTGGAAAAGCGATAATTTATTTGAAGTGGAATAACACTCAGTAAAATATTATTACTTTAAAGTTTCCAGCGCTCAGAATCTGGAGATCCAGGAAACACTTTTTTGGGTTTTAATACAATTTTGCCTCGTTTTGGCGAGGCGCGTCCCGTTCAACTTAGCCGGTTATATTAGGGCGCATGTCCAAGTATAACAGACCTTTAGGTCTGGAGAATTAGTTATGTGTTGCTTATCCAGGAAACATCGTCTGGCTATGACAAATGTTACATAATAGCTGTCCTTATTCCAAATTTCAAATACTATGAAACCTGAACACAGACATGTTTTTATCTTGGTAGATGGGAGCCGCGCTGGTGTAATGGCTACGGCGTTGTACTGGCGACCAGGTTTTCATGGTTCAAACCCGGGCGTCAGCGTTTGAAGGAATGTTTACGACCGGAAATTTGACTGAATAACCTGGATGGCTCAGTACTCACTGTCAAGTGAGGACTGATTACCTGGAATTTCCGGGTCGCCACCTTTTTCTTTCCCTGCTATGTAGCAGATATGTTGTATTTTCAAACATTCTTACACTCCTCTCAGTGATAGTCGTTGTGTCTGTTTGGTTACCAGTTCATCCCTGCTGGGGAAAGAACAGATGAGATAATATTGATCGACAACCATGTTGGTTAATCTCGGGTGTGGCCGACATCAGACTACAGATTAACACTAAAATCGCCCAGCGCATTTGTTTAATCGCTGATAAGGCCAGAGTGCGTTCTTCGCTTAGATGGTAATACGCTGAAAGTTTGATAGCCACTACGGGGAGACACCTTACATACAGACATGAATGACATAATCGTTTCCTGTCTGACTTTCACGAACAAAGTAAGATGTTACATCTTACACACATTGCTGAGAGTGTACGGACGTGTCACTTCCTTATATGGGAGAGGTGACCTTTTGCATCACGCATATTATTTCAGGCGGAAATAATTTTGAAATTACCCCACAAAACACGCATATTTGAAATGGTTGGGATTCTGCTTAGCCTCATTACAAACAAATGCGGGGGAAAATTTGTAATATAATCTGACAATTTTTGCAAGTGTAGTTCAATGTGAGAATCGCTTGCCAAGACGACAACCATATCTTGCCAGAGTAAAGACTAGAATCAAGATGTTTATATCGGAACCGAACCATTGTTTGAGCAATTTTGAAGACTTCAGAGCCCAGGAAAAACTCTACCATTTAACAAGCACACCGGAAATCTGAGTAATCTAAAGCACATAGTCATTCAGGGAATTCATTGTTAAAATAACGACACCCAAGAACACGTGTAAAGAGGCCTAATCAAGTGCCTTTATTCATCTGAGCAATCAGTCTGTGAACCAAAATTGGCGTAAGTTGTGCATTTTATATTCTATATCTTTCATTACTAACGTGAACTAATATGCATATATTGCCTTGTGAATATTACTATATGAAAATTGCTAATGGATGTCCAAGTCATTTGAGGTTGGCAACCTCAGCACAAAGAATGATGATTTCATGAACCACCACTGCAAGGGCTGGTGACTGCTTTATCGCTAGTTTCTTACAGAGAACTAAAAGCATAGGTAGTCCCAAGTTCCATATGGAGCAAGGGGGGAGGGAAAGATGAAAGAAATGAAGTACATTCTAATTATAATATTTACATTTATAAACCAGTGTAAACGTCTATGTAAACATAGCCACTTTAAAGTTAATTAAAGTTTTCAAGTTTTTCAACTAGTGTAGATGTAAATGAAAATATATTCACTCTATATTGTGAACATTTTTCAACCAGTGGAGATGTAAATGAAAACATATTCTATCTATACTATTAACATTTTCATTTGAATGTAAAGTAAATATAAAGCTATTCAATTTATATATAAAGAAAGTTTTCTCTCGAGGTATTAAGCTTAATTCTCGTCGAGGGTAAATTCTGAGGTACATGGGAAGGTGGAATAGGACGATGGGAACACATAAGTATGTGTCGCGAAACGTAATACTCATGTGAGCGTTTTGTTTCTATTCTTGAACCATACTAGTTGGTGGTACCAGCTGAGGGTACTAATCTCTGGAACCAAGTGAAGGTAGAAGTGGAATGACGACGAACTAGACACCATCATCAGAGTGTCTTAGAGACGCGGGACCAGCTTTGCAGTTACTCCCTGATCTTACTTGGAATGTGCTGCGCCTTTAATCTTGACCAGAGACGTGAGAACTCCAGTGACCTATCTGCACAGAACCCAAAACCCAGCGGGAGCAGAACCTACCATTTTCAGCTAAGTCAAACTTAAAAGCTGCCAAGTGACTTCTTACATAAAACCCTCATTACATCCCACCAGTGATGATAATTTTTCTGATAAATCATTATTCATTCTTTTAAAACTTTGTTAAATCTAAGTGGATATTAAATCTGTTATTTGTAAATATGCACATTTAACGTCGATTTAATCATTTTTGATGTACTGCATGTTTGTCTCAGTCAATTTACTAAATACAATCTAAACAGAGCTATACCATAATAATAAGAATTCCACTGAGTAAATCTGGGTGGGGGCTTGAATGAGCTGCAATTGCTTAATTCTTCATAAAAGGCAGCAAAGCAGGTAAAAGTTAACAATCCTCCTGCCCAATGTAGCATTGTTCTTGACTTCTGAAATATCTTATGACCACTACCTTGAGATAGAAGCGTCATTATCCTTCTATCTACAACTCTGCCAAGAGTAATCTTGTGCGAAAGTAGACACCTTTGAAGGCCCATATTAGATACTTTTGAGTTTTGGCCACTGTTGGACCACAACTGCAAAGCAGGGGAGGCAATTCCGTGACAATGATAGCAAGATTACGCGTGAAAAAACATCCCCAGAAGAACATATTCATCTTGGTAGCAATATAGACACAGTTGGAGGAACAGACAGCGATTTTAGAATACAATGTTAAGAGAAACATTTTTGTTGAATTAGGAAAGATATGGAAACGAGTTTTTCCCGTCATATGACGGGAATTAAACTCAAAAGCACCAATACTTAACGGCAATTTTATTTATTCAAATAAATGTGGAAAAATAATGTTAGGTGTCAACATCCAACTGTTCATCAGAATAGCACCTTGATTTTCTGTAGTTTTAATCGGCTGAATAGTTCATAACATCACTGGGAACTTCAGATACTATTTGACTGGAACTAGAATAGATATTTAGCTCACCCAGTTTTGTTATAATTTCTCTATTTAGATCTAAATTACTCGTTGGAGGAAATGAACGACCGTAAATATTAAGTGTGGATAATTTTACATCTCTAAACACTTGTATAAAAAAATGCATATTTAAACCATTTCGCTGCCATTGTCTCCTCATCAGATACAATTCACTTAGGTGTGACAGTTAGAATAGTTATCAACATTGTCTTCCATTTTTTTAAATTGCCGTATTAAAAACCAAAATATTTGTTTTACATCTGATGTTAAACAAAGTCTGAACATGCACACCGTTCACATGGCGCATGCACACCAACCTTTGCGCACTTTTCTTTGGCGAGTGTTACTATCTTTGGAAGCGTTTCAAACAGAATGAATGACAGAATGTGCTGGAAAACTATATACATGATACAAATAAATCAAGTCCACTTGCACAACAAGTACAAATACCAGTGGAAGAAGGAAGGTGATATATAAAACAGATATGACCCAATCCACCAGCTTAATAGACACCATAGATCATGGTTTTCCACCTGAGTACTGGCTACTGCAGTTTACTAGGCCACCTCTATCGTCCCAGGATATCTCTTACGAATGATTGTCCATGTGGAACCGGATTCCAGACCCCTGAACATATTCTCCAATTCATTTTCTGTAACTTCAGTAAAAAATAAAGTAGTTATCACAGTGTTGCCAGTTTTTTGACAACTTCCAGAAAGTATTTTTTTTTCTTTCGATTTGGTTTGCAAACCCATGAGGACCTACGACGCCTGACTTGACCAGAGGATGCTGAGCTCAAGGAGAATCTATGGCGCTGTCATGCTGACCTGGAAAAGATTGTGGACTTCGTCCTGGCGACAGGCCTGTAGATTTTGCATGACTACAAAGTGAATGCAGAAGACGAATCAAGTCAAACACAGTAATCATAACCTTCAAGACAAATATCACGCTTATTGTATGGCTATGTAACATGGAGCGCAATCAAGAAGTAACAGACTGTCATAAATGGGTGCTTCTGTAGAATTGAAGGATTGAAATTTTACGGCAAGGTCACCAATGTAGATTTACTGACAAAAACCAGACAAGTGCCAGCGGAACAAGAGATGAGATGACGACGTTGGCGATGGCTGAAACAAGCACTTAGGAAACTAGGTCATCCCGCTACAAGGCAACAGTTATTCTGGAACCCTCAGGGTGATGTTAATGTTAATCAGAATCGACGTCATTGCACTCCGGGCAAACCCACAGGTGCTCAGTCTCCCTCAGCAAATGTCGAAGGATATGAATGCTAATTGTTCCTGTTGCGCACTGGTTGTATACGCGGCGGATATGTCCTCTCATACGTCCATCTCTGCCGGTCTTAAGTTTGATGCCAAATTCCAGCAGTCTTAGCCTTCATGATTCATCGATTGCAGTGTCATTCTCTAATAGACGAACATGAATCGCCCTCAGTATTTCTTCCTTATCCATGTCCAATGCATCTTTTATGGGTGCTCTTGAAGCTAGTCTGTCAGCTCTTTCATTGCCACGTACCCCGGCATGACCAGGGCAGTAGATCCATATCAGTTCTTGAAGATTCAATGCTTCTATGGAGGTTTTCCATTGATGTCGAAGCCAACAATTTTGGACCTTTCGAAGCATGGATCTTCTGGGTAAGTGCGGTAGAGAGAAGTCAACACACACAGACAAGCTAATAAAACAAGTACACGTGAGAATATTTCTGAGTGTATGTGTGTGTGCGTGTGCGTGCGTGTGTGTGTATGTGTGTGTGTGTGTGTGTGTGTGTGTGTAAGCAAGAAGTGATAATGCATTTTATTTTCGTTATTTTAGCAACCTGGGAGGACGAAGCTGCCTATCGCACCTGGTGGCGATGTTATCTTCGTCGCCGCCTCAGATTGGGCGAAAAGAAGCTCACACAACAAGCAGAAGACATGAGAAATCGTCGAAAGGAACATCAGGAAAATAAGCAGTTGAGGGCTGTCACCTCAGGGACGTATTCCCATAGTTAGTTATGACTGAATGGGTAATTATTATTATTATATTAGCACGTGCACTCAATAATAAAATGTGAAAATTATGTCTTACTGTTTTATCATTAAGACACTACAATTGTTGGGAAAAGGTGCTTGGGGTGTCACGCAAAAACAAACCAAACCATGATTTGGTACATCGCTCTCCCAAGTAGCACCTGGTATACTCGTTTGATTATAACCAGATTTTTTCAAGTGTAAATGTTGCACGATATTAATTAGTGTATATTAGACTTCATCATGTCAAAATAATCGCCATCCAATTTACACTGATTTTTTATTTTATTTATATAATGAGACATTTTCATTTGAGTGTTATGTTCCTGACTGTTTTAAAACATCTCCAGCGGATACAAACTGGTATCCATGTTGGTTGTCTCGGGAAACAAAAAATTACTTCTCCAGAATGCACTATCAAAGTTAATAGAACAGCTTTAAAAATAAATGAAAGGTGAAGGTCTGATGATTTTCTTACAAAACATATGACTTTATTAAGTAAAAGTCAATTAAATATCTAACTGTAAGGACCATCTTTCATTGCACACGGACCACTCCATCAATGCTCCGATCTCCAACCTTAGATCATATAAAGAGGATCTCAGCACAGTACACGAACTCCGTAGCACTGGCAAGGATACCAGTGTGTATTACAGGAATCACACATTATATAAATAATTTTGTTGCAGGTAGGCTTTGTTTCGTGTTTTTGTTTGGTTTTGTTTAGCTTTATCTCGTTTTTGTTTCTGAGGTTTTTTTTTAATACAGACAAAATTGGTAATTTTGATTTTCCCTCTTTACAGTGATTTGAAACATGTGATACCACTTTCACGTATCGGCAGTTATTCATATTATTTGGAATTGAAAACAGTATATCCTAATTATAACCCATCAGAGGTTGCGCGGGATATTTCTCATTATCAAATTAAAGAAAAAAAAAAAGCTTAAAACAAAAGTCAATAAATTCAAATACCTAGACATGTAGTAGTCACGTGCTACTAGACACGTAGTAGCCACGGGCGAAAGGTGCATCTCAAAGGTATCGAGTAGAACAGCCCAGAAATACGCAGCATCTAAATAAAAATGGAAAATATTGTATGCCAAAAATTCTTAGTTAATGGAAATAATAAAGAGAATTCTTTAGTGTTACATAGAACCAAATCTGACATACGGAAATAAGTCATGGAAAGTTAATAAAGTAGGAAAGACGCCACATGGGTTTTTTCTGAAGAATATTAGGAACGCTTTGGACAGCTGAAAGCTTCTTCTTCTTTGATACTTAGGCACTGACTAACAAAGCAGTCAGTGACCATCACGCCTAATAGCGGCTTGTAGGGCAGGAACAAACCCATGTTTCTTGGTCGGTGGTCATCCTTCGTGCCGTGCCTCAACTTTGGTTCATGCTTTGCATCTCAGTCTCCACTGTTCTCCGCCAGGTTGTCCTTGGTCTGCCTCTCTTTCGGCATCCTTCTGGGGTCCATGGTATAGCAGTTCTGGTGATGGCGTCAGGGTCCCTTCTGAGGACATGTCCAACCCAGTTCCAGCGTCTGCCTGCAATGATGTGTGCATGCCTTTTTTGGCTGGACCGTGTAAGCAGTTCCTGGTTGGAGATGGTATTCGATAAAATAATTAGAAGAATTTTCCTTAGGCCAAAGCGCAAAGGAACGTTATTTCTCACTTTGGATGAAAGCTATCAGATTTCTTTGGGCTTGTTATGAGGCGAAGAGATCTGGAATATATGGTGGCAATAGGAAAGATTAAAGGGAAACGATATAGAGGACGACAAAGAGATAGAAGATACTGAATTGTTTGATATATCATGGCAAGGAAAGTGGTCAACAACATAATTGATCAACTTTCCTGGAGATACAAGAAGAGAATAGGAATGGCCAAAGCTACATTCAACAACATGAAACATATCCTGATATCTAAACAGTTATCTCACAAATTAAAACTGAGAATCATAAAGTGTTATATATATATTCGGCATTACTGTTTTGTGTAGAAACATGGACGATGAATAAGCAATTGGAAGAAAGAATTGAGGCTCTTGAAATGTGGATATATAGAAGAATGGGGCGTATCTCATGGAAAGAGATGAAAACAAATAAGGAGGTCCTAGAAAATCTAGGTATAAAAAGAGAGCTAATGAAGGAGATCAAAGTTCGGCAGCTAAAATACTTTGGCCACATAAAAAGACATAACACCTTTCAGAAGACCATAACAGAAGGGAGAGTTGAAGGCAAACGTGCAAGGATAAGAAAGTGCTAAAAGTGGGAAGATAACATCAAGAGATGGACAGGAAAGAGTCTATCAGAGTGCACCACCAAGACAAGAGACAGAAGACGTTGGAGATCCATTACAGCCAACCTTCGTTGTGGAGATGGCAGCTGATGATGACTGGAGGTAGTGAAATGTAGACAGTGGATCGCCTACGCCACCAGGCATGATAATTGAAGAAGAATCCATTGTGGTGCTTGGTACTGCGGGGAAAAAAACTGGCTGAGACAGTTTTTCGTTCTCAAATTTGCTGATAACCGAAATGACCAAAACAGTCAGTCCCTAAGTTACATTTTCCTAGATCGGGGGATTTCAGTGACGTACACGTCCACATGTCTCGTCTTCGTCTTTTCATCGTCTGATTGTTCCCGCCAGGGGGGCCCACGCCAAAACAAGGCCCCCTGTTGACAATACAGAAAGTGTTCCAGCTTGGCGCTAATAGCGATGACACTTGCAGATTGAGACGGTCTCTGGCCACTTCAATGAGGGTTCAACAAACAAAACCACGACACGAGCCGGCTTGCCAGATCGGTTGGTGTTTGTTTTATTTTGTTAAACTTGGTCTGTCGTTTGCGTGGACTAAACTGAGCGGGAGATTTCCCTGACACAAATCCGTGAATGTCTGGAACCCGCGAGCTTTTTCTGAGATTATGTTTATTTTAACATTGGTGTCATTACCGCTACTTTGCATTGCGAATTACAAATAGTTATGAAAACACAACGTATTTTTGTGACTTTTTATATTAAAATTATAAAATAAGATACGTCGGTATGTGTAACTTGACACTTTCACGACACTAAGACAGCAAGCAATCTTGGCTTGTTTCAGAAAAACTTCACACTAACAAAAATAAACAAGTTTCCTGTTTTCTACCAGGCAATGTCGATTTGGCTTGCAGATGTACCAGCGTCTTGGCATAGTGTTGCCTGGTTACAGTAATGTAATCCATAACTCGGAAATGAACGGCCGAGAATTTATAAAATATAATGAAGTTATATTTGCACGTTAGCATCTAGTATGCGTCAAAATGGAAATTGAGTTCTCAAATTCTTTTCTTCGAATAACTTGTCTCGTATGCTCAAGATAAATATGCGTAACAAATTATGTCTTTAGTCACCACGTTTTGTAGTATGTAGGCTCGATACTTTTACTGCAGTTAAGACGGCTAGACAATGATCAAAATAAAGACAAGAGGCGATTTCGTTACACCGAGAAACATCTGGAAATCTAAAGAAATAAAGTTTAGTATAACAAATCTGAATTAATCAATTGGAGTTGTAACTCCCTAAGGAGTATAGGTATTCATAAACATATGCTAATTTATTCTGTCACGTGCCATCATCTCGAGCTATTTCTATGTCTTCCTCATCATTGTCATTTCTCTCTCCAGTTCTCTTGTCCATCCAGTTTTTTGTTTGGCCTACCTCTGCCTCTCTTACCCTGGTGATTCCAGACTAAAGACTGCTCGGTAATGCTATCAATACGTTTTCTCAACGTCAGTCCTATCCATCGCCCGTGTCTTCTTATTTCTTGCTCCACTGGCACGTGTCTGGTTCTTGTCATCACTTCTACATTAATGACATTATCACATCATTTCAAGCCTTCCATTATATGTCAGCACCCATTTATGAAAGTCTGTAGCTTTTTGGGTTGTTTTTGTTGCTCTCAATCTTTCAGAGCCATACAATAGGACTGACGACATTTAAGTTGACAATTTTTTATTTCGTGTTGGACTTGATTTCTTTTGTTCTCCATATGTTTCCCAATGCAATGAAAGCTCCTCTTTCTTTTTGTATTCTTATTCTGATATCATTAACAGCCCCTCCAACTTTGTCTACATTGATTCTCCATCTTGTAAGGATGTTTCTTCAAGTTTCAATCTTGTTATCGCTTCCTTCATTACTTCTCATTATCTTTTTTTTTCTCCACGTGTATCTCAGACCCTCTAGCTGTGACCTCTCATTGAGTATTTTTATTTTATCTTGCATCAATCTGCGGGTATGGCGGGAATTTGAGTATTCAACTCAGATGTAATACCAGTCCTATTGTATGGCTGTGAAACATGGTTTGGTTTGTGTGGTAAAGTGGGATGTTATAAATATTTATAGGGGACTTAGTGTACTGACTGAGATCAGCTGTGAAGGTATCTGTATCTAATAGGTATAGTGTTTTGCAGATAACCTTACTTGCTACCACATTATACCTCAGTCAGAATTATTCTGGAATATTGTGATGACTACGTTAAATGTCTAGGATATGTATATGATGAAGTGTAAGTCACAACAACAACAGACAGATAAACAATTTAATTTATTCCACCACACTTGACAACACTGTGACACTCACACACATTTAACACTCTATAAGACTATCTTAAATGAGTCACTGGTAAAGTTTCAAATATAAATATGTATTAATTACTTTCACTAATATATATGTCCTGATTCAACTACAAAGTGAACCAGGAATCACAATCAATTGTAATTACAATTTATATGTACAGAATTTATCAATATGAACCTTGTAGTGACATATTTTATTAATATTATCCTATGTGTGTCAGTTGTGTAGTAGTAATATGAGGTAATACTGGTTTTGTTTTTTCAAGCTATGTTGTTATTTGTCATCATGACTTCAAGTGTTTGTTTATCTTGGAAATAGTATGGGGAAAAGTTCACAGTTCCTATCAATTTAAACACTGTATTTTCCCTCTGTTTTATTATAAAGTCAGATTTTCAGGGGGCGGGGGGGGGGGGGGGGGGGGGGGGCATAATGTTGAGCTCCTCTGGCCACAGACGCTTATCTTTCGTGATGGCGGCAGGAAAAGACTCCTCTGCTCGATAGCCTCCCTGTGTTCTGGAGACACCTCACTGGTCACTATCTGGACCCAGGAGTATGCTGTCAGCCTCTAGGTTCAGCAAAGCTCAGACCAGGTGCTGCTCAATAACTTTAGGACCACGGTCCCACAATTCATGGAATAATACACAGTTACGTTGACTGGCAATGAATATGCCACAATTTCGATCTGCCGATGTCCCAGGCTTTTATTTAGAAAAATATGCACTGGCGCTCAACGCACTGGTTCTTTAGTAAGTTTATTTGAAAATGTGGTGCTGACCTGACGCCTCTGATTGACTATTGGCGGGTCTAACCAATCGTGCCATGTTTACACAGCTTTTCAAAAAAAAGTACCCTTCCTTCCGTCTCCCCTAACAACAAAAGATAGTATTTATAGCCCGACTAATCGTGTTTAGCCTTACATTTACTTCTATCCAATCAAATAGGATCTAACATGGGGACCTCTTTCCCGTACAATGGTGGTTTTAAAATCTGCCACTGAGCGATTCTGATTTTGGTGTTGTCTGACAGCACCACCATTTTATTTTGGCTATAATTTGGTAATTCCTAGACCATTTGCGTAACCTTTAACATATTCTTTGTCAGCAAGTCCTAAGGAACCCAAATATATAAATTTAATGGGGCTAAGGGGCTGCGTTCAAAATATGCATTTTCTTCTAGGATAGTCGTGCTGTTGCCACCTCCTTACTTCCAAACTTTATGGTGTCTGCTATACTGTCATACTAATGTCAGGATTTCAGACATAAAACAGTAGAATGTCATGTTTCCTAATAAGCGTTTTGTAAGTTTTTAAAACCTAACTCTCGTATGGGTAGTGTTTTTTATCACTGTCGATTTGAAAAAAGCTAGTGCTTGTGGCCTTACACGCGTGTTAGGGGTGGCATTAATTGTGTATCACGAGACTGTGGTAGTATTGCCTGCGTTCCGGCTTTCAGCCCCTCCCTTTCCTTCTATCCTTAGTCCATCTGTCTTTCGTTTATGGTAACTTAGTGTATAAAATGACATGAATGGAATATTAAATATAGGTCAGCTTGCGTATCTCAAGGTTTTTCTTAGAAAGGCAGTACAAGTTTTATCGTAGAAAGCGGGTATTGAAGCAGTAGGCTTTTACTATCAACGTGAAACGTTACAATTTGCAGACGAAGGAGAAAACAAGGGGGATTTCGAGTACAGTCATTGTGACAGCACTGTTCTTTACCATTCTTCTTTCCTTTTATTAAATTTATTTGTTAGGCTTTACATTTACGTTTTAATTTATATATGTGGATTAGAATTTCACACGACAGTTTGTTAGGACCATCTTTCATTGCACACGGACCACTCCATCAGTGCTCCGATCTCCAACCTTAGATCATACAAAGAGGATCTCAGCACAGTACACGAACTCCGTAGCACTGGCAAGGATACCAGTGTGTATTACAGGAATCACACATTATATAAATAATTTTGTTGCAGGTAGGTTTCCTAATTTTTAAATTTTGCCAGGGTTTCAGCCATATGGCTTACCCTTTACAATTTCAAACTGTGGAGGGATTTTTAACGTGCTCAACTTACACACGGGACCTCCTATGTTTTTCGCCCTTATCCTAGAAGGTGGGGCATCCGATCTCACTACCCAGGAGACCAGAGGGGAGTATGACCTTATTAGGAACCACGTGTTCTGAAAAACATTCCATCAGTTATATTCCCTGTACGAGGAGCAAACCCGTCATCTTTAGAATTAGAAGAGACGCAATACCTCTTAGCCACTCGGACACACACAAAATGGAGAAAAAATCACAACAAACTACGAAGTTTCATACTTTCATAAATGGGTGCTTGTTTAGAATAGAAGGAGTGAAGTGATGTGACAAGGTCACCGATGTGGAGCTGATGACAAGGTCACCGATGTGGAGCTGATGACAAGGGGTCACCGATGTGGAGCTGATGACAAGGTCACCGATGTGGAGCTGATGACAAGGTCACCGATGTGGAGCTAATGACAAGGACTAAACACGTATACGTGTAACAAGCTGTGAGAAAAAAAAACGCTGGCGATGTATACGATAGACATGGATGAAACCTGTTGATAGCTTTACAAGGCAGTTCTTGTTCGGAATCCTCAGTGAATGCGATGCATACATCATCATCAATATCAACATTACCCTTTAACTCTTCATCGAGTTAAGGGGGTCGGAGTGGCTAAGAGGTATGGCGTCCACCTCGAATTCTAGAAGAAGTTGAGAGAATATAGTTTATGGAAATTTTTTTTCAGAATCAGTGGTCCTAAAGATGTCATCCCCCCCCCCCCCCCCCCCCAACCGATCTTCTGGGTAGTAAGATCGGATGCCTAGCCTTCTCGGATAAGGGCAAAACAATAGGAGGCCCCGTGTGCAAGTTGCGCACGTTAAAAATCCCACGGCGGTTGGAAATCGTAAAGAGTAGGCCATAGTACCGCTGCCCTGGCAAAATTAAAAAATTAGAAACCTACCCACCGCAAAAATATTTATAGAATGTGTGATTCCTATATACACACATTGGAATTCTCGCCGGTGCTACGGAGTTTGTGCACTGTGCCGAGATCCTCCTTATGTGATCTAAGGGAGGCGATCGGAGCACTGATGGAGTTGTCCGTGTGCAATGATGATAGTCCTTAAAAACCAAACCAAATCCTCATGGAGAATATGTCTTAAACAAATACAGCCCAAGACATACCGTCCTGTGCCATCCACTACAGATTGTTCCATGTCCTCTTTATCTATATGTAGAAGTAGGTGCAGAACCAGGTGGAGAAAAGAACTGGAGATATAAATAACATGGATAAGGACGACATGGAAAAACCTTGAACGAATGGCACAAGACAAAAATGGGTGTCTGGAATTTGTTGAATGCTCATCATCATCAGCTGCCATCTCTACAACGAAGGTTGGCTGTAAAGGATCTCCAACATCTTCTGTCTCTTGTCTTGTTGGTGCACTGATAGACTCTTTTCTGTCCATCTCTTGATGTTATCTTCCCACTTATAGCGCTGTCTTCCCCTTGCACGTTTGCCTTCACCTCTCCCTTCTATTATAGTCTTCTGCAAGGTGTTATGCCTTTTTATGTGGCCAAAGTATTTTAGCTGCCGAACTTTGATCTCCCTCATTAGTTCACTTTTCATACCTAGATTTTCTAGGACCTCCTTATTTGTTTTCTTCTCTTTCCATGAGATACGCCCCATTCTTCTATATATCCACATTTCAAGAGCCTCAATTCTTTCTTCCAAATGCTTATTCATCGTCCATGTTTCTGCACCATACAGAAATGCAGAATATATATAACACTTTATGATTCTCAGTTTTAATTTGTGAGATAACTGTTTGGATGTCAGTATATGTAGCTTTGGCTATTCCTGTTGAATGTAGCTTTGGCTATTCCTGTTGAATGTAGCTTTGGCTATTCCTGTTGAATGTAGCTTTGGCTATTCCTGTTGAATGTAGCTTTGGCTATTCCTGTTGAATGTAGCTTTGGCTATTCCTGTTGAATGTAGCTTTGGCTATTCCTGTTGAATGTAGCTTTGGCCATTCCTGTAATGTAGCTTTGGCTATTCCTGTTGAATGTAGCTTTGGCTATTCCTGTTAAATGTAGCTTTGGCCATTCCTGTTGAATGTAGCTTTGGCTATTCCTGTTGAATGTATCTTTGGCTATTCCTGTTGAATGTAGCTTTGGCTATTCCTGTTGAATGTAGCTTTGGCTATTCCTGTTGAATGTAGCTTTGGCCATTCCTGTTGAATGTAGTTTTGGCTATTCCTGTTGAATGTAGCTTTGGCTATTCCTGTTGAATGTAGCTTTGGCTATTCCTGTTGAATGTAGCTTTGGCCATTCCTGTTGAATGTAGCTTTGGCTATTCCTGTTGAATGTAGCTTTGGCCATTCCTGTTGAATGTAGCTTTGACTATTCCTGTTGAATGTTGCTTTGTCTATTCCTGTTGAATGTAGCTTTGGCTATTCCTGTTGAATGTAGCTTTGGCCATTCCTGTTGAATGTAGCTTTGGCTATTTGTTGGGAGTAGAAAATGCATTAATTTTAACGCCGAGTTTGGCGCTTTGCCACTTCACCCAAATAGCCACTCTATGTCACGTGATGAGACGGGCTGGGGAAGTTTTGCTAACAAGGCAGGTAAAAAAACGAGAGTTAGCGAAGTGGGCATTGAATGACCAGCCGTTAGGCGGCACAGATGTGTGTTTGGGCGTGTGTGGAAAGCCCTAATGTATATTCCTGTTTTTACATGGAAGTATTCTACTGTATGGCATATTTAACATTCATAATTGTTCATGCAAATGAGTGACTATTATTATTATTATTATTAATCTTGATTGTGTTCTTATTGCCTGACCACATCAATAGGTCTAATGTGAAGTTCGTTGTAATGTGTATTAAAGTTACAGAACCGTCATTCAGTTATTATTACTTTCATTGGAGAAAGAGATGTGTGCACAAAGTAAGTTAATACTAAGAAATAATGTTTATTCGCCAGGCACATAAAGAGAGAACCCTGGACATCACATTCCTATCTATATGGGATACAAACAAACAGTCGTGCAAACGCAAAATGCAGGAATAAGCACGAAAAATATAAATAAACCACACCTCTCAACAGATGGGTAGCCAAGCCATTGTGCCTGAATTAATTATGTGCACCAAGTTTATCTAAAATGCATTTGCATCAATTGAACTATAATATGAGTGAACATAAAACAGGAGTTCAGATGCACTTTTAAGGCAACGTGTTTTAAGCTATTTTGAAGTGCTGCGCTGTATACCAATGACTTTTTGTTCGTGTAAATGAACTTTCGTGCAAACTAACCTTTTTGCAAACACTGCGGTGAAACCAGCAATCGCGCAAATGAACTTCCCGTACAAAGCGAAACTTTTCGACGCACTGCGGCAAATTAGCCACGCCCCGTGACCTTTAACGGCAGCAGGAATTTACGTCAACAAACACGCATGATTTCTGTTGATGGAATATTTTAAAGACAAACGAAGTACCTATTTTTCCAAAAACATTGAAGGCTTTCAGGGACCATACGTGTACTAACATTTATAAATCTATAAAAGAAACTTTACGGACCTTATTATTAAGAAATAAATAAAATAGTTCGACCAGACGACATATTATAAAACAAGTTTTCAGAACTATAGTTTCTATTTTGGCTTAGTGTTCCTGATTCATGCGAGACAGTGTAAACTAAATTACGCCGTGTTCAGACCAAAACACTTTAGTCTGCATTTTACGATACGTTTAGCTTCATTTTAAAAGCTTGTTTAAAACATCTTGTGCTTTCATAGCGTGTTCCATCTTTGCTATTTTTCTTGTTTTTCTATTCTATATGTTCAGTGTTGCCAATTTTTTTTTTTTTTTTAGGTATCATTTTTTTTCATTCATCTTCGGAAGTATGATGAAAGGTGATTTTCTATAGGTTTATGTGAGGTTTGCATTTAAGGAATTTTAGCGCTTTGACGCATTCATACTGATAGTCCTTTTTTGCATTGCGAACATTTCATTTTTGTTTAGATGTGGCGTTAGGTATCACGTTTTGTTATTGTTTCGTATATATGTCTCACATTGTCAGTTGTTGTAATAGTGCTTTCTATACCTTCTTCTCTTTAGTTGTTAATGTGACGGTTGTTTCGTTTTAGTTGTGAATTATTTGTAGTGTCTAATAATAATAATTTTTTTTTACATGTTAATATAGAATATTGTTTTTGTTGTCTTATTTTAGTTAATTTAAATTTGTTTTTGTGTGTGTTGTATTTGAAAATATACCATCATCATCATCATCATTGTCATTGACATCATTGCCTTCATCTTTTCATATTACATTTGTCTGGACCCATTGATATACATGGCATAATTTTGCATATTTTTTTTTTCTTTTAATTTTAACATGTATTGAGCACTACAGTGTTCATTAACAATATCACCATAATTTAACACATTCTAATTATGTCCTTGGTGGGTTTGTACGACTTACATAGGTATTGAGTTTTGTATTGTTCATCATTATAAATATCACTATATTTTGAACAGAAAGTAGTTTCTGGTAGGAAACCATGTCTTCCTTTCAGGACTTTATAGAAATTGGGATTAAATTTAATAAATCAGGAGCAGAACTAGAGGCGTTTGCTACTGCACAATTTGACAGCTATAATGCAAGAATTGAAAGACAGAATGAACGTGAATTAAAACGTCTTCAGTTAGAACATGATGAGAAGAAAAAGACACAAGATTTGGAGAAGGACAAGTTAGAACAAAAGGAGAAATTGGAGAGAATGAAGATGGAAGAGAAAGAAAAAGATCTTGCACAAGCTCTTGCGCTAGAAAAACTAAAGATTGACGCTGAGCAAGAAAAACTAAAGATTGACGCTGAGCAAGAAAAATTAAGATTAGCTGCTGCAACTGCTCAGAAAGCAACTGATTTGGAGATAGAGAAATTGCGTATTCAGAAAGATATAGATGTTGCTGTCGCCCTAAGAAAAGTGGAGTTGGACGCTCCAAACACATCATCTAGTACACCTGTGACCACAAACCGGATACGATTGCCTAATTTCAACCAACAAATCGACTGCGTCGACAGTTTCCTCCAACGCTTTGAGCTCAAGGTCAGTGCGTTGAAGATCCCCAAGGGTCAATGGAGTGCAACATTATGCGATTTTTTTAACAGCGGACGCTCTACAGGCTTATTTTGCTCTGGACAGCGGTAGTAGAGAAGACTACGATGTTGTCAAGGAGACATTGCTACGTAAATTTCAGCTTACAGAAGCAGGATTCCGTGATAAATTTCATTCCTGTCTGCCTAGCAGGAAAGCTGACTGTGGAGAATTTATCTCATTAATAAAATTATATTCTAAAAGATGGATAGAATTGTCCGGAATTGATAAGACCTTCACTGGCTTACTTGATCTAATGTTACGTGACAAGGTGTTGTCGGCATGTAGCACCGATCTTGCCTCATTTTTTTCAAGAAAGAAAACCGAAAGACCTTGAGGCAATGGAGATACTTGGGAGACAATATATGACAGCTCACCCAGATAAAGAGGTTCACAAACCAACTATAAAGGACGCACTCCCAGTATGTGTGGCTCGTCATGACTTTAGAGATGGTGGTCATAGACCTCGATCACAGAGTGTGGACAGCAGAGTAAGGCAAAGTTATAGATCCAACTACCGAGGAAAATATAACTTCCCAAGGCAGAGGTCACCATCTAACTTCCCACAGAGGCGAGACTATGGTTATTCAAACCAAGGTCAGTGGCGGCAGAATTCTAGCCGTAATGAGGAAATGCATCACAAACGGATGGATCATAGACCCACACAAGACAATGCATCCTACAGTGGTAATAGGAATAATGGCAGATGTTGGTCATGTGCTAGGAATAGAACTTATAAGAAATATTATGGAAACAGCACTAACAAACACTGTGGGCATAATGACAATAGCAATCATGAGAAGGGTAATGCATGTGTAACTGCAAAGAAGAATGATGAGAAGGGAGCCGACCATGCCAATGCATGTATTGTTAGCTCACTTAATTATGAAAATTGTTATGGATGCAAATCTTTATTCCAACCTGGTTCACAGCCCAGATTGATCTGCGGGCATGCTCTACCTGCTATGTCATCATGTGAGAACGTGGGACGCCTCACGTTATATACTGGTTTTCTGTATAACAGGCATGTAAGTGTCCTTCTTGATTCTGGCTGTACCACTGTCGGAGTCCGTAGATCACTAATTGATGAATCTGCCTTTACTGGTAAAACAGTGAAGTGCATAACATTTGGTGGGAGTATAGAGTGTTACCCAGTGGCAGAAATAGATATTGCCACACCCTTCTTTACAGGTAAGGTAAGGTCATGTGTCCTTGATGAACCAGTATCAGACATTATCCTTGGTAATATACCAGGTATTAAGGATTGCTCCCCAGAGGAGATACATAAATGGGTCGAATCTCACCCAATGTTGGCTAACGCTGTAGTCACTAGGGCCCAGCATGCTGCTGAATCCAAGGCAGAGCCAGCTATACCATTTAGTGAGAGAGCAACTCTTCAGAATGTTCAGAATGTTTCCCCCAGTTGTTCGCTGCCAAACAGCGCGAAGATGTTGCTTTGCAACCATTGTTTGCTCTAGCAGAGAGCAAGCATGTGAAGAAGACAAAAACTTCACGTTACTGGTTTGAATTTAAGAACTCAGTACTGACTAGATGCTTTGACAACTATGTTTTAGTCAGGAGACAGGTAGTTATTCAAAAGAGTTTTAGACCTATTATATTGAATACTGCCCATGACTCGCTTTTAGCTGGTCATATGGGGATTAAGCGTACTCTGTTTCGTGTCACCTCAAGTTTTTATTGGCCCTGTGTTAACAAAGATGTAAAGCTATACTGCAGGTCATGTACAACTTGTCAAAAGGTAGCACGTAGGGGCAAGCACCACGCTGCACCCTTACAAGTCACTGATGTGCCATTACGGCCTTTCACCAAGATTGCAATTGACATAGTTGGTCCTATGTCAGTCATGTCAGATAGAGGATATCGATATATCCTAACGTGTATAGACTTATGTACACGTTGGCCGGAGGCCATACCATTGAAGACTATCACCCCAGCAGCTGTCTCTGATGCTTTATTTGTTATTTTTTGTCGCATAGGATTTCCTGATGAAATCTTATCAGATCGTGGTACTCAATTTATGTCTCAAATGATGAAAGATATTGAGAACATGTTAGCAATTAAGCATTCGTTCACAAGCCCATACCATCCGGAAAGCAATGGCGTTTGCGAGCGTTTCAATGGCTCGTTAAAGCAGATGTTAGGCAAAGTCACTGAGACATGTCCTCGTGACTGGACCGAATGTTACCAGCAGTCTTATTTGCTTACAGAGAAGTGCCCCATGAGAGCACTGGCTTTTCGCCATTTGAGTTGGTATATGGTGCCAACCCTAGAGGTCCTATGCACATACTCAAGGATTTGTTGTTGGGATCAGTGGAGTATGTTACTGTCCGCACCAGCTATGAACTGGTCATTGATCTCAGACAACGCCTTGTAGATGCATGTACTTATGCATCAGGTATGATACGTAATGCTTCACAGAGGTCGAGAGTGCGCTGCAACCAATCTCGAAAATTACGTTCGTTCCTACCAGGAGAACAAGTATGGCTACTTCTTCCAACCAAGGAAAATAAACTGCTAATTTCCTGGCAGGGCCCTTTTAAGGTGGTTGAGAAGAAAACTGATGTAGATTATGCCATTGACATAAGGGGCAAAGTTAAAACATTTCACATTAATATGTTAAAATTTTATGTGGAGCGCCCTGCAGAGTTAGAACCTATCTTAGACAGTATTTCTGATGAACCAGTTCGACAGACTTTGTCAGCTGTTGTGGAATCTGATGATTCTACAGCGAGCGATATTTCTTTTAATTGTCCTCTGCTGCCTTTAACATCTTCCGAATCTTGGAGAGATGTAACTGTATCAGGTGATTTAGATTCTAGTTATCGAGAACAAGCTCTTGCTGTTTTAGAATCTTTCTTTGATGTGCTGACTGAACTTCCAGGTCGCACTGATGTTATCTCTCATGATATTACATTGACTGATGATCACCCTATCAAACTCAGACCGTATACTATACCCTTACACTACAGGATAGTGAACTTAAGGATATGCTACGCATGGGCATCATTTCTCCTTCTGAATCATCCTATTCTTTTCCTATGGTTCTAGTTAGAAAGAAGGACAAATCTCTTCGCATCTGCATTGATTTTAGACGTCTTAACAGTGTCACTCTCACAGATGCCGAGCCCATGCCTGTTTTGGAGGATCTCTTATCACAACTATCCCAGGCTACATACTTTAGCAGATCCCTTTAACTGATAAAGCCAAACCTCTAACTGCATTTATGACTCCATATGGTTTATTCCAATGGAACTATATGTGTTTTGGCCTTGTCAATGCTCCCGCGACTTTCGTGCGCATGATGCGGAGACTCTTAGGAGATAGATCTGATGTCATCACATACATAGACGACATCTGTTTATTCCATAGTTCTTGGCAAGAACATATCACAGGATTAAAATCTTTATTAATGCTACTCAGAAAGCATGGTTTGACAGTTAGACCTTCAAAGGTTCAGATTGGTTGTCGAGAAATTTCATTTCTTGGTCACCGTGTTGGTAACCACATGTTATACCCTGATGAGCACACTGTCAAACGCATATTAGAATTAGATATCCCTCGGACAAAGAAACAGCATAGGAGCATGGTAAGACTCTCTAACTTCTATCACAAGTTCATCCCGAACTTTTCATCTTTTTCTTCTGTCCTGTCATCTTTGACTAAAAAGGGAGCTCCTAATAAAATTGTTTGGTCCGATACTTGCAGTGGAGCTTTGAACAAAATTAAAACTGTATTTTCCAAGGCACCTATTTTGATGTTACCTAATATCACTATGCCATTTCTTCTGAGGACTGATGTTTTCTCAGACTGGGCATTGGTGGTTGCCTGTTGCAATGGTTCAATGATACTCCACATCCATGCTTGTATGTAAGCAGAAAGTTGCTACCAGCAGAAACTCGGTATTCCACCAGTGAAAGAGAACTCTTGTCCATCATTTGGTGTATGGGCAAGTTATCACGCTATTTACTTGGCGCACACTTCTACCTCCAGACAGATCACCGTCCACTAACATCCCTAAATCAAAAAACTACAACAAACAGTAGATTACACAGATAATTTCTTGCTTATCCAAAGAATATAGATATACAATTATCCCCATCAAGGATCAGAAAACTTTCTGGCAGGACTTATTGTCAAGGAATGTAACTGGAAAGTGAAATTGTTTGTGCCAGATGTTGACATTGTCTGATCTTGTTTTGTTTTTCAGGTGATATACTATGAAAACATTCATGTTATGACTTTTTAAGTGCATTTTTTTGAAAGATTGGATTACATTTTGTCTAAACTGTTTACATATATCTGTTTTCATGTCATTTCGCACTACAATTAATACTTCATATATATTATTCTGAACAGTAGGATTTTTTTTTTCTAATAGATTAATAGTTCTTGGGCTAACTATCCACTGTTCTCAAGCGAAAACCCCTGGTTTCCGCTCGGGAACAGGGGGGCAATGTTGGGAGTAGAAAATGCATTAATTTTAACGCCGAGTTTGGCACTTTGCCCCTTCTCCCAAATTGCCACTCTATGTCACGTGATGAGACTGGCTGGGGATGTTTTGCTAACAAGGCAGGTAAAAAAAACGAGAGTTAGTGAAGTGGGCATTGAATGACCCAGCGTTAGGCGGGCACAGATGTGTGTTTGGGCGTGTGTGGAAAGCCCTAATGTATATTTCTGTTTTTACATGGAAGTATTCTACTGTATGGCATATTTAACATTCATAATTGTTCATGCAAATGAGTGACTATTATTATTATTATTATTAATCTTGATTGTGTTCTTATTGCCTGAGACCACCACACCTGCTCTTGAATGTAGCTTTGGCTATTCTTGTTGAATGTTGCTTTGTCTATTCCTGTTTAATGTAGCTTTGGCCATTCCTGTTGAATGTTGCTTTGTCTATTCCTGTTGAATGTAGCTTTGGCTATTCCTGTTGAATGTAGCTTTGGCCATTCCTGTTGAATGTAGCTTTGGCTATTCCTGTTGAATGTAGCTTTGGCTATTCCTGTTGAATGTAGCTTTGGCCATTCCTGTTGAATGTAGCTTTGGCTATTCCTGTTGAATGTTGCTTTGTCTATTCCTGTTGAATGTAGCTTTGGCTATTCCTATTGAATGTAGCTTTGGCTATTCCTGTTGAATGTAGCTTTGGCTATTCCTGTTGAATGTATGTGACGTACGTCTAAGTATGACAAATGAATTTCCCTGACTCGATGGATTATAACAGAATATTGGCCTCTCATAACTTTAGAACCCCTGATCATCTATTGTAACTTTAACCTGCATGCAGCATTTCCACGAGAACTTTACACGCTGGATCATTAATATGTAGCCTACTATCTTCTGTGAACTTTTGAGATCGCATGGCCTTTGATGGGAGGTTAAAGCACGCCCTCAACCATCTCTGAGAACGATTTATAGCAATCTTTTCCTTAACGCCGGCCCAAAAGAGGACGTGGCCAGAGACTCACTCCTGTTTCTAGAGCAAGTAACAGCGGTTCAATTTCTTACCTGGCTGTCACCCCGCCTGGTGGGAGTTGCCAAAGCTTCTCAGAACAGCGGTACCATCAAAGCCAGGCTGATCTTCAGAATTCAACGTGGGGCGGTATACGATCTAAAGAAATCAGGGAACTCCCAGCTAACGTAGTTAGCTTCTCGAGAATTTTTTCGCACTCTCATGCGAGCAGCCTGAGACGAAGAAAATCGGTAGACCGGGGGAAACGGAGGAATCGCAGCGGTTAACACAACGGCGAGGTACCTCGGATTCTGCTCGACTTCAAGAAGGGTGTGAAAATCTAACACGTCCTATTTAAGTTACATTTGAGAAGTATAAATAAAGAACTCCGAAAACTGCATTTTATCGTTCGTTCTGACAGAATCCTAGTTTCACTAGCATAGTCGGATTCCTGCTAGATTTCATCTACCTTCGTTGACTATTGGAGTGTATTCTTTCTGCGCAGACGGTAATTTATACATTAGCTTCGAGTGATCAGTGGTCTAGTTATTTCAATTTATTTCATTGGATTGTGGTGTAAATTTAACCTTATTAAATAAACCCATTTTCAAAGTTCTAGTGCAAACTAATGTTACAGCTAAAAGTATTTCCTAATACACTTGACGCGTAAATTAATTTTGCAGACGTTAAAAGGAATTATAACCAGTAAATCCAGTTTAGTTCTGTATAGATAGATGTGCTTTTAATTATTTTAACTCACGGGGAGTTTTCCTGATTTGTTAATTGACGACGCTAATAAAGTAAATAGGCTAACTGTAATTTATCGCGTGTCAGATTATAATATGATTTGTAATGCATTTCTTGTTTTGATTATCTTTCATTCAGAACGATCATTCAACCTGCATCCCAGCAATTATTAATTATATACAGAGTTCTGCCAACTCAATTCGATAACTCCAGTAACATATGAACCTTTTTAAAGCTAAACTTGTGGCGACCTGTAATGGGCCCCGCTCCTCTGAATTTAACTGAGAATAAAGCCACCCAAGAAACCCTTTTAAAATACTAGTTCTTATAGTCCTTAAAAGTAAAACTGGAAGCAGAACATATTTTATTCACTGCCCTATTTGTGAAGAAAAAACATAGGTCTACCTGAACACTGTCTGTCAAGTATATTCAGTGGATTTTACACACCCCCGAAGAAGAACTTACCTCAGTGTTTTTTTAACTTGTGACATTACGGAAAAAGAAAGTTATCTCCACCAGCTGTGCCAATTTTAGGAACCACACCATACCTCACGCCTAGCCAAGTGCCTGTGCCATTAATTAGGAACTTTATCTAAACCAACAGTAGCCTTTACGCTTCACCGTCTGGCGATTTTTTGAGACTATTTGTTACCTCGTTAAATCTGGGGCCTGACACGGAAGAAATAAGAGGACCAGTCCATTATTCCACGGTATTAGCTGCTGTGGTAAATAATTCCTAGAGTGACAGAATTCACCATTTTGGTAAGTCTGCGTGTGTGTTTGTGGGATGGCCAGCCCTAGTGTGTTTTTTTTTTGAATGAAAGGAGATTTAATCTTTTCTTTACCCTTTTAATTAGTTCGACCTAGTATTAAGGTGCATTATATTCCTTGTACGGGATTTCTCCTAGCGGGATTGTGTAACTATGTTCATTCCCCCCTCCCGTAAAATTTGTATGATTAAAGGGAGACATTTGAGAACCCTAGCTTTTCCTCTACACCCCCCCCCCCCCTTTTACTGTAACCCCTTGCCTCAGAGTAATAAATTTACCAGTGGGTTAAATTGCCTATCTCTGATCACCCCCCCCCCCCCTTTTCTTGTCTTTTGGACCGGGTCTTGTCTGTTAGTAAATACAAACGGGAAACGGTGGATGGGATATTTCTCCTCAAACCCCCCTCTTCCCTTATCATATTTGTATTATGTAACCTTTGATTTTTGACTGTAAATGTATAATTATTTGTGACTGCTTTATGATAATAAAGGTATTAATCTTTATTTGTGTTGGTTGTCGGCTGGCCCAAAACTCCAAACATTTCCATCTGTGTAGGCTGTATTCATGTACGTTGTGCGACAGAATCACCAAATCGGTGAGTGCGCCTGAGCGACTGGAACTGACAAACCATTGTTTGTTCAGAAGAGAGATAGGAATAGTCTGTGAGAAACAGATATTGTCGTAATAAGAGACTGTCCTTGCTCTTCCCAGCGCTTGTGAATCTACTACCTCATTCTCCTAAATCCTTATTCTCACAGAGCCTTCAATATTCCTCTACACTCTAAAGGGACCAATATCCATCAGCACCCTCTCAGATAAAAATTACGACAATGTAGCTTTGGCTATTCCTGTTGAATGCAGCTTTGGCTATTCCTGTTGAATGTAGCTTTGGCCATTCCTGTTGAATGTAGCTTTGTCTATTCCTGTTGAATGTTGCTTTGTCTATTCCTGTTGAATGTAGCTTTGGCTATTCCTGTCGAATGCTACGCTCGATAAAAAAAATTATGAGTAATGAAAAGGATGATGATGCTATTATCAAGTGGTCGGTCTTGGTGTCCGATTGACAGAGTGGTTAGAGCGCTGGACTCTAACGACAAAGTTGCCGGGTTCAATTCCCAGTATCGGACACGCTCCAGTCTGTCCAGCTGTAAACAGGCACCTGACATTGCTCTTGAGTAAGGGAAGGGAACTGGTCACCCCCACCTCTCCGGTGCTGGACCCAGTATAGTGAAGTCTCTAACACCACTCGCCTGCGGCAGTATCACCTGTAAGGTAAAAGGATCCCGTTACACGCCTATTGAGGCATATTGGGAATATGGTGTTAGGCACATCTTTTCTTGACCGTACGGCACACTAGGGGGTGATGTGGTCAGCATCACGGCGGCCGCCTTAACCTTCAGAGTTACTCAGGTACCCAGTTCATGAGGCTGGGTCGACCCCGGAGCCGTTTGCGGTCTAAAGAATCCCACTCAACTGGGGATTGAACCATGGGCCACCGAGCTAGGAAGCCAGTGCACTAACCACCGCGCTACCGCGGCTAGTATTACCTTCTATACCAGTGGTCCTCAACCTTTCTTGCACCACGGGCACATTCTAGATATAAAAAAAAGCGTGGCGGGCAACAAACAATATAGCGGGTCACTTATTTAAAAACAAGAGGATCATGTCTACAACGAAATATACAGAATACTTATATACGGCTGAGTAATCACAATTAGTCGGCTTCTGTGGCCTAATGGATATGAACGCAGTTTCATAATCCTGATATACCAGGTTCGAAACCTGCTGCAGGCGGTTTGGTAGCAGATCGATTTGTGTGGATTTTTAACAATGGTATAAGCGCCGTACTGTTCAGAAAGCAATGGCAAACTACTGAATGAAAAAATTGCCTAGAAAAATCACAAACAGCCAATAAAAGCTAGGGTTGATTGCCACGTCCTGTAAAGGATAAGCAACTAACTAATCACAATTAATTAAATAAGACATATTCAGGGTTTAAAAAAAATTAATCTTCAAATCATTAGGCACCGTATGTCACTGGCCAACTTTTATAGTTAGAGGTGTATGTTCCAGTGAGCAAACATTCATCCAGATGAGCATCAGTGAGCCGCGACCTGAACTAGGATTTGACAATGTTCATTGTTAAAAATAATGATTCATAAAGGTATGTGGAGCCAAAATATAAGTGTACCTTATATGCTGCACTTTTCAAGAATTAATATTTTTCAATATTGCTTAGATTGCTTGAGTAGCAGCTCTTGAATACAACAAAACTTTCTGAGTCTATCTGCACATCTTATTGTAACGTTACTGTGACCACTAACCGAGAAAACTTGAGAAGTTTAGTAGAGGGTAAAGCTATAATTTCTTACTATGCAAACAAATTGTAGATTTTTTTCTGTCATCCGCAAGTCTTCCGCTGGCACAACAGATAAGTCAGTAAAGTGCTTAATGGGACTAATCTTATGAGGTGTATTGTACTGGTTACCTCATCACATAAAACAAGTTGCTGCTGAAACCACATCTGCAAGAATACAAGTAGTGCTTAGTGCAGGCTGGAAACTAGAGGTTCAGTTGCTGTGCCTGCCTCATACTCCTTACGGAACGCAACAGGAAAATGAAAGAGACAAGCCATTTGATGATAATTTTGTTAACTACAAAGAAGAGATGACAAATAATATTTAGTTATTGCCGAATAGTTGAAGATTGTCTTTTCTTGTTGTGTGTTGTTTAAGGGAAGTGGTTAAAAAGACACCTCAATATGAAAAACACTTAACTCTTGGTGGGTACAATTGACGTCAGAAAGCTACAAAAATGTTCGTCAAAAACTGTCCACTTTATACAGTTTATTTCCCA
The DNA here is from genome assembly GCA_024509875.1 of Oreohelix idahoensis. Classification (NCBI taxonomy): domain Eukaryota; kingdom Metazoa; phylum Mollusca; class Gastropoda; order Stylommatophora; family Oreohelicidae; genus Oreohelix; species Oreohelix idahoensis. The sequence continues at coordinate 216,561 of JAMPIV010022414.1, read as the reverse complement.
GAACAGGTCTGTAACCTTTAATCCGAAATCCTGCGGGACAGCTTTGTTTCGGAAACCGGATCTTGTTCGGTTTTCAGATGTCCAAATCGCGTTCAAAAAGTAGCCAGAAGTCGCAATAAAAAAGATACTTTCGGTTTTCAGAATATGTCGGTTTTCGGGAGTTCGGATAAAGGATTATAGACATGTAGCAGCAAAAGACAAAAGACTGACAAGACATGTGACGCATGACCCAACTACCACACCACGACTATGCCATCATCGATTTCAACAGCCCTGCAATTCAAGTTTAAGACTGAATGCTAATTTATCTATTTTTATTTTAAGATTTAAAAAAAAATTAATTAAACAGTCATTTCTTTATGTTTACAATTAAGGACAGTGCAGCATGTAAGACAAACATAGTTTATTGTTGGAGTCGCCTGTCAACGGTTGGAACAAATTAAAGAAAGAGAGGACGCTGCCTTGGCAAAATTTAGAAATTAGAAACCTACCCACTACAAAAGTGTTTATAGAATGTGTGATTCCTAAAAACACACATTGGAAGTCACGCTGGTGCTCCGGAGTTCGTGTACTTTGCTGAGATCCTCTTTGCGTGTTCTAAGGGAGGAGATCGGAGCACCGATGGAGTTGTCCGTGTGCAATGAAGATAGTCCTTAACACCAAACCAAAGAAAGTAAAGATATTACTTTTTTAAGCTTGCACTATTCTCAAAGTACGATTGCTCTTGTGCAATGAATTACAAAAAAGCAAGGTATCATTGGTTTCAACTAATAATATTTTCAACATACGATGGGTTTAGTAGAACGAATACTCATTGGAAGTTTGGGGCCACGCTGTATGTCCCACCCACTGTGTCATGTGTATAATTTCCTCGTTTATAACTCACAGGACCACAACTTCTCCAACAAGAATAGCCCGAACCGACAACATGTCCGCGCGTTACTTCAACATGGTTGGGTCAATGCAATTTCCGGACACAACGGGTAACCAAGTTGATCGAATGACTACTTCCCTACTTTAGGCTCAGTTCGCGGAAAATAGGAAATACTTCCGGGGCATAATGTTACTTTATTGTCCGCTTAAACGCTTCCCAGGCGTTATTTTCCGAACGCCCAAAGCGGTGATGACTCAATTAGTTCGCTTTAATGCAGTTAATTTGGCAGCTACAAGAATTCGTGTTCTATGTGGTTCCTGGAACTTTGGTGAGCAAAATAACGAACAGGCCTGAGTTAGTCAGGGATGTTTTCTATCAGCTCACTGATTGTATCGATCACAAATTTTGGTTGAAACAGAGTTTTTGGAACAAATCTAATATTTGAATATTTAGAGATTAACAGGGAAGAAAAGTTCAAATTGTTGTCAGCAAATATCTTGTTAACTTAAATTTAATTAATCATGTACAAAGTGATTGAAAAGTCACTTCTAATTTTTAAACGTTTATTTCTTCACTGCTATCCATCTAATTTATATGAAACAAACATCACAATAAATACAATTAACCGACAATTTATTACATAAATGCGATGTTATATTAACATTTTCGACCAGCGTATGGTCCTGTATGTTCGAAACATAAGCTTGTGGGGGTCGTAGTGGCTAAGAGGTCCGCCTCGAATTCTAGAAGTACTAGGTTCGATTCCCAGTTGAGGGAATATAATTTATGGACATTTTTTTTTCAAAACCAGTAATCCTAATGATATCATACTTCCCCCTGGTCTCCTGGGTAGTGAGATTTGATGTGCCTAGCCTTCTCGGATAAGGGCGAAAAAATAGGAGGTCCCGTGTGTAAGTTGCGCACGTTAAAAATCCCACGGCAGTTGGAAATCGTAAAGAGTAGGCCTATCAGGCCGCTGCCCTGGCAAAATTTAAAAATTATAAACCTACCCACCAAATATATTTATATAATGTGTGATTCCTACATACACACACTGGGATTCTCGCCGGTGCTACGGAGTTCGTGCACTGTGCTGAGATCCTCCTTGTGTGATCTAAGGGAGAAGATCGGAGCACTGATGGAATTATCTGCGTGCAATGAAAATAGTCCGTAAAACCTAACCAAACGTTAACCTCTTGTTGTAAAACATTCCTTGTGGGGAAAACTGGCATTCATTTTAGGACATGGGTAAAGTCTGAATACTACACGGAACATTTCCGATCCGCGTGAAGTCCTGTTGGTTCTAAACAGAATTTCATAACGGGCAACAATGTTTGCTAATGTCTGTAACGTCAGCTTATTGGATTAGATTTATATATACCCTTCAAAAGAAGTTAAGGACCAGTAGGTGAAAATGACCCAAAAATAATAAAAATTATAAAAATTACATTTCATAAGCAATTTATCTGACATTGATTTTTCTCGAACGATAAACATTCAACAAGTGCTGCGTGTGCCACCAGCATACCGTGTGGCTAGTGTTCAGCTCAGCAAGCACGCTGAAAAAATGCTGCTGAGACGCCAAAATATGTGTGTTTTTAATGATGTCTGAGCATGAAAAAAATACCTGCTATTCCAAAAATGCGTGATGCATGTGAGAGACTATAGTGTTGGTCTTGAGCTGTACTCACAAAATTGTCTTTATAAGCAACACAAGTGCTGCATAACCATTGCACAACAATATGCCTCAACAAAGAAAGCTGAGTATTGTGGATAAAGGAAGAGCCATTGCGTGGTTGCAGGAAGGTCTTACTGTCCGAAATGTGGCTCAGAGGCTTGCATGAAAATAGTGTTGATTGTCACTGATAAGCTTGTCATGTTATATTTTGATGTGCTGTGTTTTTATTGTTCATTTTCATTTCACTTTGCACCCTTAATAAAAATGGTCCTTAACTTTTTTTGAAGGGTATATATACTGCTAAATAAAAGTTAAAGGCCACTTTCAATTTTTAGGTCATTTCAACTAAGCTGTTTTTTTTTTTTAAATCATGGGTTATGCCGAAAAAAAACCAACATTTTCGGTTTTTCTGTAAATGTGCGATACAAATGAGAACGGCTAGTCGACTTACCAAAATGTATCAAGTATCGAGTCGAGTCGCTAATGCCTGACTCTGGAGTGGAGTTTCATTTCGAGTCGCTGGGGTGACTTGAAGTCCGACTCGAGTCGACAGCTCTGATAGAAGCAGTGATAGATAAAACTGAAATGTGTTGCTGTGCGGAAATATCATAAGTATCAGCCTGTGCTGTGCCGGGTGGCGTAGGTGATGATTACTCTTCACAGTATACTGTCTGTAGGGCTAAGGTAATTGTTGTGCGCTGAGTATAAATGTTACATTTCACGACAATGGAAATAGATCCGTGTACTATTTAGGGCGCTGGTCTTTCGCGGATAAGGTGCGGGTTCTATTTACGGTATCGTCACGTTCCAGGCTACCCAGCCGAAATAATCACAGATTGATGAATCAGACCTAAAGGCCTTTTATATTTGGAGATGCGCCCTAATATAACCCACCAGGTTGAACGGGACGCGCCTCGCCAAAACGAGGCTGTCGTACGGAAGGTTAATTGTTTTATTTTGCCCCGTTTGAGTAGAGTGGATGTGGACAGATACGCGAGAAGGTAAAGAAAATAGATTTTTCACAGGTGGTAGATTGAGGAAAAAATATGTCTCTGGAGTGATTAGGTTGTCTCCTCCAGCCTATCCGGACGACTGTACTTTGTTTCAAGACAGCTTTTACCTCCCTATCAAGAATAAATAAGTTTCTCTACACACACACACACACACACACACACACACACACACACACACACACACACACACACACACACACACACACACACACACACACACACACACACACACACACACACACACACACACACACACACACACACACACACACACACACACACACACATACACAGAGCTATGTGACAACAAAACACACAAATGTGAAAAAAACTACGGATAAATTGGTATGGGTCTGACCAACACACAAAGGTAAGTTTATTTGAAGTTTATTATCATTAAAAAACTTGACAACATCAAAATATCTAAATGAAAAGATCAAAGATTCATTTACATGGATATGAAATAAAGCAGAAAAGGTGCACCCTCCCCCAATGGAGAAAAAACAAATTATTAACCCAAAGGTTGAAGGTTAGCACACTATATTACAGAATGAACAGTAGTGGTACTCTATGAGACCCAGTAAAATAAACAAACTTTTAGACAAATCAGATATATGGATAGTTTTCCCGCAAACAAGCAAATATTCGCTCACTCTTTCAAACAGTGGCCACTCTCACACTCTTACCTAATTGCCTGGTATAGTAGGTCTGTAATATCCCTTGGTAATAGAATTATTCCATGAACATATTATCTATTTTCACTTAATATTCTGTCACTCCAGTTGTCCCAGATCCAAATTGGCCCCAGTCCTTCCCCAGAAATTAGTTAAATTAGGTGAACGCCTAATATGGTGCTTCTCCTAGAAGTGTTATTGCAAACAGTTAAAACTGTGAGAGTTCTTGAGGCTCACTCTTTAACGGGGAAAAAATACTTCCAGTATTGGGAAACATCTGGTTGCTAAAAATAATGTTCATATGATGATGATGGTTCTTCTATCGGCCAACTCTGTGTTAAAAGCGCCGATTCTGCACAGCGTAGGTAATTAGAGAGGTATACTCCCCTTGAATTACGATGTCAGGAGTCGGGATAAAATAAGGTTCACCACTTATGGCTGGAAAATATAAATCTGGGTTTGGTAAGACCAGTGTTAAAAATTTATTGTCCTCCAATACTCCCTGGCGAGTGCCCGTTTACAAATGAAATTGGTGACGCACAAGCCAAGAAAGAAAATAACAAATCTAAAAAAAGAAAAAGATCGCTGGCCACCCTTGTGATCAGGTCTGCGAAGAATACAAGAAACATTTATATAATAAATATGCTAATCCTATATCTACACACCGACAGGGACAAGACGATCTCTTCTCCACTCCGTCAGTCCTTATTAAATTTAAAAGGCACACGGTGTTTCCTTACGCCTACCAGTTAGCAAACATCACTGGCGCTGAGTTCGGTCGGACTGAATTATGTTAATTCGCACGCCCCTGATCCCGCCGGCGTTCAGCGTACAATGTTAGTTATTATTTAATCTCTCCATACGCGCTACCTAAACAATGATCGCCTGTCATTAAATAGCTATTACATTTTTCGGCGTCTGTTAGTTCGTCGTATGGTATCAAAAATAATAGACACTATAATGACAAATATGCACAAATGAAATATAACGTTGTATTCTATCCTTCACCATCAGTTTACTGTCTATACAGTTGGCGTGATTTAACATTTTAATAGAATATCTGGTAGGAAATCGCTACGCATTACTTTATTTCACTCGTTTTACTAGCGAGAAAATCTAAGTGAAGAATAAATGTTAAAAGCTATCACTTCTTAAAAACATTAGCACTATTATCCTTTACCAGAAAATTCAGAAATGATATCTCCACGAAAACTAGTAACAAATCCTCACAAGGAAATAGTTTAAGGCTGCGCGCTAGATACTTCCGAATTCTGACTGACAACTGACAATGGGGTTAAATATATATATATTAAAGGAGTCCATAGACAAGAAATTGAGAGACGAACAAGCAGGTTTTCGACAAAACAGATCATGTACAAACACCATCAGCAACCAAGAACTACTTATTCGGAGTAACCAGGAGGACATGCACACCATCATAGCTGGCAGACGCTGGAGTTGGGTTGGCCATGTCCTCAGAAGGGACCCTGATACCATCGCAAGAACAGCTATGCTATGGACCCCCGAGGGAAAGCGAAAGAGAGGCCGACCAAAAACAACTTGGCGGAGAACTGTGGAAGCTGAGATGCAAAGAATGAACCACAGTTGGGGCACTGTACGAAGGATGGCCGCCGACCGAGCAAAGTGGAATCAATTTGTTGCTGCCCTACAAGACGCCACCAGGCGTGATGGCCGCTGACTGCTTTGACGGTTGGCGGTTATGGATCAAAGAAGAAGAAGAAGAAGATCATGTACAGACCAGATAGCCACTTTGAGAATAATAGTTGAACAAAGTCTGGAATGGAATTCACCACTATACATCGGATTTGTGGACTACGAAAAAGCATTTGACAGTGTGGACAGAGAATCACTTTGGAAATTGATGAGGCATTATGGAGTTCCCCTGAAGATCATTAATTTAATAAAGAAAACCTATGAAGACATGACGTGCAGAGTTCTTCATGAAGGACAGCTTACAGAACCATTTGGGATAAGAACAGGAGTGCGACAGGGATGCCTCTTGTCTCCATTTCTTTTCTTGCTGGCAATAGATTGGGTTATGAGATCATCGACAACACACAACAGAAATGGAATCCAGTGGACTCTGACTAAGCAGTTGGATGATCTGGATTTTGCTGATGATTTGGCTCTCCTGTCCCATAACCGTAATCAGATGCAGGACAAATTGGAAACACTCGATGAGAGGTCACAGCAATTGGGTCTGAAAATACACAGGGAAAAGACAAAAATAATGCGAATAAATGCAGGTAATGAAAACAGGGTTGAACTTGAAGAAACACCAATACGAGATGTAGAATCATACACATATCTTGGCAGTAATATAGATAAAGTTGGAGGGACAGACAGCGATATCAAAATAAGAATACAAAAGGCAAGAGGAGCTTTCATTGCATTGGGAAATATACAGAGATCAAGAGAAATAGGATCCAACACGAAAATAAGAATCTTCAACTCAAATGTGAAGTCAGTCCTATTGTATGGCTCAGAGACATGGAGAACAACAAAGACAACAACCAAAAAGCTACAGACTTTCATAAATGGGTGCTTGCGTAGAATAGAGGGATTAAAATGGTATGACATGGTTACCAATGTGGAACTGATGACAAGAACTGGACAAGTGCCAGTGGAACAAGAGATGAGAAGAAGACGATGGCGATGGATAGGACACACACTGAGGAAGCCTGTTGATAGCATTACAAGGCAGTCCTTGTTCTGGAACCCCCAGGGCAAGAGAGGCAGAGGAAGACCAAGAAGTACATGGAGAAGAGAGTTGGAAACAGAGGTGAAAATGATGAGGAGAACATGGAAAGAACTTGAGATGATGGCACGTGACAGGAGGACTTGGCATGTGTTTGTTGAAGGCCTATGCTCCTTTGGGAGTGGAGGGTTATGAATGAATGAATATATATATATATATATATATATATATATATATATATATATATATATATATATATATATATATATATATATACACACACACACAATTAGGATATAACCGATATGAACAAGCTAGCTTGTTGTTTTTCCAGGACCCAAAGACGCAGCAATAGTGAACGCAGTCAGCGACTCATAGCTTGAGTACTTGCGTCAGGATCAGTGAACCAGAGCTGGTCAAGACCGCACTCCACCTCCACGTAGTGGTCCTGGAAACAGCCTGCAGCAGTGCAGTCTGGCTGAGCGAGTGCGGATCGAAATGGGAAGGCAAACCCGGTCCATAAAAAATGCCGTGCAGAAGTCGGATGTGTCGACCGAAAGGTGCAGATATCACAGCTTAGGCGCAAACAGACACAACGCAACCACCGCCCTTTTCAGGGCGAACGAGGAGGAAGAAGAAGAAGATATCATTGTGACGTACGTCTAGTTTGACTAGTGAATTTTCCCTGATATGATGGATGATTTAAAGGGACCTTTAACTTTTCATAACATTAGAACCCCTGAACATTTGTTGTAACTTTTCGTTTGCCAGAACGCATTCCACCGGGACTCATGTAGGATACAGCGACGAGATCAAAGAGACAGACCGAGGGATCTTAGGGGAGACTATCGGCGCTATCAAAGACAGTAGTTTTCCCTGATACGAGACGCAGTTGCTTGCCGCTAATTTCGCGTCTCGGTGTCAATCGAGGAACCGAGCGAACGGGGGAAAGCGAAACGGGCAGCAGCGAGCGGATACGAAGACCAGGGGGCGGCTTCTTCTCTTGATTTGGCGGTCAGATCCCCAAAAGTTCGTGAGATCAAATAAGTTGTCAAGTTTATCATGTCCCACTCAACTTACATTCCATTTTAGCTAAATAGACCATGAAGAACTAGACACGTTATCACTCGCTGGCCAGACCTTTACAGAAGCACTAGCTTCATTGAAATCTTGTTATAGATTTTCCCCTGGATTTTATATATATTTGCAGTGATTTCTAATTCTGTGCAAAGCGGTAAAATATATATTGTGTAAAGTGATCAGTGGTCTAGTCATTCTATTTCAAGGGATTTTGTGTTAATTTAAATCTATTTAATTAAACCATCTCAAGAGTTCCAGTTTTAAATATAATGATCTATCTATTATATTATTTCAAAAGATAATAGATGCTTAAATTAACTTTTAAAGTCGCGAAGGAATTTATAATTAATAAATTCAGTTAAGTCCTAGTTTTATAGAGGTGGGTTTTTAACCACTAGAATTCGCGCAGTGTTTATTAAATACATAATTAAATACTCGAGTGTATTATAGGCTTAACGGGAAATTCATCGCGCTTTAGAAGGTTATTTGTTTTCGGTATATTACATGTCTTTTTTTTCTTTCATACAGAGTGATCGTAACCTGTGCGATCCCAGCATTAAGAAAGCAATAAAGAAATCAATCTAAGCAAAGCAAAGCATAAACAGTGTGTAGAGTTCCCCTGACGCAGAACTTGTTGAGACTGTGTAAATTTTTAATCTTTGAGGCGATTCTATGTTTGGAATTCCGCTATCTAACTTAAAGCAAAGAAAGCACACCCAAAGACAAATTTAACGCACCATCAAACAACTTAAGTCGTAACGGGAAGAAGAACACTGGCCCGAGCTTTGTTAGTTTACTGACACAGAGAGATAATTCATAATTTCCTGAACAGTGATGTGACTAGTTTTCTCACTGGACTTAAACCATACCTCACGGATAAAGTGTACCAGCACGCGTAAGAATTTTATTATCCGCGGCATAGTCAAATAGACCACACCATCCTCACCCCGGTATCAGAGACCGTGCCCTCCCATAGAAACTGTTATTAAGAAAAGAGACACAACTACAGATTCATTTTCCAGCGATTACGGGATCCTTTTATGTGCTGACCGCCTACCCGCTAATCTGGGGCTAGAACTTGAACAAACACTCATACATTTAGTTGAGGTGTAACTGCTGTTGTGTTATTCTATGGAGTGCAAGATTTTTTCACAATCGGTAAGTGAGAGCAAGATGAGTGAAGGCCTTTGCTAGCGCGAGTATGAATGACAGGAAATTAATTCTTTTGTGTGACCATTTTGTTAACTTGCTTACCTGGTAACATATATCTTTTCTGTATACCCTACATTGTTCCTTTAAGTGGGATAGTTGATAATTTGTTAACTCTGTTTAAAACCACCTCCTTTCCATTTGCTTAGTAAAGGGAAGAACAGCTGGGAAGAACAGGTTTTTTTTTTCTATCACTTATACCTAACTTGGTAACACCTCTTTCAGAGTAATTAACTTTACTGTTAGGTTAACGTACCCGTGTTCCTGATATTATCTATCTCTGGACTGGGTTTGTCTTTGTCTAATGAGCGGGAAGGGCTTAGTCGATACCAATCTTCTTCACCCCCTCCCAAACTTGTTATTTGCATTTGTGTACTTATGATAATTTATGTAATATCTGATATTTTTAGTGATTGATGTTTAAAGTGAATAAAATCACCTAAACTCATTTAGTTCTGTGTGTTGGATATACCCAAAGCCCAACATTTCCCCTATTCGTTTAATATAGTTTGTATCAACGTCGTGTGTGTGTTTGAAAACACCGAATCGGTGAGCGCGCAGATGCGAGTCTGGAAAACTGGCAAATAATTGTTTGACCAGGAGAGTGAAAGAGAAGATTGAGAGACACGATTTGTCGTAAATAAGTCTGTCTTTACTCTCCTCCAGCACGCTGTGAAGCAACTATTAAATCTCTACATTTTCTATCACTGAGCTTACCATCATCATTTTCCACTCTAAACCGGACCACTATTTCTACGACTCTTTTCTCTCAAAATAAATTTACGACAATATTTGGGGGCTCGTCCGGGATAATTTTGAGATACATTTGATGCACACATATTTGTGGGCTGGTTCTGGGATCTTGAGCTACATTTGAGGCAATCGCATAGCCGGGATAAAGATATTTTGAGTCTGATTTAGTTTGGGTCTAACTAGGTAGAGTGTGAATGATTTGTCTTTGTGAATTAGGGAAATAAATAAATAATTACACCCCTAGACAAACGTTCTTTAAGTATTTGGGTTGTCCACACAGCATATTTACAGGTTGTTTTCTCTCCACAGCAGTAGAAAGTACAGATAAACAAATATATTTGCTATTTTATTATCCTCTGGCGGAGATAATTATATTTCTTTCTTTATAAAAGTTGCTGGGATTGCGTGATTGTTTTACAGTCACTAAGGTTTTTGAAGTCAAAAAGAGTTGAGCTTAGCTAAAGACGGATTGTTCTGATTTTTAAAAATTAAGTTAACAACGTCTCATCTCAATAATTGACTTTAGGGACGGAGTTTGTTGTCAGAGATTTAAAATTTAGGGGAAATTTTTTTTTTCCTTTTAAATTGTTTTAATATAAATTTTTCTCTACTGTTAGTAAAAGTAGATTCTTTTCCAGTGTAACTTACCATTTAGTGGCATAGTCGCTTGCGTTTAGAGCCTTAATTGCCAGATAATAGCAGCGATAAGTTTGCACAGTACAGGTAGGAGGTAACACAGGTAAATTTGTACTTGTGTTTTTTTTCTCGTAGCGGTTCAGAGTTCCTCGCTTTCGCGTTTCTTCTTACTAGTTCTCTAAGCATACTTCATCTTATTCTTTAACAATGGCAGAGAGGATAAAGATGAGGTCCATCTTGAGGCTGGAAGCGAAAGAGGCAGGATTAGATGCAGAAGCTGCAAACGCGTTTATTAACCAGGAATTGGAAATATATGACGCGGAGCAACAGAGAGCCGAAGCTGAGAGGAAGGCGAAGCAACAGAGAGCCGAAGCTGAGAGGAAGGAAGAGAAAGAAAGAACAGAGAGGAGAGAAGCCCAGGAGAGGGCAGATAAGAAAGAAGCGGAAGAACGTCTTTTGGAACAGAAGAAAATTGAAGCAGAGATGGAAACTCGCAGAGAGAGAGAGAGAGAGACAAGGAAAGACAGCATCAACTGGCGCTTAAGGCTCTAGAGAGTCGGGGCGCCTCTACTTCGACTAACGGAGAGCCGTCTTCGCCCCAGTCTCAATCAATGGACCTCTCCAGTACTCAATCTGCCCAATTAAATGCTATGTCGTTTTCTTTAGAATCTTTTCCTAGCCCTAACGAAAAAATTGACAGCTACTTAGAAAAATTCGAGAGACTCGCGAATCTTTATGGGTTAGAGAGTACCCGCTGGGCGCTCAAACTTTCAACGTCACTGAAAGGCAATGCTTATGACGTGTACACAAAGCTGGGACCGAATCAACATGATTACGACATGTTGAAAAAGGCCTTACTACAGCAGTTTGAGATGACTGCCCGAAAGTTTCTGCAGTTGTTCAGAAACAGCCGAAAAGAGAGCACGGAAACATTTCCACAGTTCTCTTCACGGCTCACGGGTTATCTGACAAAGTGCATTGAATTATCTGACCTACCTCTTTCATATGAGGGACTCCTCGAACTTGTTCTTGTGGAGCAGATAAAATCCACTTTGTCGAATGAAACACGTAGATTTTTGGCTGAACAGGGGGCAGTCAGGCTTGAAGACATACTCAATAAAGCCGAACGCTATAGCAATGCAATGGCCGAACTTCCCAGCACTAAACGTAAACCCACCGATGAGCCATCTCGAAAACAGAATCTAGAACAGGCATCCTATTCTTCCACTTCCTCTCACATTATAACCAACGAGATAACAATACCCAGAAACCTCCCCAGGAAAAATCGAAATTCTACAAAACCCGATACCCCCCCAACAAAAATTCTGATCAACCCAACAAGCCTACGTGGCAGCGCGGCCACCAAGGTCAAGGAAAAGGGAAGACCCCTACACCAGGAACGTCTGATCAGGGCAAACAAACCGGTGCAAACCGCATTGGATGTTTGCATACAGCCTCGAAAGGTAGAGTCAATGTCAGTGATTCTCAACCTGAGGGGGACCGACCCTCAACTCGAGGAACTGTAATTTTGAACGGTACCTCCACTACTTGTCTTTTTGACACTGGATTAAGTTTTGATTGTATTGTCGCTAGGCACCTAGTCAAACCCGGTCAGGAGACAGAGGAAACCGTCAAACTTAGTGGAGTTTTCAGGAGTGATGCACCCAGGACGCTTCCTATCGCACTGGTAGAAATACACTCTGACTTTGTCAGAGGAGTTATTAAAGCGGCCATAATGGATGATCCGATCTACCCAGTTATCCTGGGATGTAGATATGTGTTCATTGGGAGACCTAAGGAGCCGATTGTGGCAGCGGTAACCACAAGAGGGCAAGCCAAGAAGGAGAGGGAGCCTGCGCCAAACTTGTTGCCGAATGAACTGAAGGAGGCGCAACAAAAGGACCCTACTCTGGCGCCCTGCTTTAAAAAACTGCCCATGGCTAAGGACCCCAGACACAACGGAGACATCTTTTCTAAGGATGGTGTATTGTATCGTAGAACGGGCAACCCGGACACGGGGAATAACCAGCTCCTAGTACCGACGCAGTACAGAAACCAGATCTTAGAAATGGGGCACTCTCTTCCCTTTAGCGGACACATGGGACAAAACGCCACTATTCAGCGAATAAAAAAACCACTATTGGTGGCCAGGAATGAACTCTGACATTGTCAGGTACGTGAAATCCTGCGCCCAGTGCCAACGGGTAGCACCCAAGCACTTGACACCCCCAGTACCTATGGGGCAAATGCCAATAGTAGGGACTCCATTTGAACGGGTTGCTGTCGACATTATTGGTCCTCTGGAAAAGACCAAAAGAAGGAACAGGTTCATCCTGACCTTAGTTGACACTTGCACTATGTGGGCCGAAGCCGTACCGCTACCATGCACTAATTCCAAGCATGTCGCAGAAGCCCTTGTGCAAATTTTTACACGGTTGGGATTCCCTCAACAAGTTTTGACGGACAATGGATCCCAATTCCGTAGCCTGTTAATGGAGGAGATCTTTAAGATCTTGAGGGCCAAACATATCCACACAAGTCCCTACCATCCGGCCGGAAATGGGCTCGTGGAACGTTTTAACGGTACCCTCACCATGATGTTACGTAAGCTGGGTCAGGAGAAACCGGAAGACTGGGACCAATATATATCGGCTGCCTTATTCGCCTACCGAGAGGTACCCCAAGCGTCTACGGGTTTTGCGCCAGCTACACTTTTATTTGGCAGACCTATTAAGGGGCCACTAGAAGCCTTACTTCGGTCCCTGACAGACCAGAAGGCTGACGAGACAGTCGTCTCTGCAAGCAAGTATGTATCTGAGCTTAAGGAAAGGCTAAAGCTAGGATGGGATCTAGCTACTACCAACCTTAAGAAAGCCCGCGCTAAAATTACTAAAAGATACAACAAAGCTGCAAAAGAGAGAGAACTACAACCAGGGGAGAAAGTCCTATTGCTACTTCCAACCGGAAGCAATAAACTTCGCATCGGATGGCAAGGACCGTTTACCGTCCTTAAAAAGATCTCACGTACCAACTACAAGATCTCCATCAAAGGAAAGGAGAAGGTCTTCCACATAAATCTGCTAAAGAAATATTTGGAAAGACCGGTGCCATCCTCCGAGCATCTCCTGGCTGTCGCCATAGCAACGGAAGACGAGGAAGATGATGATGGTTGCATGGAGTATCCATTGCAACCCACAGAATCCTTTAAAGATGTCAAGTTCGGCGACAATCTCTCACCAGAACAACAAACAGAAACCAGGGCTCTACTAAAACAGTACAGTGCAGTCTTAACGGATGTACCTGGTCGAACAAATCTCATTGAATTTGATATGAAATTAACAAACGAGACCCCTGTTCAAACCAGAGTTTACCCCATCCCGTACGCTAAAGCTGATGCACTTCGCGGAGAAATAGACAAGCTGCGTCAGGCAGGAATTATCAGTGAGTCTACATCTCCTTACAGCTCGAGTGTAGTGCTGTTGCAGAAGCCCAATAAGGAAGTTCGGCTGTGCATTGATTACAGGTTGCTAAACGCTGTAACGGAATTCCAGCCCGAACCTCTCCAAACTGTTTCTGAGTTGTTCACCAAGCTCAGCAAAGCAAAGATCTTCTCCAAGATTGACCTCAGCAAAGGTTATTATCAAATACCAGTCAAGGAGGAAATTAAACCTTTGTTAGCTTTCAGCACTAGTGAAGGACATTACACATTTAACGTGATGCCGTTCGGTTTGCATAACGCACCAGGAGTGTTCACCAGGATGATGAGGAAGCTTCTACAACCTTTGCAAAGTCCCCATATCCATAATTTCATGGATGACATCTTAATTGCATCGGAAACCTATGAAGAACATATTGCTACGGTTGCTATGCTCCTCAGGAGACTACAGGAAACGGGTCTCACAGCCAGACCTAGCAAATGTCTCATCGGGTTTGAACAGTTAGACTTCCTGGGGCACACTATTTCTCACGGATGCAGTTGGCCTATTAAGAAGAACGTGGAGAAAATAGTGGCAGCAAAAAGACCCCGAACGAAGAAAGACGTACGTTCCTTCATATCGCTATGTGCATACTATCAGAAGTACATCCAGAACTTCAACGGACTGACGGCACCTCTGACTGACCTCACAAAGAAAGGTTGTCCTGATAAGGTCATATGGGATCAAAAGTGCGAACACGCGTATAGCACTTTGAAAGGACAGTTGTCTGCATACCCCATTTTGAGGTTGCCTGACCTCAAGAAACCTTTTGTACTGAGAGTCGACGCGTCAGGTCAGGGCATCGGGTCAACACTGCTTCAAGCCGATGACAGTGACCTGAACATGCTATTTCCAGTTGCCTATGGCAGTCGGAAATTAAATAAAGCGGAACGGAACTACAGCGTAGTTGAAAGGGAATGTCTTGCTCTGATTGACGGTATCAGACGCCATCATGAGTTTCTTTATGGTACATCTTTCACGGTGCAAACAGACCACGCTCCGTTAGCATTTCTTGGTGCCAATAAAGAATTTAACGCTAGGATCATGCGTTGGGCCCTCCTTCTAAGCGTCTATTCTTTCAAAGTGGAATATATTCCGGGAAGACAGAATGTCGGGGCTGATTTTCTGAGTAGAAACTGGTCTACAGAGGAAGAAGAGCAAACTGAAGATACCACTCATCCTAAAATCACCAATCAGGTCACCTCCATTGTCAAAAATGAAAACATGAAAAATGGTTTCATGTCTAAAGTGGGGACGATTGTGACGTACGTCTAGTTTGACTAGTGAATTTTCCCTGATATGATGGATGATTTAAAGGGACCTTTAGCTTTTCATAACATTAGAACCCCTGAACATTTGTTGTAACTTTTCGTTTGCCAGAACGCATTCCACCGGGACTCATGTAGGATACAGCGACGAGATCAAAGAGACAGACCGAGGGATCTTAGGGGAGACTATCGGCGCTATCAAAGACAGTAGTTTTCCCTGATACGAGACGCAGTTGCTTGCCGCTAATTTCGCGTCTCGGTGTCAATCGAGGAACCGAGCGAACGGGGGAAAGCGAAACGGGCAGCAGCGAGCGGATACGAAGACCAGGGGGCGGCTTCTTCTCTTGATTTGGCGGTCAGATCCCCAAAAGTTCGTGAGATCAAATAAGTTGTCAAGTTTATCATGTCCCACTCAACTTACATTCCATTTTAGCTAAATAGACCATGAAGAACTAGACACGTTATCACTCGCTGGCCAGACCTTTACAGAAGCACTAGCTTTATTGAAATCTTGTTATAGATTTTCCCCTGGATTTTATATATATTTGCAGTGATTTCTAATTCTGTGCAAAGCGGTAAAATATATATTGTGTAAAGTGATCAGTGGTCTAGTCATTCTATTTCAAGGGATTTTGTGTTAATTTAAATCTATTTAATTAAACCATCTCAAGAGTTCCAGTTTTAAATATAATGATCTATCTATTATATTATTTCAAAAGATAATAGATGCTTAAATTAACTTTTAAAGTCGCGAAGGAATTTATAATTAATAAATTCAGTTAAGTCCTAGTTTTATAGAGGTGGGTTTTTAACCACTAGAATTCGCGCAGTGTTTATTAAATACATAATTAAATACTCGAGTGTATTATAGGCTTAACGGGAAATTCATCGCGCTTTAGAAGGTTATTTGTTTTCGGTATATTACATGTCTTTTTTTTTCTTTCATACAGAGTGATCGTAACCTGTGCGATCCCAGCATTAAGAAAGCAATAAAGAAATCAATCTAAGCAAAGCAAAGCATAAACAGTGTGTAGAGTTCCCCTGACGCAGAACTTGTTGAGACTGTGTAAATTTTTAATCTTTGAGGCGATTCTATGTTTGGAATTCCGCTATCTAACTTATAGCAAAGAAAGCACACCCAAAGACAAATTTAACGCACCATCAAACAACTTAAGTCGTAACGGGAAGAAGAACACTGGCCCGAGCTTTGTTAGTTTACTGACACAGAGAGATAATTCATAATTTCCTGAACAGTGATGTGACTAGTTTTCTCACTGGACTTAAACCATACCTCACGGATAAAGTGTACCAGCACGCGTAAGAATTTTATTATCCGCGGCATAGTCAAATAGACCACACCATCCTCACCCCGGTATCAGAGACCGTGCCCTCCCATAGAAACTGTTATTAAGAAAAGAGACACAACTACAGATTCATTTTCCAGCGATTACGGGATCCTTTTATGTACTGACCGCCTACCCGATAATCTGGGGCTAGAACTTGAACAAACACTCATACATTTAGTTGAGGTGTAACTGCTGTTGTGTTATTCTATGGAGTGCAAGATTTTTTCACAATCGGTAAGTGAGAGCAAGATGAGTGAAGGCCTTTGCTAGCGCGAGTATGAATGACAGGAAATTAATTCTTTTGTGTGACCATTTTGTTAACTTG
Organism: Oreohelix idahoensis; assembly: GCA_024509875.1. Classification (NCBI taxonomy): domain Eukaryota; kingdom Metazoa; phylum Mollusca; class Gastropoda; order Stylommatophora; family Oreohelicidae; genus Oreohelix; species Oreohelix idahoensis. The sequence continues at coordinate 199,510 of JAMPIV010022414.1, read as the reverse complement.
CTTACCTGGTAACATATATCTTTTCTGTATACCCTACATTGTTCCTTTAAGTGGGATAGTTGATAATTTGTTAACTCTGTTTAGACCCACCTCCTTTCCATTTGCTTAGTAAAGGGAAGAACAGCTGGGAAGAACAGGTTTTTTTTTCTATCACTTATACCTAACTTGGTAACACCTCTTTCAGAGTAATTAACTTTACTGTTAGGTTAACGTACCCGTGTTCCTGATATTATCTATCTCTGGACTGGGTTTGTCTTTGTCTAATGAGCGGGAAGGGCTTAGTCGATACCAATCTTCTTCACCCCCTCCCAAACTTGTTATTTGCATTTGTGTACTTATGATAATTTATGTAATATCTGATATTTTTAGTGATTGATGTTTAAAGTGAATAAAATCACCTAAACTCATTTAGTTCTGTGTGTTGGATATACCCAAAGCCCAACATTTCCCCTATTCGTTTAATATAGTTTGTATCAACGTCGTGTGTGTGTTTGAAAACACCGAATCGGTGAGCGCGCAGATGCGAGTCTGGAAAACTGGCAAATAATTGTTTGACCAGGAGAGTGAAAGAGAAGATTGAGAGACACGATTTGTCGTAAATAAGTCTGTCTTTACTCCCCTCCAGCACGCTGTGAAGCAACTATTAAATCTCTACATTTTCTATCACTGAGCTTACCATCATCATTTTCCACTCTAAACCGAGAATTCAGAAGCTAAGCGTATCAAGATAAAAGACTTACGGTCGGTTGATGAGGTTTCTCGTCGGGAGTTTTCGACCGGCATCAAAAGACTTTCTGTTCGGCTAACGGGTTCCCTTGTAGAATGCCCGCTTTTCAAGAACAAAGAGCCCAGGGGTTTCTAACTTCCCCTGAGTACGAAACTTCAAAAGGCTCTGTGTTTTCTTTTCTCTCCCACGTGCTTGCCTGTCTGAGGACTATTATGATTGACAGATGCTCGCGTGAGGGGACGAAGTAAATACAGCCTGATTTGCTTCCCTGTTATGACTGACAGGTCACGCAGTTTGTAAACATTTCGTTAGCTCTTGTTAGAAGAAAAGAAGGCGGGACAAAATGGTACGATGCAGAAATAGACAGATGGTATATATGCCTGTTTAGCTAGCAAATCAGAGTGCAGCTATTAGGTTGCAATAAGCTGTCAGATTATACTGTAGACTCTTTTTCCATTACATGTCACAGAGGCAAATCTTTATTTTTTTTTAAATTACCAAGCCTAAAATGGGTACCTGACTTTGCTCTTTAGTTAGAAAGGAAAAGGCAGAGATGAAGAGAACTGGTCATCCCACTTCTCGATGCTGGACCTAATATAGTGAAGTCTCTAACACTTCACTCCCCTGCAGCAGTATTTGCTTTGGGACTACCTTTATCTTTTACTATTTTAAAGATTACGTATGGAAGTGAGTCGTGGACAACAAAACGGCACCGTGCAGGGAAATCCTTGGACGTCATACAGATGTTGTCTTGATGAAGAACTTAAGAGAACAATGGAACAGCTAAATATAGTAATGATGTTGTCCTGAAATAAGTCACTACGCAAAGGAAGCTTATTGCTTACACGAGAAAGTAACCCGCCAAATAAAACGGGAGTTTCCATTCAATTTAATCATCACTGGATTTTTGTAGTAAAAAAAAACAAAACAAAAAAAAAGAAGAAACAGAAACAAAACAAGCACATGCTGAATTTCAAATAAACCTTTCATTAATCTATCTCCTTCTTCGTCTTCTTCTTCGTTCGCCCTCATACTTCTACATTAATGACTCTAAGAATGGCTGTAGTCTGCTGAAGGTTTCTGACTTCTCCAAACAATATTTCGGGGAGATAAGTACGTTGTGACCATTTACTTCTCCGTTTACTGCTGTATATTGGGCAGAACTGCAGTAGATGTTCGGCTGTCAAGGGGCTGTTGCCACAGGTGCAGAGATCTGTTGTACCATTCATGTACTTGTGGTACCTCAATCTGTTGTGTCCAGTGCATAGCCGGAAAATGATGACCTTGACCCGCCTAGATAGCTGATGGTAGGTATCATTTTTAATATGGTCTGTGTGTTCTCTTTCCTATTTGGAATTGAAAGTGGCTTTTATAGTTGTTTTTGCACAAATTCCGTCCCCCGAATCATTATTTAACGGCGCAAGACAGGCTGCATTATGTGGGAGTAACGTTTGATCGTGGGCTATCGTTCAAGTGTCATGTCGAACTGACCAAACAGAAGTGCAAGCGAGGACTGGCAGCCTTAAAGACAATGGCTGCTGTCCGCAGTTTTAGGTTGTACGCGTGATACCCCAATGTGACAATAAGATACATGTTCGGATTGTGTCGATTAGATGCAGATATGCAATGGCCCAGCTAAAAGCTTATGTGTGGGTAACCACCGACAAAAGACATGAGAATGTAGCTGATATCAAATGAGGAAGAATAAAGTGGGGGATGTCATGGATGGCACAGGCAGAGGCTACGATTGGTCAGGTGACCAGGGATGAAAATATATCCAAAGGGGAAGAATGGAGTAAGTCAGGGGAGAACTGGATAACTACCAGCAGGTCATCATTAGCATTGGTAGAGTGCAGATCTTGGGGCAATGGAAAAGCATAGCTGGAAATTAATTAGCTGATAAGTGATCATGCTGTGGATGATGATGCCGTTGTGTATACTGATGGGTCTGTAGTGCGTGGTGAGAAATCAGGATGGGCTTCTCTGCGAGACTAAAGAACAGGGTCGCTGCTGAACAGATTAGAGCCTACATGACAACAACCTCCAGCATGAGAATGGAGGTAGAGGCAGTTACTGCAGCACTGAGGTGGCTGTCTGAATCTCCAGTAACCAGGGCAGTTATATTGTCAGACTCTCAATCCATGCTTCGGAAATTTCAGAACGGATGGCTGCGGCAGGAATGGAAAACATCAATAGAATCCTCACGTCTTCAAGAACTAGTGAGGATCTACTGTCCTGGTCATTCAGAAGTACGTGACAATGAGAGAGCTGACAGACTGGCCTCGAGAGCACTGTCACGCTTTGTTTGGGATTGTCTGCCCTTTAGTCTGCTTGGCCTGTCTGGTTTCTTTCTATTCCTTGTCTACGCCCACTGTTCTGTCATTTTTGCTCTAATAGCTTGGATTCTCTCTTTGATTCTGTCAATCTTGATAGAGCCAAGCTAGGCCCACCTCCTAGCACGTGCAAAGCGGCATTTTGCCAATAAGTCTTTTAAGTAGCGATTCTGGAGCGGAAAAATCTTAGTTTCGTTGAGTACGGAGTACCACTGAACATGGGGAAACTTTCTCCGCCTTTTATCTTTGCCATACTTCGTTTTCATCCCGAACTCTAGTTGCTAGTAGAACGGGTGTGTGCTAACATTACGCCACTTTCCCCCGTCTCGGGACGCAGCCGAAGACGCTCTCTCTCGTAAGTCTTACGTTTGTTTATTTCATCTCGAGTGGACTGCGAAACGCTGGTCGAACTTCTGGCAACTTTTCTTACTATAAAGGGCAGGTCTCTATCACTCGTCGCCATTGTCGCTCTATGATTCCTTGCTGCCTGGATAATCATTTTAGGTTGAAAGCCTATAACCATATTTATTGTGCGGAGATTGCATTCCTTTTATTCGGTAAGCACACCTAGTTTTTTTTTAAAGTTAATTTATTGGGTTTTTATCTTAAACTATAAAGAGTCAAGGCCCGTGTATTAGCGTGTGTCATCGCAACATTAATTTTATAAACTTTCCAGTATAATCACATCTAGAAAAAGTTCTTGCATTAGGTACTCTATTTATTTATTCGTGTTGTGAATGACTAACCTGGATTTGCTTGAAAATACCAGGCCTCGCAGGTGCATGTGAATACCTTAGCCTCCAGTTGCCACGGGGTTAGTTCGCAAGGCGGGGAACGCATGACTGCATTACGTGAGTGCGCATTGTAGATTGTTGTATCAGAGGAGAGAAAGGGGAGCACGGGGGATGTGTTTGGTTTTTGTAATGGAATGAAAGAATGTACGGGTGGGGGAAGGGGGGGGGGAGTGGTAGAAAACAATTAGTGCTGGATTAATACAGTTGTGTATATTTTTTCTTGATTTGTCTGTATATTTCAGAGCTGGTAACATTGATCCTGATACTGTGCTTTTCTGCTGGGTACTAAGCGAGTCTCAAGAAATATAGCGGGCGCTCATAATAACGTGACCCGTGGAGTTTATTCTTCTGTTCTGCATTATCAGTAACAAGATATAGTCAACTCGCACAGCCGGCCAAATGGCATTTCAGTTACCTACTCTTCCTGGCGGTCATTCGTGGATTATTTAACCACCGCCTACTGCAAATCACAGTGCATTCGGCTGTTGCCTTTGCTATCAACTTGTGTCAGCAACCCTGTAAGACCCATTTGCAGTCGAGAAAACGAGAGCACTTGAAGCATTCGTCAGAAGAAGCTGCCCCTGGCCAACATTAGTCCCCTACCTGAAGCCAAATCATCGTCGTTCAACCAAATAGAGGCGCCTTCCTTGCGAGCCCTCGCTTACACTCGTTTCTTTTATTTGTCAGCAGTAGTCTCTAGCGACCAGCTAAATGGAATTTATCACTGGTGTTTGAAGAAGCGCACTAGCATTCGCCTCCTTCACCCGTGCGATTTGGAAACTGAGGGCACACTGAGATTAGCCCAACACCTGTTCCCCGTGGAGCTTATCTCCTCGTCACTTGGATTGCTACACTCAATGAACAGTGTTAGGTCTCGCTAAGTTTAGGAGTACTTACCTACCAGGATTAATTTTAGCACAAGGCAGGAGATGCCGTTTTTCATCACGGAAGACTGGGGGCCCCGGTTAGTTAAAAAGCTGGATTTGTGAGAGACTCTCTGGGTGTTGGTGTGGAGCGAGGCGTGTGTGCGATTGAGCGTAGTGGTGTGGTAAAGTGTGTTGGTTATTTTCGGTGATTGTGATTTTGTTTTGTTTTTTTAGCCTTCAGAGATTGTGAAGGCATAGTGATTTCCATGTTTATGTTGTGGTGTTTTTGTTATTGTTGTTGTTTAATAAACATATAAATTTATATTGTGGTCAGGATCTCTACTCTTATAACTGTTACTTGATGTCGTGATATATGTTCTTACTGCTTTAGAGTGATTCTATTTGTCCAGAGAGAACGGGCAAGAGATTGACATATAACCATAGTCGCGGTAGGAATTGTCTTCTTACTCTGCAGAAGTCAGATCTCTTCATATAATTTTCATTAGTGACTCTATTCTTATCTACTTTCACATTTCACATTCATAATCTGTCTGAACTCAGACACATCTATTCGCAATTTATACCTACCTGCGACAATCACCCATAGTGAGGACACTGGACATGGATAAGGGAGAGATACTAAGGACAATTAATGATCGCCTGCTAGATAATGACACTACAATGGATGAATCAACAAGGCTGAGGCTGTTGGAGTTTGGCATCAAACTTGGGACTAGCAGAGATGGACGTGAGAGAGGATGTACAATCAGTGTGCTACAGGTACAATTAGCATTCATACTCTTCGACATTTGCTGAAGGAGACTGAGCACCTATGGGTTTGCCCGGAGTGCAGGGAGGTTGATTCTGATTAACAATAATAATGATGATGATAATAATGATAATGATGTTGAACTTTGTAAAAGAAATAATTATTGACATAAAAGTGGACCTAGTGCAGTGGTTTTTCTATGTTCCGTGTTGAAAATTTGTCGTTTTCATGAAGTTGATAATGTTACCAAGAAGCGCGTAGTCGAAATTATATTTGTTTAACAAGATCTTAATTGGAGTATGGTTCACTAAGAGGTGAACGACAGAATGGACAGAAAACTGGAAACAAAGCCAGACAGGCAGACACGCCTATTAACTGCTAAAAGATCCAATACGTGCATGTTAGATATCTAAAGAACCAAAAATGCCATGTAATAGAAAACTTACTAGACTTCAACTAGGAACAGGTTATTTCATGGTGGAGAAAACCTGATGTGTAACATGTCTGGAGAAGAACACTATAGCACATTATGTGCTAACATGCAAGAAATATGAACAGCACAGAAAACCACTCATGGATTACTTGAGAACACAAAACACGCCATCGCCATTACTAGAAACTGTGCTAAAAATTAACCTACCCAGGGAGCTTACACAACATAATACAATTTTATATTACTAAAAACAAGAACCAACAAATAACAATCAGAACAAATGAGAAAGATAGTCAAAAACACAACATATGTCCATATATCAGTGCAAGAATTAAAAAAAAAAGAACAAAAACAAACAAACAGAAAACTACAAATTAAAAAACCAACAAACGCCATGAAGAAATATTTAATAAGGTGTCAATAGTGAGCGAGAGGTAGGGGAGGAGGTAGGGGAGGTAGTGACGAAAAATAACAATACGGGACTATTTCGAGGCCCCGTAATTGGAATGAGTACACTTTAAACCCTTTAACGAGGATCTATTACTATTGATGAAAGGGCGTTGCTACTGATGACAGGGCGTTGCTACTGGAGTCAGACTGTATCAGCCAGTCCGTTCCTCTGACTTCAGCCGGAGGTATGCTACATGGGCAACAGCTTGACATCTTCCTCCAAGTGCCCTACCTCGTGCCACCGAAACTTGTATCGGGAGGTACGCTCCTATGATCAGTAATGACTGAAAGGGAAGATAGTGAGAGAGAGAGAGATATGGTATCATGGAAGAAGATACATTACAAACACCATAGACATTAAACAATCATGGAAGAAGATACATTACAAACACCATAGACATTAAACAATCATGGAAGAAGATACATTACAAACACCATAGACATTAAACAATCATGGAAGGGGAGCCGCGCTAGCGTAGTGGTTACAACACCGCTCTGGCGACCGGGTGATACAGGATCAAACCCGGGCGACGGCATTTGAGGATTTTTCGTCGACCGGGATTTGGACTGGATTAACTCGAGACCTGGCGAGGACATTTGAAGGAGTGTCGTCGACCAGGGACTGGCGGCTCCTGAGCCGACCCAGCTGCAATGGGTACCTCCGAAATCGGCGAGTATTTGCCTGAATGGCGAGGGACATTTGTCTCTGTACAAGAAATAAAGGGATACTCACGTAAAATCAATGTCAGGTTAGACATAAATGATAACCTGAGATTTCGCCTCGAGTATTAGCGGGCGAACGCAAAAAAAAAAAAAAAAAAAATCATGGAAGAAGATACATTACAAACACCATAGACATTAAACAATCATGGAAAAAGATACATTACAAACACCATAGACATTAAACAATCATGGAAGAAGATACATTACAAACACCATAGACATTAAACAATCATGGAAGAAGATACATTACAAACACCATAGACATTAAACAATCATGGAAGAAGATACATTACAAACACCATAGACATTAAACAATCATGGAAGAAGATACATTACAAACACCATAGACATTAAACAATGCCACAACAAACGGCAGATAAATTACAGCCTGGAAGAGCCAACACACACACAAAAACAACAATGTAATTTGCTATATAGAATGATGAACACTATATACCCAAATTATAACCCATATGAGGTTGAACCGAGCATCGCTTACGCACGAAAAACACCAGTTTTCAAGTGCATCGTTCAAACACCTAAGTGAACGACAACTCCAACATCGTAAAGCGTCACTAATCACAACTAGACAGTACCCAGACGGTCCATCTATACTCATCATGTGACATATTCTTTCCAGAACGTTGTCTCCATTACAGCTGCTCTGAACGCATCACGATTCTGGGCAAGTCGACCTGCATCAGCCAAAGACAAGTTCAGACTCTCTGTGATGTCCTGGGTCCACCGTCGTCTAGGTCGACCCCTTCCCCTTTTTCCAGGGACCATGCCTTCCATCACTGTTTTTTCCAGACTATTATGTCTTTTTATATGACCGAAAAATTTCAGCTTTCTTATTGCGATGGTATTTAGGAGCCAATGTTCCTGTACGTTTAGTGAGTGCAGTACTTCTCTGTTGGTCTTTTTTTCTGTCCAGGGTATTCTCAACATCCTTCTGTAGCATTTCATTTCGAATGATGTAATCTTTTTCCATATATACTGCATGACACAAATGTAGGCTCGATCCCCTGACCATTACATATATACTTTCAATTAGTCACACGCTATCTGCTGTCATAGTATATGGCGATCAAAGATCACTTGACTTCCCACAGACATACATATTATTCACACTAGTGAGAACAGGTCGGCTCTTGTCTCATGCTGCAAAAGACCTCCAGTAGATATACTGTACACTTTCGTCTATTCCGATACCCAGACGATCATATACCATGTGTCTTCATGGTACATACATCACAGTGTCAGCCGAGAACAGATTGAGAACCGTCTTATCCACCGCATGGGGTTGTCTAAAACCAGCCGGTCTCAACACTTTCCACACCTTTGTCTGAGGCCACCCTTTCCTCTCTTGCTCTATTTTGACTCTTTCCACCCTTATCCTATTCTTCTATTTTTATGCCATCCTCCATAATATTTCCTCTTCTATTTCCAGTCCCCACTTTTATTACATTTGGGTATTTTCGTTTTTTAGTTTTTAGTTTCTTAGTATGTATTGTGTACATCCGGGGTCAAGAGTCACTTCCTTTCAGCCAAGCGTGATAGGATGCTTCGCCTTCAGGGAAGTACCTAGGTTTTATTTATTTATTTTTTTATATTTATTTTTATATTCATTTAAGTTCTTATGTCTCCTATCTACCCTTCACTTTCTTTCTTTTCCAGACGAAGGCCTTGTGGCCGTAACGTAGACTACTTTCTTTGTCTTTTGTCCTCGTAAGACGAATCACCTTTTTTCGATTTTTTTTCAAACCCATCCATTGTACTCCACGTCTTACCGCAGTTCCCCTCAACTTCCTCGAGCATCATGTTTATATCCGTTTAATAAAGCTCTAAGAGACATGGTCCACAACCAGACGACACGTCAAGGCCTAAGAACCCAACCACTACAGACCCAAGTAGAACAGTCCCAACTAAGATGGTTTGGCCATGTCTGCAGAATTGGAGAAGATCGGCTGCCACGGCAGGCATGGGAGGCTAAGAGCCAGGGATCCAGACCTCCAGGACGACCCAGAGTCCGCTGGGAGGGCAACATTAGACAATCTCTGAATGACCGAGGACTAGAATGGAACCAGGCCAGGAGGAAGACAGCCGATAGGATAGTATGGCACTCTCTTTTCCAAATTTCTACACCTCACGGTAGAAGAGGAACAAGTAAGTAAGTAATAAAGCTCTACGGGAGATGCAAAAAGCCCCAGGCTGACTACTGCTTTCTTTGAAAACATTCAAGTGGACGTCGGAGAATGTACGAAGTAGAAGATTTTTATTTTTATTTTGATGATGAGAAATATCCCGTTTAACCTCTGATGGGTTATAATAAGGATATATATTGTTTTCAATTCCAAATAGTATGAACAACTGCCGATACGGGAAAGTGGCATCACATCTGTCAAATTATTGTAAATAGAGCGAATCAAAATTACCAATTTTCCGTGTATTCTAAAAAAAACAAACAAAAAACAACCAAACAAACAAAAAACGAGATTAAAACTAAACAAAACAAAACACCAAACAAAAATAATCTTCAGGGGGAGGGGTGTAAAGGGCTTGGTGTTTCCAGTTAGGTATTTAACTGACTTTCACTTGTCATAAGTCACAGGTATTTTAAGAACATATGTAAGAAGAGATATCCGTTTAATCAGGGCATTATGTGGTACAATCCCACCACTGCAAAATATCAGTTATAGTTTCATGTACCTCAGAGCAGCTCTCAACACTCCGTACGAAGCTCAAATGAAAACGAATCAATATTTACATATCAAGCGTTATGATTTAAATTATCAAAGGGAAATAACCTCATAAAACACATATCAAAGCGAAGAATTTAAGGTTTTACAAACTTATTTCCCCTTTATACTCCGTAATAAGTAATATAATCACATCTGTGTTTGACTTACTACTCATGTCCTCGCGAAGTGCAGCAATTTGTTTTTAATTATAAAGTTGCCTGCCCCAACCACTTACCTATCTGTGTCATTATCATATTCTTCTTCTTTAGTAATTGGTCACTGACTGTCGAAGCCATTAGTGACCATCACGCATGGTGGAATCTAGTAGTGCAGCAACAAATTGTCACCAGTTTTCTCGGTCAGCGGAAATCGTTAGTCATGTTATACCAAATAAGTTGCAAACCGTGATAAACGTTAGCCATCATCTCCCACAGGAGAAGACCACGACAACACGAGGAGAGAAGTCCAAGGAAAATAAAAGCAATTGTTACGTTAACAAAGTAAATAGAATGAAATGTAAAGAGGTTAAACGTTGGAGAAATTACCACAATACATCCACTACCAAGGAGTTAATAATTATTGACACAGAGAGAGTGCGAGAATAAGACAGAAAAGACCCTTAAACCGTGGGTTCTCATATATCGAAATGTCTGTTTTCTAACGATGTTTTCAACTCACTTTCCTTCCCTTCTACTTTTTGCTTGTCTGTCCCTGACGAAGACCCTCTGTCCGCAACGTAGGTTTTTTCCTGTTCTTTCTCCTAGTAAGGCGAATTACAATAGTTTTTTTTATCCATTCTAACGAAGAGAAAAAAAAAAAAAAAAAAAACATATTTGTCTATGTCCAGGATATGGTTTAACAAGCTTTTCTATGACTGCTCCAAACACAAAGGGAAATAACTAATACTTTACAGAAATAATCCGTGCATACAACAAGATAGAGTTGTAGTTCTTAAAGTGGGCGATACCTCCACCTGCGGGCGTTGAGGGATCCAACGGGGTGATTAGGGAAAATTGGGGGATGCGGGAGGGTAGGGGGGGGGGCGATCAATAGTGAGAGGTTGGTTGATGATTTGACAGGTTAAATTCAACAATATTACTCAATATAACACTGACATGTAAAAGCATTGTGATTATATATAGCCCTGACGTGAGCGCTTAAACGGAAAACGAGGCCTTAACAAACCCGAACCCACCACTCCTCCCTAACTTCGCTCGTCCCAGTTTCTAATACACCTTATAGCAGAGGTCGCCAACATCAGTGAGGCGAGGACGAGATAGGAAAGATAGATAGCGAAGTAGTTGTGTTACTATGGTCATTAAGCAAGGCAGAGTTTAATCTGTATGTGCCACCCTGAACTCTGGTAACTATCGTTGAAACATACATTCTAGTGTTTGCCAGTTTAATATTGGTGAGTGTCAAATTGGCAAGGTGTGTCCGAATGCACTTTTCACTGGAAGCTGACGAAATTAGATATCTGCAGATGTTTAAAGAAGGTTCTACTTTACTCGGTCACAGATTTGATTGTCTCAGTATTTTGGGGAACTAGTGACAATGTAATATCCGTGATGCGTTAATAAATATGAGAAAAGTTTGGGTACAGCCAAGTGTATAACCAAAGGTGCTTTTTATAGTGTTTTTAATGTAATGCAGGGAAATGAGGAAGGTGGGGGGGGGGGGGGGGGGGGGGGGGGGGGGGGGGGGGGGGGTGGGGAGGGGGCGGGAGAAACGCTAAGAATGTGCTTTGGGAGTCAAGGGGGCGATGACCCGAAACAGTTTGGGAAACACTGAAATAGAGAAACATCGACAGAGTATTCAGAAAGTCAGGTGTAAAAGGAAGCACGGATATTATTTCTTTAGAGCAGAGTTTCTTAACCTGTGGCCCACCGATCCTACCCCTTGGGTGGCCCGTGAATGGATTCTAGGGGATCCGGGTTTGGTTCCCAGTACATATATATGACATTTTTGTTCAGAACTAGTGGGTCCTAATGATGCATTACTCCTACGAAATCCTAAACTTAAAAAAATTAATCACAATATATGTTTGTATTTTTATTTCATAACTGTTTTGTTCATAATTTAAATATTTGTTTATATATTCTATGAAGTTTAATATTGAACATCTAGTGAGTGAAATGCAGGCACAAGGCTCTCATTGAATATTTTATAATTTTAATCATTGAATTTAATGAATATATAGTATTTAACCAATTTGTATGTAACCAGTATGTATGCAACAATAAATTGTATGTATAATTTATTTTTTATTACTATTACCTTACAATTTCCTTGTCATCTGACAAATAATTAACAACTTGTGTTATTGAATATAGGCATATTCATCCATTGAATAAAAACAGTTAAAAGTTTATGACATTCTTTCTTTGATCCTTAGCCGCCGACTGTCAGAACAGTCAGTGGCCATCACGCCTAGTGGCGTCTTGTAGGGCAACAACAAATTGATTCCACTTTGCTTGGTCGGCGGCCATCCTTCGTACAGTGCCCCAACTCTGGTTCATTATTTGCATCTCAGGCTCCACAGTCCTCCGCCAGGTTGTTTTTGGTCGGCCTCGCTTTCGTTTTCCTTCAGGGGTCCAAAGCATAGCTGTTCTTGTGATGGCATCGGGGTCTCTTCTGAGGACATGACCAACCCAGCTCCAGCGTCTGCCAGCTATGATGGTGTGCATGTCCTCTTGCTTGCTACGAGTAAGCAGATCTTGGTTAGTGATGGTATTCGGCCAAAAGATTCGGTGAATTTTTCTTAGGCATGTTGTGTGAAAGGAGGACAATTTCGACATTTCCTTCTCTGTAACTCTCCAGCATTCCGCACCATAGAGAAGCACAGAAAGCACACAGCTCTGATATAATCTTAATTTTGTGCTTGTGCTGTATTGGGAGGACTTCCGGATGTTGTTTAGGCTAAAGAAGGCTGTTCTTGCCTTATTCATTCTGATGTTATGACATTGCGATATTACATATAAGCTGATGGTCCGCAACTTGTATGAAGTTAGAAAAGTGGTCCTAAGATGTAAAAAGGTTGGGAACCACTGTCCTAGATAACAAATAAGTTTGTGTTTTTTAATTGTTTAACGCTCTGATGAACAGAGTTCAGTAGACCTTTCCTTTTCCCGCGTGAGAGAATCTTGTGTAGTTGTGCGTTGCGTGTGAACAAGGAAGACATTTTTAGAACCAGAAGTCCGTTGTCTTGATCGTGTAACATTCCCAGCTAACTTAGAAGGACACAATTACAATCTTGGAAGAAACTATCAATAAGTACGCCATTATATATAGATAAGTCTATTAATAACCATTAGCTCCCAAAGGTCTTCAACTCCGGCTTTCAGCCGTGTCGATACACGTCGCAGCTAGCTCCGTCATCGTGTCAAGAGTTGGAGAAATTTCGGTCCCGGCACGAGTACTTGGGGCAGTTTTGCTTTCTGGCTGTCTGTCTTTGTTGTTTGTGTTATTCCCCTGGCTGTTCTGCGCTGGTGGGCTGGTATAAACCTTTCTCTTTTTAGCGTGTGGTTTATTTCGGCCCATTTTGACTATTGCGATCGCTGTGTACGTCCTGAAAAGGACGCTAGTTATAGTGCGGTTGAAAAGACGTCAGTCTTGGTATCGGGGGTTATCAAGCTGAGCTGAAAATGGTTATGCTGCGTTTTTGTTGTTTCAAGACTCCTTGCGAGGAAGAGGAGAAAGCAGATGCAAGCAGTTATGACCGTGATGATGAAGACCCAGAATATGACTACATGATGAATGCGCTAGAGCAGATAGAACAGATGTCAGAAGAAGAAGACCAGATGAAAGCGTTTGAACCGATAAAACAGATGCTGGAAAGAAGAAGACAGGAGTCTAAAACCCAGGGACCACCACCACAAGTACCCGAATCGTCAGCAGAAACCCTGTCAACCGCTGAGAGGCTGCACCAGACACCAATGACACCACCACACGATGCCGAGTTGACAGCTCTGGCTGCCCCAGGGAAGCTGCTCCAAACTCAAAAGACGATAAAAACATCACTAAAGCAAGACGTCATAGTAGAGGCTCCAGTGTGTAGTAATCAGACAACTACAGAAAGTGATCAGGAGTCAACAAAACAGAACGTGAGACCGTCCTACACACCACACACTCTAACGCAGACGGAAAGCAGAGCGGGTCACCTGCATAAACCAAGCAATACCGGTTGTCACAAGGCACTACAAGAGAGGATGGTTAAGATCATACAGATGTCTGGAGGTGAGGCCTCACTCAGGGCCCTACCAGATGACAAAGTGATCAGCATCCTAGAGACAATAACTGGCAGGAGAAGCATCTCTAAGGTACGGAGGCACGAAAAGGGAGTCGTGCTTTCGCTCAACAGCACGGATAAGACAACCTCACTGATGATAGAACTGTCCTCTGCTCGATCTTCCCTGTGTTCTGGAGACACCTCACTGGTCACTATCTGGACCCAGGAGTATGCTGTCAGCCTCTAGATTCAGCAAAGCTCCGACCAGGTGCTGCTCAATAACTTTAGGACCACGGTCCCTGAAACAAGAAGGTTGTACCTCCTATTTCAGAACTAATTTATAATCTATTTCCAGACTGAACACAATACATAACAAACACTGAGTTCAGAGCGGTAGGCCAACTGTCAGCTTCATCTGAAACAATTTACACCAGTATCTTCTTCTTCTTCTTCCATCCTTAGCCATCAACCGGCAAAGCAGTATGTGGCCAGTACGCCTAGTGGCGTCTTAGGGCAACAACAAATTGATCAATCTATCGCTGTTTCCACCACGCCTAGTGGCGTCTTTGTGGAACAAAAACAGACCAAACAATCTATCATTGTTTCCGTAATCAGATTGGTTGGCAAGCAGGTGTTACACCAGTATACTCCTCCCTAATGGTTACTACGCCTCTGCAATTCCAGCATTAGTTCCTTCTAGTCAATAAGATAGGTGTCAGTGTACTGTAGGCAATTCCATGCAGTTTTACTTTTCTCCGACACCTTCTGTTCAGGTTGGAGCAATATTTATGCCTTGCCTCATGTTCGCTACTGAACCACACACATATACAGACATAAATTATCAATTTACATACAATTTTCATTAAAAAGATATCAAATATTTCAAGCTTACCACAATTCATGGAAATAATACACAATTACGTTGACTGGCAATGAATATGGCACAAAATCCGACCTGCCGCTGTCTCAGGCTTTTATTTAGAAAAATATAAGCTGAATCTCAACGCACTGTTGCTTTAGAAAGTTTATTTGAAAATGTGGTGCTGAACTGACGCTTCTAATTGACTATATTGGCGGGTCTAACCAATCGTGCCATGTTTACACAGCTTTTCAAAAAAAAGTACCCTTCCTTCCGTCTCCCTTAACAACAAAAAATAGTATTTATAGTCCGACTAATCGTGTTTCGCCTTACATTTACTGCGCTCCAATCTTATAGGATTTAACATGGGGACCTATTTCCCGTACAATGGTGGTTTCAAAATCTGCCACTGAGCGATTCTGATTTTGGTGTTGTCTGACACCCTCACCATTTCTTTTGGCTATAATTTGTTAATTCCTAGACTATTTGCGTAACACTTAACATATTATTTGTCAGCAAGTCCTAAGGAACGCAAATATACAAATTTAAGGGAGCTAAGTGGCTGCGTTCAAAATATGTATTTTCTAGGATAGTCGTGTATTTGTTTTTTTATTTTTTATGTTTAGAACCGCCACCTGTCCTGCTGTACTGTCAGACTAATGTCAGGATTTTAGACATAAAACAGTAGAATGTCATGTTTCCTAATAAGCGTTTTGTAAGTTTTTTAAACCTAACTCTCGTATGGGTAGTGTTTTTTATCACTGTCTATCTGAAAAAAAAGTATTGCTTCTGGCCTTTCGCTTGGGGTGGGTGGCATTAATTGTATATCGCGAGACGCGTGTTTAGTGTTGCATGCGTTCCTGCTTTCAGCCCTCCCTTCTCTCTATCCTAAGTTCATCTGTCTTTTCATCACGCCGTGTATAAAATGAAATTAATGGAAGTATTAATTTAGGTCATTAATCAGCTTGCGTATCTCAAGGTTTTTCTTAGAAATGCAGTACACGTTTTATTGAAGAAAGCGTGTAGTGAGGCAGTAGGCTTTACTATCAACGTGAAAGCGTGAGAATATGCAGACGAAGCATAAAAAGGGGATCTCGAGTACCGTCATTGTGACAGCACTGTTCTTTACCATTCTTCTTTCCTTTTATTGAATTTATGTGTTAGGCTTTACATTTACCTGATAATTTATATATGTGGATTAGAATTTCTCACGACAAATTCTCCCCACTTGAAACAGACGTTATATGTCAGTCTATAATTCTATATACACATAGAGAAATTTATTATCTTTCCTGGGGCTTAGGGTGATTCTCATCACACGGATGGCGGCTTAAAAAATCCGCTCCCAGATTTGTTTTTCCACTTATATACTCTATGCTAAACTCATATGGCTGCATCAGTAATGACCAACGGAGTAATCTAGAATTTTCATGTCTAGCCTGCGCTAGAAACGACAAGGGTTTGTGATCCGTTTGCAACTTAAATGCCTTCCCATACAGATAAATATTGAATTTCTTTATCGCCCATATTACTGCAAGACATTCTTTTTCGCTAGTTGAGTAATTGGTTTCAGCTTTATTCAACTTTCTGCTAGCATATGCCACTGGGCTTAATTCCCCATCCAATGCATCTGATTTCTGTAGCAGAGTCGCACCTAACCCAATATTACTGGCATCCGTCCTTACAATGAATTCTTGACTTAAATCAGGTAATTTCAAAATAGGTTTACTTGTGAGCTTTTCCTTCAATTCCTGGTAAGCGAATTCGCATTGTGGAGTCCATGTAATTCGATCTGGATGTCCTTTACGTGTCAAATCAGTTAACGGTGCACATATGGAATTAAAGTTTTTGATATACTTTTGGTAGAAACCACATAATGAGACAAAGGATCTCACGTCTTTCTTGGTTTGTGGTCTCGGGGCTTTCTTTAGTTTCTCTAAATTCTTTGGGTCAGGGGTCATGTTTCCCTGATAAACTGTGTGTCCCAAGAATTCTAATTCTTTACATCCAACGCAACATTTGGTTGGTCGGGCTGTTAAATTCGCTTCCCTAAGTCGATTAAACAGCATGTTCAGAGAATCAATGTGTTCCTCAAATGTTTCTGTTGCTATAAGGATATCATCCATGAAATTTGTGATGCATGGGTTATTCAGAGGGTCCAATAATTTTCTCATCATTCTAGAGAAGACACTAGGCGCATTCTTCAATCCAAATGGCAATCTGTTAAACTCATAGATTCCTTCTGAGGTACTAAAAGCTAGGTATGGTCTAACCTCAGGCTTTACTGGAATCTGATAGTATCCTTTACTCAGATCCACTTTTGAGAAATATTTAGCTTTATTTAGTCTGGCAAACAACTGATTTGTATCCGGCAATGGATCCACCTGTCCTTCTGTAATAGCATTCAGTCTCCTGTAATCTATACAGAGTCTATGTTCTCCAGAGGGTTTCCTTAAGAGTACAACACTGGAACTATACGAAGATTCACTGTGTGAAATAATTCCTTCCTTCAACAAATAGTCCATCTCTTCCTTCAAAGCTTTCTCCTTAGCAAAAGGAATCGAATAGGGTTTCATACAGACAGGTGTGGGGTCTATCAGTTTCATATCATATTCCAATAAGTTTGTATGCCCCGGTCGGTCTGTTAACACCTCTGTATGATTATCTAGAACCTGTTGCACTCTCTCTTTCTGATTTTTCGTTAAATGTGTACTGATTTTCACCTGTGCCGCTGTCTCACAGGGATGTAATGGATATTCAAATGATGAAAGTGGTTCCTTTTTCATTTCCATGGCAATGGACAAGGTTAACAAGTGTGTCTCTTCCTGATTTTCTCTTTCCAAATATTTCTTCAGGAGATTCACATGATAGATTTTTTCTTTCCCCTTCTTATCTATCTTATAATTTGTTCTAGACACCTTCTCTAGAACTGTATATGGACCTTGCCATCCAATTTGTAACTTATTCTGACTACCGGGTAGAAGAAGCAGTACCTTCTCTCCCACAGCCAAATCTCTGTCTTTAGCTTTCCTGTTATAATAGGCAGCATGCTTTTTCCTGGCTTGTCTCAAATTTTCATTGGCAAGTTTCCAGCCAGTTTTTAAACGAGTGGTCAGCTCATTCACATATTGGTATGAGGATGTAATATTTTCCTCTGCCTTTTCATCAGTCCACGTTCTTAACAGCGTTACATATGGACCTTTAATTTTGTGGACCTATTTGTCCATGCACCGGTATGGTCTCTTCCACTCGAAGCGCTATAGTGATGATTTTTCTTCCCAGAATTATCAGTCACAAAACGACCGCTACCAATTCTTCTCTTGGGGCTGTCTCCCCACTTAGAATTCTTGATGAGAGATTTCCTCTCTACATCCTCTTCCTCCAGTTTACATAAGTCCGATTGAGGGATTTTCGGCCTATCCTGGGGTAAGACATCTTTTTGCACTCTCTGCATAGTGGCCATTGTAAAACAGTTAATTGAAGCTTGTCCGTGAAAAGGGGCTTCCCATTCCATTTGGTCCACTTTATCAAATTTATATTTCTTTCTATTGTCAGGCCTACGTTTGCCCCGTGGCGTGTCCAGGTCCTGATCAATGTTCCCACTTGTGGGTGTTCCCTCATGTGCTATGCTACACCTTTCTACAAAATTCTCAATGTCCCACCTTGCCTTGGGCCAATAATAATTGTGAGCCACCTTTTGGATGATGGTACCTATTTTCTCATGGTCCCCATCTTGTTTCACATGTAGGCTCCTTATTAAGTCTGCCCTGTATGTCTTTGGAAGAACCAGCTGTCCGTGACCATTGGATCTAGTTCCAGTCTTCCTATACATCAACTTGTTTTTCATGTAAAATTCTCCCTTGCCTGGAGTTGTATGACAAGTTGACAATTTCCTGAAACAAGGCTTGAGGGTCTTATCCCCAGCCTGTGCCTTCCTCATCTCTTCTGGAGTGGTATCTAACATAATATCCTCCTCCTTTCTTGAGGTCGACCTGACCTGAAGGGTGGCCATAACTATAGGGTTCCTTCTGCAACGGTCAGTGTCATGATTGTTCATCTTACAATTTTTACACCACCTTTTCCCTTGGTTGAAAGATTTTCTTTCATCATATTTCCTTTCATCGAATTGTGGGGTTTTATTTTTATTGTCATACCGTGGCCTATCAAACTGGTGCTTACCTTTGTTTTGATCTCTAGGATCAAATTTATTAAAGTTCTGTGGTGCCTTAAAATTATCCACCTGTTTCTTTTTATTACCTGATACCTCTGCCTGAGCTGCTTGATACCTTTCAGCAACATTTAGCAACTCACCCAGCCTCTCTGCACCTTGTTCCATGAGAAACTTTCTCAGGTCTGGAGCCATGGACTCTCTTAGTTGTTCTATAAGGACCATTTCCTTAAGATCTTGGGTTTTCCCCAGAGAAGTCCATTTCTCCAAGTATGTCTCTAACCGTGCAGAGAACTGGTGATAGGTTTCACCTGACAGTAATTTAGCATTCCTAAATTTTTTCCTATAAAATTCTGCGTTCTTTTCATATCTTAACAAAAGAGCCTGCTTTAGCATGTCATAATTTTCTTGATCACCTCTGCTCATTTTGGCAAAAACTTCATAAGCTGCCCCACGAAGGCCTTGAGATAACTTTAAGCTCCACCTTTCTCTCTCTAACCCATACGTGGTAGCTAATAGTTCATATCTATTTATATAGCTCTCAATATCATCGTCTTTCTCAACAAAATGATCTAAATGAAAGTTCATAGCTGAGGTTGAGGCTCCCTGACTAGCAGTAGCATCGGAGGCAAAGGGACTGGCACCATTTTCAGGAGCATGGCCTTGAAACTCGAACTCCCTTAGTCGTAACTCATGTTCCCTTTGTAATCTCTTATCCTCTCTTTCTGCTTCCCTTTCTGCAGCTAATCTCTTGTCTTCCCTTTCTGCAGCTAATTTCTTCTCTTCCCTTTCTGCAGCTAATTTCTTCTCTTCCCTTTCTGCAGCCTGTCTTCTTTCCTCGGCTTCCAATGCTTTAGCCTCTTTGTCAGCCTCAATCTGCAACCTCTTAGTCTCAGCCTCAGCCTCAAATTGTAATTTCTTAATTTCCTTTTCAGCCTCTAACTTTCTTTCGGCCTCTTTTTCTAATCTTCTTTCTTCCCGTTCAATATATTTGTCACATTCAGCAGTGACATAAGCAATCATAATTTGCCCGTCCATTCCTAACTCTTTTGCAGTCTGCACAGCAGCAGATCGAAATTTGGCCAGGTCCGCCATTTTCTAACAGGTAAATGTATAAAATGTCTAACTAAACAATACAATCTGTAATTACTTATCCAAGGACACCACAGGCACTGAGAGCTCAACGTTATTTATTTCCACCCAAGGATACCTTTTAATTCTTATTATTCCCAATATATATAATAGGAGAAAGTTCAATATCCCGGGAGCGAGACCCCAATATATGTGGTAAAGTGGGATGATATAAATATTTATAGGGGACTTAGTGTACTGACTGAGATCAGCTGTGAAGGTATCTGTATCTAATAGGTGTAGTGTTTTACAGATAACCTTACTTGCTACCACATTTATACCTCAGTCAGAATTATTCTGGAATATTGTGATGACTACGTTAAATGTCTAGGGTTATGTAAATGATGAAGTGTAAGTCACAACAACAACAGACAGATAAACAATTTAATTTATTCCACCACACTTGACAACACTGTGACACTCACACACATTTAACACTCTATAAGACTATCTTAAATGAGTCACTGGTAAAGTTTCAAATATATATGTATTAATTACTTTCACTAATATATATATCCTGATTCAACTACACAGTGAACCAGGAATCACAATCAAATGTAATCACAATTTATATGTACATAATTTATAAATATGAACCTTGTAGTGACATATTGTATTAGTATTATCCTATGTGTGTCAGTTGTGTAGTAGTACTATGAGGTAATACTGGTTTTGTTTTTCAAGCTATGTTGTTATTTGTCATCATGACTTCAAGTGTTTGTTTATCTTGGAAATAGTATGGGGAAAAGTTCCCAGTTCCTATCAATTTAAACAAGGTATTGTCCCTCTGTTTTACTATAATGTCAATTTTAGAGGGGGACACATAATGTTGAGCTCCTCTGGCCACAGAAGCTTATCTTTCGTGATGGCGGCAGGAAAAGACTCCTCTGCTCGATAGCTTCCCTGTGTTCTGGAGACACCTCACTGGTCACTATCTGGACCCAGGAGTATGCTGTCAGCCTCTAGATTCAGCAAAGCTCAGACCAGGTGCTGCTCAATAACTTTAGGACCACGGTCCCTGAAACAAGAAGGTTGTACCTCCTATTTCAGAACTAATTTATAATCTATTTCCAGACTGAACACAATACATAACAAACACTGAGTTCAGAGCGGTAGGCCAACTGTCAGCTTCATCTGAAACAATTTACACCAGTATACTCCTCCCTAATGGTTACTACGCCTCTGCAATTCCAGCATTAGTTCTTTCTAGTCAATAAGATAGGTGTCAGTGTACTGTTTGGCAATTCCATGCAGTTTTACTTTTCTCCGACACCTTCTGTTCAGGTTGGAGCAATATTTAGGCATTGACTCATGTTCGCTACTGAACCACACACATATACAGACATAAATTATCAATTTACATTCAATTTTCATTAAAAAGATATCAAATATTTCAAGCTTACCACAATTCATGGAAATAATACACAATTACGTTGACTGGCAATGAATATGGCACAAAATCCGACCTGCCGCTGTCTCAGGCTTTTATTTAGAAAAATATAAGCTGAATCTCAACGCACTGTTGCTTTAGAAAGTTTATTTGAAAATGTGGTGCTGAACTGACGCTTCTAATTGACTATATTGGCGGGTCTAACCAATCGTGCCATGTTTACACAGCTTTTGAAAAAAAGTACCCTTCCTTCCGTCTCCCCTAACAACAAAAAATAGTATTTATAGTCCGACTAATCGTGTTTAGCCTTACATTTACTGCGCTCCAATCAAATAGGATTTAACATGGGGACCTATTTCCCGTACAATGGTGGTTTCAAAATCTGCCACTGAGCGATTCTGATTTTGGTGTTGTCTGACACCCTCACTATTTCTTTTGGCTATAATTTGTTAATTCCTAGACTATTTGCGTAACACTTAACATATTATTTGTCAGCAAGTCCTAAGGAACCCAAATATAGAAATTTAAGGGAGCTAAGTGGCTGCGTTCAAAATATGTATTTTCTAGGATAGTCGTGTATTTGTTTTTTTATTTTTTATGTTTAGAACCGCCACCTGTCCTGCTGTACTGTCAGACTAATGTCAGGATTTTAGACATAAAACAGTAGAATGTCATGTTTCCTAATAAGCGTTTTGTAAGTTTTTTAAACCTAACTCTCGTATGGGTAGTGTTTTTTATCACTGTCTATCTGAAAAAAAAGTATTGCTTCTGGCCTTTCGCTTGGGGTGGGTGGCATTAATTGTATATCGCGAGACGCGTGTTTAGTGTTGCATGCGTTCCTGCTTTCAGCCCTCCCTTTCTTTCTATCCTAAGTCCATCTGTCTTTTCATCACGCCGTGTATAAAATGAAATTAATGGAAGTATTAATTTAGGTCATTAATCAGCTTGCGTATCTCAAGGTTTTTCTTAGAAATGCAGTACACGTTTTATTGTAGAAAGCGTGTAGTGATGCAGTAGGCTTTACTATCAACGTGAAAGCGTGAGAATATGCAGACGAAGCATAAAAAGGGGATCTCGAGTACCGTCATTGTGACAGCACTGTTCTTTACCATTCTTCTTTCCTTTTATTGAATTTATGTGTTAGGCTTTACATTTACTTGATAATTTATATATGTGGATTAGAATTTCTCACGACAGATACCGAGGCTGCCCAATGTTCCAGGAAACAAAGAGCATCCTGAAGGAAGCGGTCTCCAAAAACATCCCCTTCAAGGAGGCAAAACACAGAGTGGCTGCGGATGTTGCAGAAAAACAACGCACGATTAACAGACGACAGTTACACCAGCTGACCGCTGAAGTCAAACAATTTAAAATAAAACTCCAGGTCGAAAACAGAAGCAAGCAGGCTCCCGAAGACGAAAAGGACAGCGGTGAAGACGTAATAGATATTCAGAACATCAGAGAAATGATGAAAGACATGAAAAGCATTAAGCAGCAAATAGAAGCAGATGTAAAGAGGCTGACAGAACTGACGGAAGAAAACTCCAAAATCCTCAAGAGAATCGAAACAGAGCGAAGAGCCGTTGAGGAAATGACATCAAACACAATAGCGACCAAAACAAACGAGCAATCAGACGAAGAAGTCATCGAAGAAACACTTGAAAAACTTCTACCAGCAATAATAGAAAAAGCACTATTACAGATACAGGAAAGCAGGAAGACAAGAGAAACAGAAACGAGGAAAGCAAAAACTAACAAAACGACACAAGACAGATAGAAAGGCAGGAAATGAACACCATGAACACGCCACGACCGACAAGCAACGAAGAGGAAACCAGACAACCAGCTAGTGGTCCTTTTCAGGACTAACAGACGACTAGCACCGAAGAACCTAACACACAATATACCCCAATTATAACCAACTTTCAGGTTGAACAGGGTATTACAGCAACATAGTAGACGAAAACAACAACAACAACAAGGTCTTCAACAAACACAGGCCAAGTCGGACGAACGAACTTAAAAAAAAAAATTGTTAAATTAAGAATTGGGCGCGCATTCTGCCCATCCTTTTTCTCTGTCGTCATGTCAACTGACCTTTTCGTGCGCATTCGGGTTTAAGGGGGAGGCAGTAGACAGCTGATGGTACAGGACAGGAAGATTTGTCACAAGTTTGTTGAACGCCTATGCTCGTTGGGGAATTAAAATGTGAAAGAAAAATAAGAAAGCATGAGTCACAATTTTAATTTTACTGAATCACTACTTATATCTGACCTTTGTGTGTCAATGAGCACCTTTCCTTCGCCATAATACATACATACACACACACCGACACACTCTTGACATTCATGCCATGGTGCTGGACAGCTAATATCTACAACTAAGTCGCTCCTTTTCTACACTAAGGTGTAGAGGTTTGTCAAAGAGCGCGCCGTGACAGCGAATATCTTTATAATTTATTTCATCTATCTTCCTGCTTTCTCTAACCTCTCTGTTATTTTATTTATGTCTTTGAATTAACTTTATAACAAGATATTCTGCAATTTCTTTCTGTTAAGATATCTTCTTCTAGTGCAGGGGTTCTTAACCTTTTTTACGATTACAGACCCCCAATGGATTGCCAAATGTGTTCCCCATGCCCCCTTCGTCAGATTTAGTTATATAAAAACGGCAAATCACAAATACACAAGCTGTTCAGAGATCGAGTCCTATGCCCCCATCATTAGGATCTGATTAACCCATTAAGGAAGTATGGACCTTTTAACATGAGAAATACGCTTCATTTTAACATGAGAAATACGCTTCATTTTAGCATGAGAAATACGCTTCATTTTAACATGAGAAATAAGCTACCTTTAAACATGAGAAATACGCTTCATTTTAACATGAGAAATACGCTTCATTTTAGCATGAGAAATACGCTTCATTTTAACATGAGACATACGCTTCATTTTAGCATGAGAAATACGCTTCATTTTAACATGAAATAAGTTACCTTTAAACATGAGAAATACGCTTCATTTTAACATGAGAAATACGCTACATTTTAACATGAGAAATAAGCTTCTATTTAACATGAGAAATAAGCTTAATTTAAAATGAGAAATAAGCTTGCGATTTAGGTATTAGGGACTAGACTCAATAGATTCGATAATTTTGGTGAAACGACTAGCCGTCCTAATTTATAATGCACTATTTATTAGTTAGAAAAAAGTGCTCTTATATTAAGCGGCAGTACGAAGAATTCGATTCTTTTTTTTTTTTTTTTTTTATTTATTTTTTAAAATTTATTTATTTATTTATTTATTTATTTATTTTTCAAATTCATTATTACTATTAGTTTTTTTTTTATTATTATTTTATTTTATTTTAAAAACACTTTAATTATGATGATTATTGCAAATGTAATATTACTTTTATAATGATAAATGCCTTAATAATGCTTAAAGTAAATGTGAGGATGAAAGGATATTAGTATACATGATGAGAGAGAGAGGAAGGGCAGAATGTCAGACGGGCCTGCGTGCCCAATTCTTAACCCTTTGAAAATAAAGTTCGTTCGTTCGTTCGTTCGTTCGTTCGTTCGTTCGATACCACCCACTGTGGCCTAATGGATATGAACGCAGTTTCATAATCCAGATATGCCAGGTTCGAAACCTGCTGCAGGCGGTTTGGTAGCAGATCACTTTGTGTGGATTTTTAACAATGGTATAAGCGCCGTACCGTTCAGAAAGCAATGGCAAACTACTGAATGAAAAAAATTGCCTAGAAAAATCACAAACAGCCAATAAAAGCTGGGGTTGATTGCCACGTCCTGTTAAGGATAAACAACTAACTAACCACCCACACATTACACAAATTCCATTGTGCCAATACATTTTATTTACTTTCTTTTTAGAGGATTTAAACCTTGCTGTTATAATTCGGGGTCCCATTGCTTCCCATTCTATAAGTGCCGTCTGTGCTTACATAGACAGCCTTATAGCCACCCCTTCACTGTGGTGGGCTCTTTTTTGCCCATGTCCTGAGGACAACACCATTTCTCCTGTGACCGATCTCCTCCTTTCTATGCCCTTCCACTATGTCTCGCAGAGACCCAGGATATCAATCCTGTAATGTTTAATTTCCGCTGCTACCAGTGCAGTTTTCCCTTGTTCACATTTGAGTGCGAACATTCCAGGCGCCAATCCTGGAGATTTTCCTAGACGAAAAAAATGTTAGTCGGCAACCCAGACTCCTTTCGGCTTTCTCTAGGTTGCTTCATGCGCCTCCTTTCCAGAGGACCTTTTTCTGTCTTGGGCGGCTGAGTTGATTTATATTCTTTATTTGACTTGTCCATGTTTGTTGAAGTTTTTGTGGTAACAAGTTTTTTACGGGATGGGGTAATCAGCCCCATGCCCAACCCTCTTTAGTCGCTTTTTACGACATGCCTGGTAGGGTACAGTGTTACTATTCTTTGCTCTCCTTTCGGGCCCCGGTAACACACGGGTGAAGAAGTACTGAGAAAAAGAGAACATCAGCACAAAGCATGGATAACAACAGAAACCATTAGCAAGATAGAAGACAGGAAAAACAAGAAAGCAGATTTAAACAGAAGCAAAACCAGAAGCTCCAAAGCCAAGGCTCACGAAGTGTACATAGAAGGAAACAAAGAAGTAAAAAGAAACATCAAAAGAGACAAGAAGAAGTATATTGAAGAGTTGGCAAGGGAAGCAGAGGAGGCTGCAGCCAAAGGAAATATGAGGGACCTGTACAACAACACAGAGAAGCTAACAGGGAGATATAAGCAAGCAAATGGCCTCATAAAAGATAAGAATGGAAAATAGCTTGGTAATATACACGAACAAATGAAGAGATGGACAGAACATTTGGAGGAACTTCTCAATAGACCAGCTCCAACTAATTCCCCAGACATCCAGCCAGCAGAAGAAGAGCTACTAATGAGCTATGAACGACCAAGTAGAGAAGAAATAAAGAAAGCCATAAAGCTTCTGAAAGATGGAAAAGCAGCTGATCCAGATAAAATTCCAGCAGAGGCCATCAAAACAGATATTGATACCTCTACAGAGATATTGTACAAACTACTTGGCCAAGTCTGGAAGAGTTGAGTTGCTAATAGAAAAACTCGAGTCAGGTCGATGTAGTGGCTTAAGTCCGACTCGAGTTCGGGTCCCTCGACTCGAGTAGACAAGACTAGGATGAACACTAGGATATTAATACGGATGAAAGAATGTGTATCCCTTAACTTTAGCTAATAGTTTAAAGAGTATATAAACATTCCTTCCTGTAGCTGTATTTTGGATTAAGATCACAGCGCACTAGCAAGCATGTCGTAGAAGACCCCTAAGAAGGTTCTGTATACGTTTATAATGAACTGTTACAGAAACCAAATTTACAAGAGCGCATCAAGAACTTTGGTGAATGACAGAAAATACACACCGTAATAAATGAAGTACGTTAATTAGTGCGTTAGTGCGTCATTTTTGTGAAGGTGAAGTGAAAAATACATTGTGTTTTTATTGCGACATTTTAGTGAAGTGAAAAATAAGTTGCGTTTTTATGAAGTGGGTTAGTGCGTCATTCTTGTAAAAGCGCAGTGAAAAATACGCTGTGTTGTAATTTTTTTTTTCATTTTTTTTTTAAACCAGCGGCACTTGGGCTTTCAGCCCTTCGGCACAATGACATGTCATTGCGAGGCTGGGGAATCTGTGGACTTTCCTTCCAACTCGGTTAGGAGCTTTGCTCCTTCCCATCAACAGAGGGTTTATCTCAGGAGCCGTTCAGGTTATTCATTAAAATCCCGGTCGATGACACTCTTTCAAATGCCCACACCCGGGCTTGAACCTTGAATACCTGATCGCCAGCGCAATGTGGTAACCATTACACCAGCGCGGCTCCCCTGTGTTGTTATAAAGTGGGTTGCAACGAAGAGGCTAATAGATTGACAAAGAAAGGTGGAAAGCTACCTCATCCTGATACAATAATAACTTTTGAATAGGGAACGAGTTTTTATCAGAACCAGATACAGAAACAAATGGAATGCGTAGCATCCAGGACACGCACGCACGCACACACTCGCACACACACATACACACACAAAACGATGCATATTACCAGCTCAGCAGAAGAGAACAAGTGAAAATCGTCAGGCTCCGCACAGGCCACAACAGATTGGGATACCATCTATTCAACAAGCTAAAGATGAGTGTAAATGTAGCATTGATAAAGTTATTGCTGAACATCTACTTCCAAGATGCTCAACATATGAGGAACACAGAAAGTCCATATGGCCGTCACTCCAGCTGGTGAGGTAAAGAATAAGCTGTGTTCTTATACAGTACCATTTTGTCATTATCGGGGAATAAATGTTGGTGTCAAAAAAAAATAAAGTTGGTGTCATTATCCTACAGGCAGTGTGAATAAAGTTGGTGTCTCTACGGAGATACAAGTAGCCTCAAGCTGACTACTGCCTACTTTGAAAATATTCAAGTAGACGTCTGAGAGTGAAAGAAGAAGAAAAAGAAAGTGGGTTAGTACGTTATTCTCCAGCTGGTGAGGTAAAGAATAAGCTGTGTTCTTATACAGTTGGTGTCATTATCCTAAAGGCAGTGTGAATAAAGTTGGTGTCATTATCCTACAGGCAGTGTGAATAAAGTTGGTGTCATTATCCTACAGGCAGTGTGAATAAAGTTGGTGTCATTATCCTACAGGCAGTGTGAATAAAGTTGGTGTCATTATCCTAAAGGCAGTGTGAATAAAGTTGGTGTCATTATCCTAAAGGCAGTGTGAAGTACCTTTTCCGAGTCGATGAATACACAAATGAATTATTTCCAACAAGTTTACTTATCCCATCTGTTTTGTTTTAATCCTAGAGTAGACAATCTTGTAATGACAAAAACTGAATCTAACTCAAATAAAATGCTCTCAACTTTATAGTACCCATTTTTCTTACTTCATTGAAATCTGTGGATGATTTCTCCATAGATACTTGTCAAGGTTTACCTGTCTGCATTATAATTTTTCCAGGTATATCTGTCGCAAGTCTCAGTTGTGATGGTGTGGCCATGTCTGTGGAAGCCGCGATCTAGACCTTTAGGATGGCTCAGAGTTTGCTTGGAGGACAACATCTACCTGGCTGCAAGATAAGTTCACTAATTACTACTGTCTGCTAGATCATTTATTTCATTACTTCCGTCTCCTTCGATTCTTCTTCTCTCTTCTTCTTCACATTTCTTCTTTGCTCTTTCTTTTCCTCTTTCACCCATTCTTCAATTTTTATTTTTCGCCCCTTATTCTCTCTCCCCCCCCCCCTCTCTTTTCCACCATACTTCTGCCACCTATCCTCTCCCCCATTCTTCTTAGCCTCTTCTTCGATCTTTCTTTTTCACCCATTCTTCTTGCCCCCCTACCCATATTCTTCCCCCCTTTTCTCCGTTCTTCTCCACCGCTTTTCTCCACCGTTCTTCTTTCGTGTTCTTCTCTATTTCACATCACTTATTCTTCTCCACCGTTCTTCTTTCGTATTCTTCTCCAATTCACATCCCTTATTTTTCTCCACCGTTCTTCTTTCGTGTTCTTCTCCATTTCACATCCCTTATTCTTCTCCCCCCTCTTCATCGCCCCGTCTTCTCCACTGTTCTTCTTCGCCATTCTTCTCCTCCGGTTTATCTCCCTTATCTAATTCTTCTCCCATGTTCTTCTCTCCACCACTCTTTTCCATTCTTCTGTCATCTATCCTCTCCCCCTTCTTCTTTCCTTCTTCAATCTTTCTTCATCCCGTCTTCTTCCCCTATCTTCTCTCTCTGTCTCCGCCTTTTTTTCTTCGTTCTTCTTTGCCGCTTTTCTCCTCTGGTTCATCTCCCTTTTCTTTATCCCCTGTTCTTCTCGTCAACCATTCTTCTCTCCCCAATCTTCTTTGCCCCTTTTTTCTCCACCGTTCTTCTTCACTGCTCTTCTTTCCCTTTCCTCTCCTAAGATTCAGTTTCCTTATTATTCAGCGCCCCCCCCCCCCTCGCCCACCGTTATTTTCCACTGTCATTCTTGTCTGGTTGATCTCCTTTATTCTTCTTCCCCCGTTTTTCGTCTCCTGTTTATCTTTGTCCTTTTATTTCGCACTCGTTCGTCTTCGCTATTTCTTCATCACTCCTTTTCTTTGCCTCTTCTTCTTCTCCGTTGTTCTTCCTCGTTCTCCACCTCCAGTTTATCTCCCTTATTCTTCTTCTCCATCGGTCTTCTCCCCTATTCTTCTTCCTTGTTCTTCTTCCCCGGTTCGTCTCCACAGTTCTTCTTCTCCACCGTTTTTCTTCCCTGTTCCTTTCCAGTTCTCCTCCACTGTTCTTCTCTTTCGTTCTCCTCCTCCGGTCCGTGTTCCTTATTGTTCTCCCTTCTTTCTTCTTCCTTTTTTTTAAATCACCCCATTACATGTTAGTGAGATGTGTGTTTTGCATGTTAATGAGATGTGTGCACCTGTGTGTGTTACCGGGGCCCTTCCATGCATGTCGTAAAAACCGACTAAGGAAGGTTGAGCATGGGGCCAGTTACCCCATGCTGTAGACAGTGAGATGTGTGGATGCTTCTTCTCCCCAGAACTTCTTCTTCCAATCTTTACCCCTTTTCTGCCCCCTTTTATTTGCACCTTCCTAAATCTTTACTCATTCTTCGCCCATTTTTCTCAACCATCCTTATTCTCCACAGTTCTCTTCCCCGTTCTTCTCCAGTACTCTCCCTTAGTTTTCTCTCTCGTTCGTCCCCACCATTCCTCTTCTCCGTTAGTTTTCTCCTACTTATTGGCTCCCTTTTTCTTCAGCCTTTCTTCTCCACCATCCGTCTCCACTCTGACCAGGCATGTCGTAAAAAGCGACTAAGGCGGGTTGGGCATGGGACCGGTTACCCCATCCCGTAAAATACTTTTTACCACAAAAACTTCAATAAAAAAACACATGGAGAAGAGAACTGGAAACAGAGGTGAAAAGGATGAGGAAAACATGGAAAGAACTTGAGCGGATGGCACAGGACAGGAAGACTTGGCAGGTCTTTGGTAAAGGCCTATGCTCCTTAGGGAGCTAAAGGGATTGATTGATTGATTGATCTGTCTCCACCGTTCTTTTTCCACATTCTTCTTCTCTGGTTCATCCCCTTTAATCTTATCCCAAGGTATTGCTCCATCGTTCTTCTATGCTGTTCTTTTTCACTGTTCTGCGTCGCACCTTTTTCTCCACAGTAGTTTTTCGCCGTTCTTCTCCATCGTTATATTTCCCCATTTTTCTGCTCCAGTTCATCTCCCTTATTCTTCTCCAATATTGTCATACCTGTTCTTCTACACTGTTTTTCTTCTCCACAGTTCTTCTTCTCCACAGTTCTTCTTCTCCACAGTTCTTCTTCTCCACAGTTCTTCTTCTCCACAGTTCTTTTTCTCCACAGGTCTTCTTTTTCTCAACAGTTCTTTTTCTCCACAGTTCTTCTTCTCCACAGTTCTTCTTCTCCACAGTTCTTCTTCTCCACAGTTCTACTTCTCCACAGTTCTTCTTCTCCACAGTTTATTTTCCCCACATTTCTTCTTTTTCTCCACAGTTCTTTTTCTCTGCAGTTCATCCTCTTTGCAGTTCTTCTTCTCCGCAGTTCTTCTTTTCCACAGTTCTTTTTCTCCACAGGTCTTCTTCTTCTCCACAGTTCTTCTTCTCAACCATCCTTATTTTCCACAGTTCGTCTTCTCCACAGTTCTTCTTCTCCACAGTTCTTTTTCTCCACAGTTCTTCATCTCCGCAGTTCTTTTTCTCCGCAGTTCTTCTTCTCCGCAGTTCTTCTTCTCCACAGGTCTTCTTCGTCTCAACAGTTCTTTTTCTCCACATGTCTTCTTCTTCTCCGCTGTTCTTCTGTCCTCCTCCACTGTTCTTCTCTTTCGTTCTTCTCCTCCGGGCCATGTTCCTTATTCTTCTCCCTTTGTTCTTCTTCCTCGTTTTTTAATCACCCCATTACATTTTAGTGAGATGTGTGTTTTGCATGTTAGTGAGATGTGTGCACCTGTGTGTTACTGGGGCCCGAAAGGGGAGCAAAGAATAGTAACACTGTGTCCTTCCATGCATGTCGTAAAAACCGACTAAGGAAGGTTGAGCATGGGGCCAGTTACCCCATGCTGTAGACAGTGAGATGTGTGGATGCTTCTTCTCCCCAGATCTTCTTCTTCCATTCTTTACCCCTTTTCTGCCCCCTTTTATTTGCACCTTCCTAAATCTTTACTCATTCTTCGCCCATTTTTCTCAACCATCCTTTTTCTCCACAGTTCGACTTCTCCACAATTCTTCTTCTCCACAGTTCCCCTTCTCCACAGGTCTTCTTCTCTACAGGTCTTCTTTTTCTCCACAGGTCTTCTTTTTCTACACAGTTCTTCTACTCTGCAGTTCTTTTTCTCCGCAGTTCTTTTTCTCCACAGTTCTTCTTCTCCACAGTTCTTCTCCACAGTTCTTCTTCTCCACAGTTCTTCTTCTCCACAGTTCTTTTTCCCCACAGTTCTTCTTCTCCACAGTTCTTTTTCCCCACATGTCTTCTTTTTCTCCACAGATCATTTTCTCTGCAGTTCTTCTTCTCCGCAGTTCTTCTTCTCCACAGTTCTTTTTCTCCACAGGTCTTCTTCGTCTCCACAGTTCTTTTTCTGAACAGGTCTTCTTTTTCTCCACAGTTCTTCTTCTCCACAATTCTTCTTCTCCACAGTTCTTCTTCTCCACAGTTCTTTTTCCCCACATTTCTTCTTTGTCTCCACAGTTCTTTGTCTCCGCTGTTATTCTTCTCCGCAGTTCTTCTTCTCCACATGTCGTCTTCGTCTCCACAGGTCTTCTTCTCCGCAGTACTTCTTCTCCACAGATCTTCTTCTCCATAGGTCTTTTTTTCTCCACCGTTATTCTTCTCCACAGTTCTTCTTCTCCACAGTTCTTCTTCTTCACAGTTCTTCTTCTCCGCAGTTCTTCTCCACAGTTCTTCTTCTCCACAGATCTTTTTCTCCACAGATCTTCTTTTTCTCCACTGTTCTTCTTTTTCTCCACAGTTCTTCTTCTCCACAGTTCTTCTTCTCCACAGTTCTTCTTCTCCACAGTTCTTCTTCTCCGCAGTTCTTCTTCTCCACAGTTCTTCTTTTTCTCCACAGTTCTTCTTTTCCACAGTTCTTCTTCTCCACAGTTCTTCTTCTTCACAGTTCTTCTTCTCCGCAGTTCTTCTTCTCCACAGTTCTTCTTTTTCTCCACAGTTCTTCTTCTCCACTGTTCTTCTTTTTCTCCACAGTTCTTCTTCTCCACAGTTCTTCTTCTCCACAGTTCTTCTTCTCCACAGTTCTTCTTCTCCGCAGTTCTTCTTCTCCACAGTTCTTCTCCCCAGTTCTTTTTCCCCACAGGTCTTCTTTTTCTCCACAGTTCTTTTTCTCTGCAGTTCTTCTCTGCAGTTCTTCTTCTTCTTTGCAGTTCTTCTTCTTCTCCGCAGTTCTTCTTCTCCACAGTTCTTCTTCTCTACAGTTCTTCTTCTCCACAGTTCTTCTTCTCCACAGGTCTTCTTCTTCACTGTTCTTCTTCTCCAACGTTCTTTTTCCTCGTTCTCATCCTCCGGTTCATCTCCATTCTTCTTCTATTCCTTACTTCTTCTCCAAAGTCCTCCTCCACTGTTCTTCTCTTTCGTTTTTTTCCTCCGGGCCATGTTCCTTATTCTTCTCCCTTTGTTCTTCTTCCTCGTTTTTTAATCACCCCATTACATGTTAGTGAGATGTGTGTTTTGCATGTTAGTGAGATGTGTGCACCTGTGTGTTACCGGGGCCCGAAAGGGGAGCAACGAATAGTAACACTGTGTCCTTCCATGCGTGTCGTAAAAACCCCCATGCTGTAGACAGTGAGATGTGTGGATGCTTCTTCTCCCCAGAACTTCTTCTTCCATTCTTTACCCCTTTTCTGCCCCCCTTTTATTTGCACCTTCCTAAATCTTTACTCATTCTTCGCCCATTTTTCTTAGCCATCCTTATTCTCCACAGTTCTCTTCCCCGTTCTTCTCCAGTACTCTCCCTTAGTCTTCTCTCTCGTTCGTCGCCACCATTCCTCTTTTCCGTTAGTTTTCTCCTACTTATTGGCTCCCTCTTTCTTCAGCCTTTTTTCTCCACCATCCGTCTCCACTCTGTACCCTGCCATGCATGTCGTAAAAAGCTACTAAAGAAGGTTGGGCATGGGGCTGGTTACCCCATTCCGTAAAATACTTTTTACCACAAAAACCTCAATCAAAAAACACATGGAGAAGAGAACTGGAAACAGAGGTGAAAAGGATGAGGAAAACATGGAAAGAACTTGAGCGGATGGCACAGGACAGGAAGACTTGGCATGTGTTTGTTGAAGGTTTATGCTCCTTGGGGAGCTAAAGGGTATTGATTGATTGATTGATCCGTCTCCACCGTTCTTCTTCCACATTCTTCTCCTCTGGTTCATCCCATTTAATCTTATCCCAAGGTACTTCTCCACCGTTCTTCTATGCTGTTCTTTTTCACCGTTCGGCGTCGCACCTTTTTCTTTACAGTAGTTTTTCGCCGTTCTTTTTCCCTATGTTTCTGCTCCAGTTTATCTCCCTTATTCTTCTCCATTATTGTCATACCTGTTCTTCTTCTATGCAGTTCTTCTTCTCTGCAGTTCTTCTTCTCCACAGTTCATCTTTTCCACAGTTCTTCTTCTCCACAGTTCTTCTTCTCCACAGTTCTTTTTCTCCACAGGTCTTCTTCTTCTCCACTGTTCTTTTTCTCCACATGTCTTCTTCTTCTCTACTGTTCTTTTTCTCCACAGGTCTTCTTCTCCGAAGTTCTTCTTCTCCACAGTTCTTCTTCTCCACTGGTCTTCTTCTCCACAGGTCTTCTTCTCCACAGTTCTTTTTCTCCACAGGTCTTCTTCTTCTCCACTGTTCTTTTTCTCCACATGTCTTCTTCTTCTCCACTGTTCTTTTTCTCCACAGGTCTTCTTCTCCGAAGTTCTTCTTCTCCACAGTTCTTCTTCTCCACAATTCTTCTTTTCCAAAGTTCTTCTTCTCCACAGTTGTTCTTCTCCACAGTTCTTTTTCTCCACAGGTCTTCTTCTCAACAGTTCTTTTTCTCCCCAGGTCTTCTTCTTCTCCACTGTGCTTTTTCTCCACTGTTCTTCTTCTCCACAGTTCTTCTTCTCCACAGTTCTTCTTCCTCACCGTTCTTCTTCTCCACCGTTCTTTTTCCTCGTTCTCATCCTGCGGTTCATCTCCATTCTTCTTCTATTCCTTACTTCTTCTCCAAAGTCCTCCTCCACTGTTCTTCTCTTTCGTTCTTCTCCTCCGGGCCATGTTCCTTATTCTTCTCCCTTTGTTCTTCTTCCTCGTTTTTTAATCACCCCATTACATGTTAGTGAGATGTGTGTTTTGCATGTTAGTGAGATGTGTGCACCTGTGTGTTACCGGGGCCCGAAAGGGGAGCAAAGAATAGTAACACTGTGTCCTTCCATGCATGTCGTAAAAACCGACTTAGGAGGGTTGGGCATGGGGCCAGTTACCCCATGCTGTAGACAGTGAGATGTGTGGATGCTTCTTCTCCCCAGAACTTCTTCTTCCAATCTTTACCCCTTTTCTGCCCCCTTTTATTTGCACCTTCCTAAATCTGTACTCATTCTTCGCCCATTTTTCTCAACCATCCTTATTCTCCACAGTTCTCTTCCCCGTTCTTCTCCAGTACTCTCCCTTAGTCTTCTCTCTCGTTCGACCCCACCATTCCACTTCTCCGTCAGTTTTCTCCTACTTATTGGCTCCCTTTTTCTTCAGCCTTTCTTTTCCACCATCCGTCTCCACTCTGTACCCTACCATGCATGTCGTAAAAAGCTGCTAAAGAAGGTTGGGCATGCGGCTGGTTACCCCATCCCGTAAAAAACTTCAATAAAAAAACACATGGAGAAGAGAACTGGAAACAGAGGTGAAAAAGATGAGGAAAACATGGAAAGAACTTGAGCGGATGGCACAGGACAGGAAGACTTGGCATGTGTTTGTTGAAGGCCTATGCTCCTTGGTGAGCTAAAGGGTATTGATTGATTGATTGATTGATCCGTCTCCACCGTTCTTCTTCCACATTCTTCTCCTCAGGTTCATCCCATTTAATCTTATCCCAAGGTACTTCTCCACCGTTCTTCTATGCTATTCTTTTTCACCGTTCGGCGTCGCACCTTTTTCTTTACAGTAGTTTTTCGCCGTTCTTCTCCACCGTTTTTTTCCCAATATTTCTGCTCCAGTTTATCTCCCTTATTCTTCTCCATTATTGTCATACCGTCATACCTGTTTTTCTAGACTGTTCTTCTTCTCTGCAGTTTTTCTCCGCAGTTCTTCTTCTCCACAGTTCTTCCTTTCCACAGGTCTTCTTCTTCTCCACTGTTCTTCGTCTCCACAGTTCTTCTTCTCTACAGTTCTTCTCCCCAGTTCTTCTCCACGGTTCTTTTTCTCCACAGTTCTTCTTCTCCACAGTTCTTTTTCTCCACAGTTCTTCTTCTCCACAGTTCTTTTTCTCCACAGTTCTTCTTCTCCGCATTTCTTTTTCTCCACAGTTCTTCTCCACAGTTCTTCTTCTCCACCGTTTTTCTCCACAGTTCTTCTTCTCCACAGTTCTTATCCACCATTCTTCTCCATAGTTCTTTTACTTTGCCATTCCTCTTCCCCATTCTTCTCTTCTGGTTTATTTCCCAGATTTTTCTCCACCGTTCTTCTTCTCCACAGTTCTTCTCTCAGTCTTCTCCCATGTTCTTCTCACCATTCTTCAATAATAAAAATATTAAAAATAAATAAATCACTAAAAAGTAAAAATATGCATTAAAATTAAAACTATAAAAAAAATTAAAACAAAAGAAAATAAATTTAAAAAAAATAAAAAATCTATAAAAAAAAAATTCAAAAAATCATTTTCTTCTCCCCCATTCTTCGCACCTATTTCTTCTCCCTGATTCTTTCCCTAATTTCTTCTTACACGATCTTCTCCAGTTCATCTCCCTTATTCTTCTCCCTCCGTTCTTCTTCTCTTACGTTGTTCACAACCGTTTTACTCGTATATTCTCCTAGACCCATTCATTACTCCTTTTTCTTTGCCCCTCCTCTAGTGTTATTCTCTACCATTCTTCTTCGTCGTTCTTCTCTACTATTCTTCTTTCCCATTCTTCTCCGGTTCATCTCCCTTATTCTTCTTCCACATTCGTTTGGGTTATTCTTCTCCTTCGTTCGTTTTCGCCTTATTTTCTTTGCCAGTTTTTCTTCGCCCCCTACTTCTTCACCATTCTTCTCCAGGTCATCTCCCAGATTCTTCTCCCCCGTTCTTCTCCTCCGGTTCATCTCACTTATCCTTCTTCAACGCTCTTCTCAGTCGTTTTTCTCACTTATTCTTGTTGCCTCTTCACCATTGTTCTTCTCTACCATTCTTCTTCCCCATTCTTCTCTACAGTTCTTCTTTTCCACCATTCTTCTTCCAGTTCATCTCTCTTATTATTTTTCCCCATTCTTGTACACTGTACTTCTCTACCATTATTTTTCCTTGTTCTTCTATTCTGGTTCAATTTATGTCTCCGTTCTTCTCCAAACTTTCTCTTCGCTGATTTTTCTCCACAGTTCATGTTCACAAATGGTCTTCTTCTCCACAAATGGTCTTTTTCTCCACCATTGGTTTCCCCATTTTTCTGTTCCGCTTCATCTCCCCGACTTCATCTCCTCCACTTCATATCCTTTGCTTCATCTCCTCCGCTTCTGTTCCACAGTTCTTCTAGTCCACAGTTCTTCTTCTAGACAGTTCTTCTTTTCCACAGTTCATCTTCTCCACAGTTCTTCTTCTCCACAGTTCTTCTTCTCCACAGTTCGTCTTCTCTACAGTTCGTCTTCTCCACAGTTCGTCTTCTCCACAGTTAGTCTTCTCCACAGTTCTTCTTCTCCACAGTTCGTCTTCTCCACAGTTCGTCTTCTCTACAGTTCGTCTTCTCCACAGTTCGTCTTCTCCACAGTTAGTCTTCTCCACAGTTCTTCTTCTCTACAGTTCTTGTTCTCCACAGTTCTTTTTCTCCACAGGTCTTCTTCTTCTCCACATGTCTTCTTTTTCTCCACAGTTCTTCTTCTCCACAGTTTCTTCTTCCCACAGTTTCTTCTTCTCCACACATCTTTTTCCCACAGTTCGTCTTCACCACAGCTCTTTTTCTCCACAGGTTCCCCAGTATTTCTTCTCCACAGTTCTTTTTCTCCACATGTCTTCTTCTTCTCCACAGTATTTCTCTCTTCTCCACAGTTCTTTTTCTCCACAGTTCTTCTTCTTCTCCACGCTCCTTCTTCTCTTCTTCACAGTTCTTTTCTCCACATTCTTCTTCTTCTTCTCACAGTTCTTCTTCTTTCCGACAGTTCTTCTCCACAGTTCTTTTCCTCCACAGTCTTCTTTTTTCTCTCCACAGTTCTTTTTCTCCACAGTTCTTCTTTGCCACTGTTCTTCTTCGCCACATTTTCTCCACAGTTCTTCTTCTCAACAGTTCTTTTTCTCTGCAGTTCTTCTTCTCCACAGTTCTTCTTCTCCACAGTTCTTTTTCTCCACAGTTCTTCTTCTCAACAGTTCTTTTTCTCTGCAGTTCTTCTTCTCCACAGTTCTTCTTCTCCGCAGTTCTTTTTCTCCACAGATCTTCTTCTTCTCCACAGATCTTCTTCTCCACAGATCTTCTTCTTCTCCGCATGTCTTCTTCTTCTCCACAGTTCTTTTTCTCCACAGGTCTTGTTCTTCTCCACTGTTCTTTTTCTCCACAGGTCTTCTTCTCCACAGTTCTTCTTCGCCACAGTTCGTCTTCTCTCCACAGTTTTTTTCTCACATTTTCTTCTCCACAGTTCTTCTTCTCCACAGTTATTCTTCTCCACAGTTCTTCTTCTTCACAGTTCTTTCTCTCCACAGGTTTTCTTCTTTTCTGCAGTTCTTCTTCTCCACAGTTCTTTTTCTACACAGTTCTTCTCCACAGTTCTTCTTCTCCCCAGTTCTTCTCCACAGTTCTTCTTCTCCCCAGTTCTTCTTCACCACTGTTCTTTTTCTGCACAGGTCTTCTTCTTCTCCGCAGTTCGTCTTCTCCACAGTTCTTTTTTGTCGCAGTTCTTCTTCTCCACGGTTCTTCTTCTCCACGGTTCTTCTTCTCCACAGTTCTTTTTCTCCACTGTTCTTTTTCTCGACCGTTCTTCTTCTCCACCGTTCTTCTTCTCCACCGTTCTTTTTCCTCATTCTTTTACTTTGCCTTCCTCTTCTTCCATTCTTCTCTTCTGGTTTATTTCCCAGATTTTTCTCCACCGTTCTTCTTCTCCACAGTTCTTCTCTCTCAGTCTTCTCCCATGTTCTTCTCACCATTTTTCAATAATAAAAATATTAAAAATAAATAAATCACTTTTTGCAGTAAAAATATGCATTAAAATTAAAACTATAAAAAAAGATTAAAACAAAAGAAAATAAATTTAAAAAAAATAAAAAATCTATAAAAAAAAAAATTCAAAAAATCATTTTCTTCTCCCCCATTCTTCGCACCTATTTCTTCTCCCTGATGCTTCTTTCCCTAATTTCTTCTTACACGATCTTCTCCAGTTCATCTCCCTTATTCTTCTCCCTCCGTTCTTCTTCTCTTACGTTGTTCACAACCGTTTTACTCGTATATTCTCCTGGACCCATTCATTACTCCTTTTTCTTTGCCCCTCCTCTAGTGTTATTCTCTACCATTCTTCTTCGTCGTTCTTCTCTACTATTCTTCTTTCCCATTCTTCCCCAGGTCATCTCCCTTATTCTTCTTCCACATTCGTTTGGGTTATTCTTCTCCTTCGTTCGTTTTCGCCTTATTTTCTTTGCCAGTTTTTATTCGCTCCCTACTTCTTCACCATTCTTCTCCAGGTCATCTCCCAGATTCTTCTCCCCCGTTCTTCTCCTCCGTTCATCTCACTTATCCTTCTTCAACGCTCTTCTCAGGGGCGTTTTTCTCACTTATTCTTGTTGCCTCTTCACCATTGTTTTCTCTACCATTCTTCTTCCCCATTCTTCTCTACAGTTCTTCTTTTCCAAAGGATGAGGGAAAACATTCTTCTTCCAGTTCATCTCTCTTATTATTTTTCCCCATTCTTGTTGGGGACACTGTACTTCTCTACCATTATTTTTTCTTGTTCTTCTATTCTGGTTCATTTATGTCTCCGTTCTTCTCCAAACTTTCTCTTCGCTGATTTTTCTCCACAGTTCATGTTCACAAATGGTCTTCTCTCCACAAATGGTCTTTTTCTCCACCATTGTTTCCCCCGTTTTTCTGTTCCGCTTCATTCCCCGACTTCATCTCCTCCACTTCATATCCTTTGCTTCATCTCCTCCGCTTCTGTTCCACAGTTCTTCTAGTCCACAGTTCTTCTTCTAGACAGTTCTTCTTTTCCACAGTTCATCTTCTCCACAGTTCTTCTTCTCCACAGTTCTTCTTCTCCACAGTTCGTCTTCTCTACAGTTCGTCTTCTCCACAGTTCGTCTTCTCCACAGTTAGTCTTCTCCACAGTTCTTCTTCTCCACAGTTCGTCTTCTCCACAGTTCGTCTTCTCCACAGTTCGTCTTCTCCACAGTTCGTCTTCTCCACAGTTCGTCTTCTCCGCAGGCCTTC
Source organism: Oreohelix idahoensis (assembly GCA_024509875.1). Taxonomy (NCBI): domain Eukaryota; kingdom Metazoa; phylum Mollusca; class Gastropoda; order Stylommatophora; family Oreohelicidae; genus Oreohelix; species Oreohelix idahoensis. The sequence goes on along the minus strand of JAMPIV010022414.1, from coordinate 159,266 downwards.
TTTTTCTACACAGTTCTTCTTCTCCACAGTTCTTTTTCTCCACAGGTCTTCTTCTTCTCCACATGTCTTCTTTTTCTCCACAGTTCTTCTTCTCCACAGTACTTATCCACATTTCTTCTTCTCCACAGTTCTTTTTCTTCACAGATCTTTTTCTCCAAAGGTCTTCTATTTCTCCACAGCTCTTTTTCTCCACAGTTCTTCTTCTCCGCAGTATTTCGTCTCCACAGTTCTTTTTCTCCACAGGTCTTCTTCTTCTCCACTGTTCTTCTTCTCCACAGTTCTTCTCCACATGTCTTCTTCTTCTCCGCAGCTCTTCTTTTCCGAATTCTTCTCCACAGTTCTTTTCCTCCACAGGTCTTATTTTTCTCCACAGTTCTTCTTCTCGACAGTTCTTCTTCTCCACAGTTCTTCTTCTCCACAGTTCTTTTTCTCCACAGGTCTTCTTCTCCACAGTTCTTCTTCACAGTTCTTCTTCTCCACAGTTTTTCTTCTCCACAGTTCTTTTTCTTCACAGTTCTTCTTCTCCACAGTTCTTTTTCTCTGAAGTTCTTCTTCTCCACAGTTCTTTTTCTCTGAAGTTCTTCTTCTCCACAGTTCTTTTTCTTCACAGTTCTTCTTCTCCACAGTTCTTCTTCTCCACAGTTCTTCTCCACAGTTCTTCTTCTCCACAGTTCTTTTTCTCCACAGGTCTTCTTCTCCACAGTTCTTCTTCTCCACAGTTCTTTTTCTTCACAGTTCTTCTTCTCCACAGTTCTTCTTCTCCACAGTTCTTCTTCTCCACAGTTCTTCTTCTCCACAGTTCTTTTTCTCCACAGGTCTTCTTCTCCACAGTTCTTCTTCACAGTTCTTCTTCTCCACAGTTCTTCTTCTCCACAGTTCTTTTTCTTGACAGTTCTTCTTCTCCACAGTTCTTCTTCTCCACAGTTTTTTTTCTTCACAGTTCTTCTTCTCCACAGTTCTTTTTCTCTGAAGTTCTTCTTCTCCGCAGTTTTTCTTCTCCGCAGTTCTTCTTCTCTGCAGTTTTTCTCCACAGTTCTTTTTCTCCACATGTCTTCTTCTTCTCCGCAGTTCTTTTTCTTCATAGGTCTTCTTCTCCACAGTTCTTTTTCTCTTCAGGTCTTCTTCTTCACCATTCTTCTTCTCCACTGTTCTTCTTCTCCATCGCTATTCTTCCCGATCCTTCTCCACTGTTCGTCTCCACCATTCTTCTCCACCATTCTTCTCCACCATTCTTCTCCACCATTCGTCTCCACCACTCTTTTCCACCATTCTTCTCCACCATTCTTATTCACCATTGTTCTTCACCATTCTTTTCCACCATTCTTCTCCACCATTCTTCTCCACCATTCTTCTCCACCATTTTTTTCCACCATTCGTCTCCACCATTCTTTTCCACAATTCTTCTCCAAAATTCTTATTCACCATTGTTCTTCACCATTCTTTTCCACCATTCTTCTCCACCATTCTTCTCCACCATTCTTCTCCACCATTCTTCTCCACCATTCTTCTCCACAATTCTTCTCCACCATTCTTCTTCTCCACCATTCTTCTTCTCCACCATTCTTCTCCTCTGTTCTTCTTCTCCATCGCTATTCTTCCCGATGCTTCACCGCCGTTCGTCTCCACCATTCTTCTCCACCATTCTTCTCCACCATTCTTCTCCACCATTCTTCTCCACCATTTTTCTCCACCATTCTTTTCCACCATTCTTATCCACCATTCTTCTTCGCCATTCTTCTTCGCCTTTCTTTTCCACCATTCTTCTCCACCATTCTTCTTCTCCACCGATCTTTTCCCCCGTTCTGCTTCTCTAGTTCATCATACTCAGTCTTATCCCTCTTTCTTCTCCCATGTTTTTCTCACCATTCTTCAATAATAAAAATGTTAAAAAGAAAAAAATCAGTAAAAAGAAAAAAATATACACTAAAAAAAAAAAATTAAAACAAAAGAAAGTTAATAAATAAAAAAATAAATAAATAAAAAATTCAAAAAATCATTTTCTTCTCCCCCATTCTTCTTCGCTCCTATGTCTTCTCCCTGATTCTTTCCCTAATTTCGTCTTACACGATCTTCTCCAGTTCATCTCCCATCGCCCGAATTCTTCTCTCCCTTTCTTCTGCGCTGTTCTTCTCCACTATTCTTCAAGAATAAAAACACAAAAAAATAAAAATAAAGAAATAAAAATTAAAAACAAAAAACTCACATTAAAAACAAACAAATAAAAAAAATAAATAAAAAACAATAAAAGAAGTGTTTAAAAAAATTACTCCCCCCGTTATCCCCTTTTCATCTTCTTCCTTTTTTCTCCCCCGCTCTTCTTCTTTACCATTCGTCTCCTCATCCGTTCTTTTTCCCATTCTTCTCGTCTGGCTCATCTCCCTTATTCTTTTCCCCCGTTCCTTACCACTGTTCTTATTCTCCACGGGTCTTATTCTCCATCGTTCTTCTTCTCAACCATTCTTCTCCACCGGTCTTCTCTAGTTCATCTCCCTTGTTCTTCTTCCCCGTTCTTCTCCCCGGTTCTTCTTCACTGTTCTTCTTCGCCATTCTTCCTAGTTCCTCCCTGTTTTTCTCCTCCACCGTTCTTCAACACCGTTTCTTCTCTCCCGTTCTTCTTTGGACCTTTTTTCTTCGCACCCTTTCTTCTCCACCACTTTTTCATCGCCCGTTTTCTTCACTCCCATTTTCTCGACCGTTCTTCTTTCCAGATCTTCTCTGGTTCATCTCCCCAATTTATCCCCCATTTCTTTTCCACCATTCTTCTTCACCATTCTTCTTCTACACTGTCTTCTTCCTCGTTCTTCTGCTCCGATTCTTCGCCTCTGTTGTTCTTCACCATTTTCCGCGTTCTTTATCTCCCTTATTCTACTACCCTGCTCTTCTACACCATTTTTCTTCTCCGTCGTTCTTCTTTCCTTTTCTTCTCTTTCATTCTGTTTCGGGTCATCTCCGTTATTTTTCACCGCTCTTTTTCGCCGTTCTCCCGTGTTCACCTCCCTTCTTCTTCTTCCCTCGTTCTTTTCCTCTACTTTTCTTCACCCCCGTTCTTCTTCGCCACTTCTTCATCGTCCTTTCTTCACCTTTCTTTCTCCATCGTTCTTCTCCTCCACCGTCTTCTTCCCCGCCGTTTTTCTTCCTCGTTCTTCTCCTCTGGTTCATCTCCGTTATTCTTCTTCACTTCCCCCCCCCCCAATTTCTTGTTATCCACAGTTCTTCTCAGTCTTTCTTCTTCTCAGCCATTCTTCTTCACCGTTCTTCTTCATCGTTCTTCTCCATCGTTCTTCTTACCTGTTTTTCTCCTCCGATTCATCATCTCCCCGTTCTTCTTTTCCCTTTTTCTGCACCGTTTTTGTCCACCACTCTTTTCCTCAGGTTCACCTCCTTTATTCTTCTCCACGGTTCAAATTCCATATTCTTCTCGCCGGCTCATCTCCCTTACTCTTTCCCCCAATCTTCTCCCCTGTTCTTCCCATTCTTCTTCACCCATTCTTCTCATCGCTTTTCTTCTCAACCGTTCTTTTCAACCGTTCTTCTCCACCATTGTTCTCACGTTATATTTCTCATATTTATATTTCAGTGTTAAGACTCAAAGGATTGAAGTGGTACAAGATCACCAATGTGGAACTAATGATAAGATCACCAATGTGGAACTGATGATAAGATCACCAATGTGGAACTGATGATAAGATCACCAATGTGGAACTGATGATACGAACTAGACAAGGTAAATCTTTAGAAATTAAAAGGAAACATGAAGCGATCGACGAGGAGTCTTTTATAATAGGGGAAGACTGTCATAAAATTAATGGGTGCTTGCGCAGAATAGAGGGTTTGAAATGGTGCGACAAAGTAACAAATGTAAAACTGATGAGTAGAACCAGACAAGGGCCATTGAATAAGAGAAGAAGGCGCTGCTGTTAGATAGAACACATATTGAGGAAACCAGTTGATAGCATTACCAATGAGTCCTTGTTCTAGAATCCTCAGGACAAGAGAGGTGGAGAGAGACTGAAAAACACAAGGAGAAGACAACTGGCGACATAAATTAAAAGGACGAAGAAGTTATGAAAAGACACTGGACTTGATGGCACCGAGATAGGACACTTGGTATGTGGTTGTTGAAAAACTATGCTTATTACGGAGCTGTACAGTGGTGGTGATTAAAACCGGAACAAGTTTTTTTTTAAAGCTCAAATTGTGTAATTAATTAATTAATATAATAAGTTTAATCTGTGTTAATCTGTATCGAACTAGGTATTATTTCACATAACCTGGCAGTTCCGTGCGCTTTAAAAAAAAAAAAAAAAGTGGGCTAGAAATAGAACCAGACGAAAGTTTATGAGTTCAAGTTAACTCTTTCAGTCCCAAGCAAAAAAGTGGGTTTGGCCCAAGTAAAAATGGCCACCCCAGTGCGATTTTATTGTTGTTGTTTAGAAATAATTTTTTTTAAATGTTTATATGCATAAATAACCAAAAGTCCAAAATAGGTGCCTATACTTTAAGAAAGTAGCGTTTTTCAGTTATCAAAATTAGAAAACAGCCCTAGAAAGGATCAAGAAATATGAAAGCCAGTATACTGTTGATCGGGCCAAATGGGTCTAGAAGGAAGTACAGTATACTGGCTGTTGGGACTTAAAGAGTTAAGTTTGTTGCACGTTTTAATGTTCTGTATTAATTATTTAATGGCCTATTTTCTTCAAAAAAATCTCACTAGGGGGCGCACGAACAGTAGAGTGAGAGCTCTTCTGTGCCGATAAAATATGTGACGCTAGCCCATTCTCTTGCCATAATCGATCCTCGAACTAGCAAGTTGTTTAAGTCTTTGAAATATTTAAAGTTCACTTTCAAAAAGAGCGAAAAAAGTAGGAGGTCCAGCGTGTCAGTAGCGCACGTTAAAAATCAGTAAATTAATATGAGAGAAACATAAAGGTATGTTTTCGGGCACTCGTGAGAAATAAAGAAGTAGAACACTAGACAACAGAAAAACAACAGACATGAGTGGCTTACCCAGGACTCGAACCCTGGACATTCCGTGCGACAACCCCGCCTAGCTATGCAAGCGAATCACACTATCCTCCCTGCCATCTAGGCATCACCAAAAAATGATGCTTCGATGATCAGATTGCTTCCTGTTGTATCGCTCTGTAAAGAGTTTCCTATCATAGTTACATGGTCAAACCAGTGACAATCGGGAAAAGACCGATTGACTTCTGGAAAGACAGATGACACTGGAAAAGACTAGAAACCGGCTGACCGGGTTAGCACCCCGTAAGCTGTATTCAATTGCTATAGAACCCAAAAACGATAGATGCCCCCAGGATTCACCGAAAGGGGGGGAGAATGATGAATCCACAGGCGCCTCATTGGAATCGACCAGACCCGTTACACGGACTTCGAGCTCTGAACAACGGCTGGAGTTTCCATGTGCCTGTGGTAGGGAATTCTCTACTCAGAGAGGAATGAAAATCCACAGAACGAAAAAGGGGTGTGGGAGGTCATCAGGGGGAGATCAACAGCGCTCTGTCTCGACGGATAAGACGTTAGAAGAACGCAGCCAGGAGTCAATCCACAGTGCTGAGTACATTCAAGTTGATCTGCCTGATGATGATCTCACACACTTCTTGGACGGGAAGAGAGATGCAATCAAGTTTCCACCCGCCAGTGCAAAAGGGCTTTGGGAACAGCTGGACGAAGCCTTGGCAAAAGAGTTGGATAACAACCTGAAGCAGATTACTTTGGAGAAGAAGCTGGAAATCTTCGGCGACATAATATATCTGCACTGTCGCAAAGTGTTCGGAGTGAGGGAGGCAAGGGAAAGTAACCCACCACGAAAAAGCAGAAGACAAATTAAAATAGAAGAAATCAGAAAACAGAAGAAGCATGCCCGAAAACTGTTCAAAAACGCAGTTGCCGCAGAGAAGGAAGGGTTACGACAGGTTTGGGAGCACCTGAAAGGCCAACATAATGCCCTTTGTAGAGCAGAAAGGTTGTGCAGGAAGAAAAGGAAGACTCGAATGGATAGGGAAAGATTCTTCAGGGAGCCCTTCAAGTTTGCCAAAGAACTGTTTGAGCAGCCACGGTCGGGTACGCTAAACATCAGGAAAGAAGACCTGGAAGAACACCTTGGAATGACATATTCAGATGGTCGCAAAGATGAGCCGCTCAGCAGCATGGCAGGCCTTAAATGGCCGAGTAAGCCAGGAGCTGAGTTTAACACCAAGCCCCCAACGGTGCAAGAGGTAGAAAGCATTGTCCAGAAAGCTCGATGCAAGTCAGCTCCAGGTCCTAATGGTGTTCCATATGTGGTGTATAAGAGATGCCCTGAGGTGCTCAAACGACTGCTTCGTTTACTGAAGAGTGCGTGGAAAACCCAGCTTGTAAGCAAGGAATGGAGAAAGGCGAACGGAGTCTACATCCCGAAGGAGCAAAATTCCACAGACATCAGTCAGTTCAGGCCAATCTCACTACTCAATGTGGAAGGGAAGATATTCTTCTCAGTGATGGCGAAAAGACTCACTACATACCTCCTGGCAAATGGGTACATTGACACTACCATTCAGAAAGGAGGTATCCCAGGTACACCAGGATGTCTAGAGCATGCCACAATGATATGGGAAGCAATCCAAAAGGCAAAGTCTGACAGAACAAACCTCCATGTAATCTGGTTGGATTTAGCGAATGCTTATGGATCCGTTCCACACCAGATGTTGTGGCAGGCCCTAGAAATGTATCATTTTCCACAAGAGATTGCAGCAATGCTGAAGCTGTATTTCGCAGGGTTTGCTGTCAGATTTTCAACCAGAGAGTACACAACGAAGTGGATTGGCCTTGAAGTTGGAATTGCGATGGGATGTACCATCTCTCCGATACTATTCGTGATGGCTATGCAGGTAATCCTCAATGCGGCTGACGGAATGGCTATAGGTCCAAAGCTCGGTGGAATGTGTCTCATGCCACCGCTCAAAGCATTCATGGATGACACAACAATTCTGACATCAGATGAACATCAGGCCCGGAGGATGTTAGCACGCCTGGATGAACTAGTCAGCTGGTGCAGAATGAGCTTCAAACCCAAGAAGTCGAGAAGCCTATCAGTCAGGAAAGGGAAGATAGCAGAGGTCATATTCACGGTTTCCAACCAAAGAATCCCTACTGTCATTGAGGAACCTGTTAAAAGTCTTGGCAGGGTGTACGATGCCTCATTAAAAGACTCAAAGGCAGTGCAACTGACAATAGAAATGGCAGACAGAGGGCTACAGATCATAGACCAAAGCAGACTCCTGGGGAAGTTCAAACTGTGGTGCCTCCAGTTCATGTTGATACCAAAGTTGCTGTGGCCACTGCTTATATATGAAATAAGCACAAGTACAGTGGAAGCCATAGAGCAGAAGGTCAACAAGTTCATGAGAAAATGGCTAGGAGTACCACCAGGTCTGTCAGATGTAGCACTGTACTGCAAAAAAGTCAAAACTTCTGCTTCCTTTCAAGTCAGTTGTTGAAGAGTACAAAGTTGGAAAGGCAAGGCTTGCAATGATGCTACGCGAGTCAGCTGATGACGTGGTTAAGTCCATTCAGCCCACACTGAAAACGGGAAGGAAGTGGAAAGTGGAAGAAGCTGTTGATGCTGCCCAAGAGTCACTCAAACTGAGGGAGGTAATCGGATACACACAAACGAATAGACGGGGATTTGGTCATGGAGACATCCGCTGGTGGTCCAAGGCATCAAGCAGGGAGCGCAGAGACATGGTAGTTCAGGAGATACGAGAAGCTGAGAATGACAAGAGGTTGCAAAAAGCAGTGCAGCAGGTCCAACAAGGCCAATGGACTACATGGGAAGGAGCCCTGCAGAGGTCCTTGACATGGAATGATATATGGCATATGGCACCTCTTAGGCTCAGCTTCGTTGTCAGCTCACTGTATGACCTGCTGCCATCGGCCACCAACCTTGTGAAATGGGGAAAGTCGGATGATGAGCAGTGCCACCTGTGCCAGGGGAGGTAGACACTTGAGCACGTGCTCTCAGCGTGTAAGGTGTCATTAGGGCAAGGGCGATACACTTGGCGCCATAACAAAGTGCTAAATGAGCTTGCTGCGACAATAGATCTGGCAAGAATGAAGGCGAATAGCAAAGTCCGGCCAGACACCGCAAACACATACTTTCTGAGGGCAGGAAAGTCAGCACACCCCAAACCGAATAAACCTGGTAGCAGTTTACCATCTCTTCTTGATTGTGCAAATGATTGGGAGATGGCGGTAGACCTACCTGGACGAGGGGCATATCCAGAGAGTATCCGGAAATCGCGGAGACGGCCGGATATAGTGCTTCATTCTGCAGCAACGCTTCAGGTCATACTGATTGAACTGACCGTGCCATTTGAATCCAGATTAGATGAGCAACATTCATTCAAAGCGGCCAAGTATAGTGATCTGGCCGCGGATCTGAGACACGATGGGTTCACTGCAAGGGTCATGGCTGTTGAAGTGGGCGCAAGAGGGCTTGTGGCTGCATCAGTGTATGATCTATTGAAACTGTTGGGGCTGAGGGGACAGTCGAGAACAAGGGCCCTGAAGAGGCTTAGTGAAACTGCCGAAAAGGCATCAGGCTGGCTGTGGAACAACCGCAATGGGGAATGGAGATCGTAACAATAAACGCTGCGGTACAGAATTTTTCTAAGTCCACAATACGCTGAGGTTTTGTGGTGGACTAGTGAACGGCTGCGACTCAAATTGACTTGCTAGACAGGAGGGGAACGGCGGATCAAAAGAAAAAAAAATATGACTGGAAAGGCTAAGGAGACGCAATGGGGGGGGGATGGAGGAAAGTAAAAATTCACGTCCCCCAAATTGACACGAGGTACGGAATTGGACGTTTTGCGATACCAAGCCTTGATTTGAATTCAGCGGCTAAAACGCAGATGTTAGGAATATTACAAAAATTTAAAAAGTAATTTTTCTTAATATTAATGTTAGGAATATAAAAATTAGCTGGCCGGATGGCCTATTCTGAGCAATGAAATAATATGATCTTAATTTTACAAACGGATAGATAATATTGAAGATAATGACAAAAGACAGTGTAGTTTACATCATCGACAGACTGCCTTGAATAAAAAGTGTCGTTATTTGCACACAAAACACGACCTTGGGGACGCAGGTGTTCAAAGTTACTTATTATGGAGGAGAGGGTTTTTGAGCGGTAGCTGTGTCTAAATATAACTTTTTACGACAAAATTTTAAGGGGAGAGAAAGGTTGCTTCAAAAATCAAGCACATTTTTTTTAGAAACACAAGTAGAGACGGACAGACTAACAGATAACCATCCATACTTGACTGAAGCATGACTGAAATGACTTTAGTGTAGAAATTTGAAATTTAAAGTACAACTAGGCAGTGATTGGCCACAGACAATCATATCATTAGCGCTCAGACGCGAAAGTGGGGTCATTCTTCAATAATTGTTCAGTGTTAGACACAGATTTTAAAGTGTGGTGTTTTCCCATATGAAAGACAGTGAATAAATTTAGGGACGCCATACTATAGCCAGCAGCTCAGCTGAGTTTTGCTAGCAATTCTGTGTTATGTATTCATAATCTGGTAAGATTGAAATTATTTCTTTATATATTTTGAATATTGTTTCATGTTCGAGTGATTTGATACTGCCATATCAAAATCTAGCCTTACAAACAAGTAGGGATTTGCTCTAGACCCCCCGCCCAAGTCAGGGTCTAGGGACCAACAAGGTACATAAACTACAGCAAGGATTATGCAAGATAGATCAAGCGTTGAAACAGGTTACCTATCTTCTTTTAGGGCCGACAACTAATAAATATTTTTCAGAATCTATGGTCTGGGAGGATCTGTCTGATGTAGGCCCACCATGGTAACTGTGCTGTTTGGTCAGAGAGATCTGACCTGTCTGTATGATGTGGTTGTTGTGTCAGTGTTGTGTCCAGACGTGGGTAGAGAATAGATTTTGACACATGGCCCATACTTTGATTGCAGAGCTGTGAGTTTCTATCGACAACAAAGCAGAGTCTATTCGGTGGGTGACTGTACTCGAGTGTATCTGTGCAGTTCTTGTGACAGAGACCACCATTATTGCCCGCCAGCACGGAGAGGTGGGACCGCAAGTTTTCAGCACCAGAGCTACAAAAAGATGAGTGAGCCTCTGGTCTGCTGGACATTCACCAACTATTGGTAGTGACTAATATCCCCGTAAAAATTCCCACCATTTTCTGGACATTGTGTAGTCAATATAGACAGGTGTGATGAGGCCACCCCAACAGCACAAACAGTAAATATCCTCCCAAAGAGATGACTACTCGAACTTTTTTTAATAAAACTAACTAGTCTAGTACTTAAATAGGTACGCTCTTGCATTTATTATGTAACATTCCATGCATTTTTTTCATAAATTTTAAATCCTTCTTTTAAAACAAGTTCTGGTCAAAATAAAACTTGATCCAGAACAAATAAATGTTATATAATTATATCAAAAACTTTATACACGTGAGTTAGTTCAGTGTATTTTAACACTTGTTAATCTTATTAGTCTTCTTAAATGTCTGTGGGTGTATTTATAACTAACACACCACATTACACATCATTACCCTAGACACTTTACGTAGCCACATTCATTAAGAAAAAAAAAAAATTAAGTGTGAGGTCGTAGTGGTAGCAAGAAAGGCCTTCTGATAATTCTCAACTACATTTTATCTCAGGAGCCTTCACAGCTGGCCTCATACAAGTTACATGTAGTAATAACACCATCATACAATACCATCAACACCACTACAAGTGGGGAACGCGCAGTGGAGACTCGTTGACTTCGCGCTGGTGTCTCAGTGTGTGCGACGGAACGAACGGAATAATTTGTCTTCTCTTTGTTACTTTCACAATTGCCCTCCACGCTGGCGGAGTTTTGGAATTTTAAAGTTGCCAACCATAAGTGAAATTGGGTTCGAATTTCGATGCAAGACAACAGGAACCTGAGACGCTTGGAGTCATGACCCAAGTGTGCACCGCCCCCTTAGAGTTTAAAGAGGTCTATAGTCCGAAACAACTTGTCGGACGGGGACTTCTTCTGGTGAATCAGATGCCCTATCTCTTTTGTAATCGCTCTGTAAAGAGTTTCCTATCAGTATAGGACAGTCCACACAAGACAAAGACCACAATACTAGGAACATGGGTTCATTTTCGATGCAAGACAACAGGAAGCTGAGACGCTTGGGAGTCATGACCCAAGTGGGCCCGCCCCCCTTAGAGTGTAAAAGAGTATATAGGGCCGAAACACTTGTCGGACGGGGGGACTTCTTCTGGTGATCAGATTGCTTCCTGTTGTATCGCTCTGTAAAGAGTTTCCTATCAGTATAGGACAGTCCACACAAGACAAAGACCTTAATACTGTAAAAATCCCACGGTAGCAGGAAATCGTAAAGAGTAGACAATGCGGCCACTGCCCTGGCAAAATTTTAAAAAATTAGAAACCTACCCACCATAAAAATATTTATAGAATTTGTGATTCCTGTATACACACATTGGGATTCTCGCCTGTGCTACGGAGTTCGTGCACTGTGCTGAGATCCTCCGTGTTTGGTCTAAAGGAGGAGATCGTAGCACTGATGGAGTTGTCCGTGTGCAATGAAGAGAGTCCTTAAAACCAAACCAAACCAACAAAAACATTTATTTGGTGGTCGTGTGCTATTGGTATGAGACTTTCTCAATTGTCTAACTTTTTAATACTTACTGCATTATATTTACAAGCTGCTCAACTATAGTATGTATTTTCTACGTAATTATATTTCTCGTTGCTGCTTCTATACATTAAAAAGTGTTTTGTGTGCTCAAGGATTCCACCACTGTCTGACGTTGTTCTTTACACCTTTTTTGTGACATGCTTGTTTTCCCAAGACATTATGTCTTCGTTATCATAAAATACCATGCGCCTAGTTTGTTATTGAAACTGTTGTATATTGCAAGGTACTTTTTAAATTCTATAGCTATTTGGAATGTCTTTGTGTTTTTAACACAACTTGGGCATCCTTAAAATTTAATTATTTATCCATCTGAAACATTTCCAGTGCACTGTCTGGTCCTCTAAATTAATGTTTATTCCTAGCAGTAATAGTGTGTTGCCCATCTCTGGTTCATGCTTTGTCTCCCTGCTTCCACAGCTCCATGCTTTGTCTCCCTGCTTCCACAGCTCTACGCCAAGTTTCTTTTGGTCTGCCTGTCTTCTGCTTTCCTTCTGGGGTCTATAGCATAGTAGGTCTGGTGATGGTATCAGGGTTTTTTTCTGAGGAAGTGGCTTACCCAATTCCAGCGTCTACCCGTTGTGGTGGTGTGCATATCTTCTCGGTGACTCTCAGTTAGCAGTTCTTGGTTTGTGATGGTATTCGGCCAGAAAATTCAAAGTTGTGTGAAACGAGGATAGCTTGGGCAATTCCTTTTCAGTTACTCTTAAACATTCCGCACTCGCATAAAATTACGTAAAGTACGCTTCATACACATAATAGCCCCTTCAGTCATAACTGACTATGGGAATGCGCCCCTGAGGTGGCAGCCCTCAGCTGCTTATTTTCCTGGTGCTCCTTTCGACGTTTTCTCCTCACCTCTGCTTCTTGTGTGAGCCTCTCTTCGCCCAATCTGAGGTGGCGCCGTAAATAGCATCGCCACTTAGTGCGATCGGCAGCTTCATCCTCCCATGTTGCTGGATCCATGTCCAGCGCCCTCATATCTCTCTTGCACACATCTTTGAACCTCAGCTGTGGTCGCCCAACTGTTCTCCTGCCATCTGCTAATTGTCCGTAGAAGATATCTTTTGGGATGCGACCATCTTCCATGCGGCGAACAGGGCCAAGCCAGCGGAGTCTGCGCTGTCTAAGCAGCGTATACATACTTTGAAGGCCAGCACGTGACAACACCTCGACATTTGTCACTTTATCGTTCCACGAGATGCCGAAGGATGCGGCGTAGACACCGCAAATGGAAGGTATTGAGCCTTCTTTCTTGCTTAGCATAGGTCGTCCAGGTCTCGCTGCCATATAGGAGTGTGCTGGTGACGCAGGCATTATATACCGCAGCTTTGGTCTTCATTGTGAGTTTAGAGTTTCCCCAAACACGCGATGTGAGGCGGGCAAAGGTAGCTGCAGCTTTGCCAATGCAGCTGTCGATTTCTGTATCCAGTGAGAGTTTGTCATTGATGGTAGACCCTAGGTATGTGAAGTGGTGCACCACTGCCAATTCATAGTTATCGACAGTGATAACTGGTGCAGCACCCACATCCTGACTCAGCACATTCGTTTTCTTTAGACTTATTGTGAGGCCAAAGTCCTTGCATGCTTTAGTGAAGCGATTCATCAAGCTCTGAAGCTCCTGTTGGCTTTGAGTGACGACTGCAGCATCATCAGCGAACAACAAGTCTCTTATAGTGACCCTTCTGATTTTTGTTTTGCCTTCAGCCTTGAAAGATTAAACAGACGGCCATCTGATCTAGTGTGAAGGCATATTCCTTCAGTTGCATCTCTGAATGCATGTTTCAAGAGTAAGGCAAAGAAGATTCCGAAGAGGGTCGGAGCCAGAACACAGCCTTGTTTAACGCCACTTCGTATATCAAAGGGCTGTGACGTGCTTCCAGCATATTGGACTGTTCCCTTCATGTCGTCATGGAATGACTTTATCATTTCCAGCATTTTAGAAGGGCAGCCTATTTTCAGGAGGATTTTAAAGAGTCCATCCCTACTAACCAGGTCGAATGCTTTTGTGAGGTCTATAAAGGCGATATATAATGGTCTTTTCTGCTCTCTTGATTTTTCCTGAAGCTGGCGGAGAGAGAGAAGATCATGTCTGTTGTTGATCTGCCAGCTCGGAATCCACACTGTGACTCTGGATATATGCGCTCAGCTAACTTGTGTAGCCGCATTAAGATGACTTTGGCAAAAACCTTACCAACAATACTAAAAAGAGAGATGCCTCTGTAGTTATTGCAATCACTTCTGTCTCCTTTATTTTTATACAGTGTTACAATCTTGGCATCTCGCATGTCTTGAGGAATAGTTGTCTCTTCCCAGCACTGGCACAGCATCCTATGCAGGGATGTAATAGCGTGCTCTTACAGCATTTGATTAAATCAGGAGGAATCCCATCACTGCCTGGTGCTTTGCCAGAGGCCAAGCTATCAATGGCCTTGCTGAGTTCCTCTAATGTTGGTTCGGCATCCAGCTCCTCCATAGTTGGCAGACTATTGACAGCATCAAGGGCTGCAGGCGTAACGGCATTGTCTCTAGCGTAAAGCTCAGAGTAGTGCTCGACCCACCTCTCCATCTGCTTACCCTTATCGGTTAGCTTCTCTCCGCTGATGGTTTTTAGCGGTGCCGTCTTACTTTTATGGGGGGCCAAGTGCTTTCTTTATACCGTCATACATTTGTCTAATGTTGCCTGTTTGCGTTGCGATCTGGATGCTCTCACTGAGCTGGAGCCAATAGTCATTTGCACAGCGTCGAGCAGTTTGTTGAATTTTGCTTCTCGTAGCCCTCAGGATCTGTAGGGTTCTGGCACTCGGTGAACGTTTGTATTCATTCATGGCACTGCGCTTAGCTTCAATGACAGGTGCCATCACATCTGATGAAGCATAAAACCAGTCATTTGACTTTGCGGTTTTCTTACCAAAGGTGGCAAGTGCAGTACTTTGAATGGTGTTCCTTAGATGCTCCCAGTTCTCTGTAATTGTATCACCATGCTGAGGGCTACTGAGCACTTTCTTGAAGGTCGCAGTGAATTGAGCGATCATGAAAGGGTCTGACATCTTGCTGGTATCAATGCGTGGTTTCCCTTCATGTCTGACACGATAGAGTTTTCTTGGTTGTGCTCTGATTTTGCAGCAAACCAAGGAGTGATCTGTATCACAGTCTGCACTATGGTACGAGCGCGTGGAGAGTACAGACCTGAGGAGTGGCCTTCTGACGAGAATCAGGTCAAGTTGGTGCCAGCGCTTGGATCGTGGGTGTCTCCATGACACCTTATGCTGGGGTTTTGTCTGAAAGTAGGTGTTGCTCACGCAGAGGTCATGGTGAACGCACAACTCTAAGAGCCGTTGTCCATTTTCATTCATCTTGCCAATACCAAACCTGCCCAGACATGAAGGCCATGAAACATTATCGGCACCCACTCTAGCGTTAAAGTCACCAAGGAGAACAAGCTGTTCTTGCCTAGGTATGCTTTTGATAACTGCTGCTAGATTCTCGTAGAACTCATCTTTAGCTTCTGAGGCAGAGTACAGAGTAGGAGCATACACACTGACAAGGGTGATGGGACCTGTGCTAGTTTGCAGGCGGAGCGTTAACCAGGCGTTCTGATCCATTCTCGCCTGGTTCAACCATTTTAGTTAGCGATTTTTTGACCGCAAAACCTACTCCGTGTTCTCTAGTTTTATTACGATCTTTCCCTTGCCAATAAAATGTGTAGTCCTTCTCGCTCACCGTTCCAGGACCCGCCAGGCGCGTTTCCTGAAGTGCAGCTATATCCACCTGAAGTCGTTTAAGCTCATCATTAATTATGGCTGTCTTCCTTACATCGTTTATATCCTGTAGGTTTTCGGATAGTCCAGTCAACATAGTCCGGACGTTCCAGCATCCCAATCTGAGAGTTTGCTTATTTCTATTTTTTTCGATAATTGCTTGGTGCAAAATTTTCTGTCCACAGTTCGGGTTTGACCCTAATCCCCATGCACCCAATAGGGAAAGCAGACAGTGGCGGGACAACACCTTATTGACTGGGGGCTGCCCAGCTTGAAGCGGGCGGTAGCTGTCCAGTGAGATCCTAGAACCTCTCCCACTGTCGGAAGTAGCCCCTGGCGCCATTCCCTACGCCAATTGGGCAAAGTGCTTATAACCGGTAACTGCTACTTCCCGTGTTTTGCCGACACCTATATGGTGAAGCTGGAGTGTCCTCTCCAGGGCGCGAGCTTGGGCACAGTTATATGGAGATCAAGCTGTTGCCCATGCAGCATGTTCCCCCTCTCCACACAGCCGGTAGATCCAAAGGAACGGCAGTAGCCGATACAGTTTGGTACCAGCCATGTCGCAGGAGTTGCCAGAATAATGTCGAATCGACATTAGACTGCCTTAGGGACTCCGACTCCGGATTTATCCTCAGGGTTTACTCCCGAAGCCAATTCCACAAATGGATATTCCCGCAAGGCAGCGGTGGTTTGAATTCAGAGTTCCTTCTCTCAGATAAGCTACCAACCAAGGATCACGACCCCTATCTGCCCGATGGGCATAAAAGATTGTCTCCTTTTCAAAAAATTTATTCTCGGCCCCATGACGCGATACGGGGATGCTTTCTATCACAAGAGATTATCTTACTTTTGTGATAGAAAGCATCCTCGTACCACATCATGGGGCCGAGAATAATTTTTTTTGAAAAGGGTACAATCTTTTATGGACACCCTGTATATTTAGTTTAGTGTTGGTAATGTACTGAGAAGATTTCCAGATGTTCTTTAGATTGGTAACGGGTATTCTAACTTCATTCATTCAGTTATTGATGCCTTTGCTTGTGTCGCTGTCTAATGTTACTATGCTTCGTATCCTAAGTGTATTAAAATGTGCATCTTTGCCATATTGCGTGGCAATTATAGTCATTAAATCACGCTTTTTTAAATCAGGTTTTTTAAAGTAGTTTTTTTTAAAAAGGCTGTAATTAAAATATGTTTTACTATACTGAAATGACAAAACATGCACTTTATTTCTAGAACATTTTATTTAAAGAATTAAAACAAAAATTTAGCTGATTCCTGAAAAAAAAAAAAAAAACATTTCGCACAAGCCAAAAGTAAGGTAAGCTTTAATATGAACCAAACGTCATTTACGCGTAGCTAGTGCTAAAGCAGATACTGCCGTAGGGAAAGAAGTGTTGAAGACTTTATTATACTAGGTCCATCATCGAGAAATGGGGCTACCAGTTCCCTTTCTCGCTGCTTTTTTCTTCCCTAACACAAGAGCAAAGCCAGATACCCATTTACAGCTGCGTGGTTGAGCTAATTCAGGTGTCTTCTAAAATAATTTTAAATAAAAATAAAGCTTTAAAATCTAAAGGATAACACAAGTTGAGCTCTTACAGCTTAGCTCTTACAGCTTAGCTCTTACAGCTTAGCTTTTACAGTTTAGTTCTTACAGCTTAGCTCTTTCCGTGTCGCTCATTTTTGTCTTGTTTATTTTTCCTCCATATGTTCGTTTCTCTGACTTTTTTTTCTCATATGCTGAGGGAGGTGCCGGAAGACTGGCTACACAGTTACCTTTGGCCACTTCATAAACCTGTGAAAGACCCTACACTGCTCAACAGCTATCGAATTATCTTACTTACTTAGTCGTTCCCCTTCTACCGTGAGGTGTAGAGGTTTGGAAGAGAGAGCGCCAGACTATCCTATCGGCTGTCTTCCTCCTGGCCTGGTTCCATTCTAGTCCTCGGTCCTTCAAAGATTGTCTAATGTTGTCCTCCCAGCGGACTCTGGGTCGTCCTGGGGGTCTGGATCCCTGGCTCTTTGTTTCCCATGCTTGTCGTGGTAGCCGGTCTTCTCCCATTCTGCAGACATGGCCACACCATCTTAGTTGGCACTGTTCTACTTGGGTCTGCAGGGGGTGGGATTTTAGGCCTTGACGTATCGTATGGTTGCGAACTATGTCTCTTCTTGTTACGCTATCGAATTATCACACTACAGAATGTCTATTGTAAATTACTTGAAAAGATAGTTGTAAGACAAGTAATGAGCCGCCTCGAAAATGTACACATCTTTCCTGATACCATGGGTAGCTATAGGCCTATGAAAACAACATGGGTTAACGCTGGAACGTTTGCGTACGATCTGTACGAGGGATTCCATGGTAAAAGAGAAACGGTGGCTGTCGCAATTGACCTAGAGGATGCTTATAACAGAGTGGACTGCAACCCTAATAGACTGTATAATGGCATGTGGTGTAAACCCTTGGATAACAAGGTTGATAGCAGCTGCCTTAATGGAGAGATCAATTGCATTTCGCTTGTGAACTTGGACGTCAGAACCAATGCGCATTTGCCTGGGACTACGCCAGGGTTCTCTACTGTCACCAGTGCTGTTTAACATCTACACAGTGAAAGTAGCAACCTTTCAACAACAGGACTGGGACGAACATTAACTTTCGCAGATGACGTACTGATGTACAGAACTGGTTCAGACAGACAGGAAATGGTCCAAGGCATACAAGAGACATTACAGGCGGTTTCTAAATGGTATGAGGAAAGCGGATCAAAGGTCAACCCCCAACAAGGCCTGTGTGATGTGGTGCTCTTTGAACAACTCCATAGTGAAAGCAGACCTTCCAGACATCACTTTCAATGGGCAGAACATTGACAGGCAAAACAAGCTGAAGTATCTGGGAGTAACGTTTGATCGTGGGCTATCATTCAAGTATCATGTCGAACTGATGAGACAGAAGTGCAAGCGAGGACTGGTAGCCTTAAAAACAATGGCTGCTGCGCGCTTGGAACAGTGACTATTGTTTCTCCTGTATCATCAGCTCGTGATTTCAGTAATCGAGTACGGGCTAGGAATACTCACGCTGTCAGTGTTACATTGTGAACGACTGGAACGCATTCAAAATGAAGGGATGCGAGTAGTTTTGGGCTGAACGCGTGATACTCCCATTGTGACAATGAGATACACGCTCGGATTGCTGTCGATTAGATCCAGATATGCGATGGACACGTATTTTGTTAAGGCGTTGACTGCGTCTTTCACTGTATTTGAACATTGGCCACAGATATGTTGGAGCATTCTGTGACAGGATTTTGTGAACAAATTTAGCTTTGTTGAACAGAAAGCGCTTTCTTAGAGGCAGTATTTTGAGATCTTTATATAGATCTACACACTGTGCTTGGCAGTTGTCAGAAACTAGACGCACTGCACGCTTTTGTAGTGAATGGAGTCTTTTTGTGTTGGACATAGAACAACCATCCCAGATTGTGGAGCAATAGTCAAGGTTTGTTTGTATGTGAGATATATAGAACAATTAGCAAGATCAAGGGGGAAACGGGGGGGGGGGGGGGATTTCATGGATGGCGCAGGCAGAGGTTACGATTGGTCAGGTGACCAGGGTTGAAAATGTATCCAAAGGGGACGAGTGGAGTAAGTCAGGGGAGAAATGGATAAACTACCAGCAGGTCATCATTAGCCTTGGCAGGGAGTGCAGATCTTGGGGCAATGGAAAAGCAGAGCTGGAGATTAATCAGCTGATAAGTGATCATGCTGGGGATGATGACGTCATTGTGTACACCGATGGGTCTGTAGTGAGTGGTGAGAAATCAGGATGGGGCTTCTCTGCGAGAATGAAGTGCAGGTGTCGTCGGAGTGGAGCCTAAATGACAACAACCTCCAGCATGAGAATGGAGGTAGAGGCAGTGACTGCAGCACTGAGGTGGCTGTCTGAAACTTCATCAACCAGAGCAATTATGTTTTTTCAGAATCTCAAGCCATGCTTCGGAAAGTTCAGAATGGATGGATGCGGCAGGAATGGAAAACATCAATAGAAGCCTCAAGTCTTGAAGAACTAGTGTGGATCTACTGTCCTGGTCATGCAAGGGTACGTGGCAGTGAGAAAGCTGACAGACTGGCCTCAAGAGCATCCATAGTAAGGACACTGGACATGAATAAGGGAGAGATACTAAGGGCTATTAATGATCGCTTGCTGGATAATGATACTGCAATGGATGAATCAACAAGGCTGAGGCTGTTGGAGTTTGGCATCAAACGTGGGACTAGCAGAAATGGACGTGAGAGAGGATGCATCCGTCGTATGTATAACCAGCGTGCTACAGGTACAATTATCATTCATACTCATCATTTGCCGATGGAGACTGAGCACCTATGGGTTTGCCCGGAGTGCAGTGAAGTCGATTCTGATTAACAATAACGATAACAATTTTTCTCATAGCCTGTCAATGTTCCTTATCTTTGTCTCTTTGTTTGTGACTGTGGCTGACGAAGGGTATAAACTTCTTCTTCTTCTTCCTCGTTCGTCCTGAAAAGGATGTTGGTTGCGTTGTGTCTGTTTACAGCGAAGCTGCGATATTTGCGCCTTTCGGCCGACAATTATTATATATATATTGCGGCTGTCTTCCAATTTTAGAGCAGCATTGTTATTGTATTAGCTCTTTCGGGACTATAATATTGTGTACAAAAATAAACAGAATACAGAACATTAAAATGTCTACTGGTACGACTATGTTACAGCTATGTAACAAACAGTAACATGTTTACGATTGCTCGGCATTTGCATCTCAAACATTCTATTTAAAGGCGGCAAAACAGCAGAACTGAAAAACATGAGCAGCACGGCAGAAATTTTCAACAACTTCCAAAGCTATCTGAACTCCGATTATGACCTCAGAGAGGTGAATATAAATGTATATTTGCCTTAACAGGGCATATCGCAGGACGATCTTGTAACGCGGCATGCAGATTCTTAATTTCTATGTAGGCGTATATTGAAAACGATAGGCCTAGGCCTAATGTTTAACATGTTTAGGCCTACTTTTAACAACGTGACGCAATTTTTCTTTGGTTTAATCATTCTATGATTAATTACTCTTTTCTTAGACTACTGAGGAAACTGATTTACTAGTAGCATAATGCGGTTGAATTGCAGAATATGCTACACACGGCGCCTTGTCGCTCAGTTCGCGATCGATAAGTTGCCGAAGTCGGTCTGCGCATACGTACGCTTGTTCGGCTGTAATTATTCTACCTCATTCGTTGCATGCATTTTTTTTTTTAATTAATGAAAAAAAAAGATATCCCGTTCAACCTCTGATGGGTTATAAAATAGGATATATTTTGTTTTCAATTCCAAATAATATGAACAACTGCCGATATGAGAAAGTGGCATCACATTTGTCAAATCAATATAAATATCTTCGTCTTTCATTTGTTATCGATAATTTGTAGCATCTTATTCTTTTTTTTTAAAGCACAAGACAGGTTAAGTTTAGCATTAGCACCTACAAGTCTCAGAACAATAACCGCTAACTCTTTTATCTTAATCATGATCCTTGGATATATTGAGCTTTTAAAAAAATTATTATTGGCATAAAAAAAATAAACCTATTGAGGTATTAACTCTTTCTGTCCAAGCGGGCGCATGGCGCGTCAGATAGGCTTTTCGTTATACCCAGGGCGTATGGCGCACCAAGGTGACTATATGCCGCATTTGAGCGGAAAATTATAGAATATCTGGCGATAAGCCAGTTTAAAATTATTTCATTACATCCGGCACATGGGTGTGAACGTTTGTGAGTGAAAAAAAAATTTATGAAGTTACAATTGCGTATTTTATATCCGTTGCAAGAGTTGCTTTGGATCTAGCAGCATGGCGCATGGTACGCCCGCTTTATAAGATTCCGAAATTGAACAAAAAATTAGAAAATATGTGGCCATAGAGTGTTCAAATCATGTAAACACTTCCTGTGGACATCGTATTTTGAACTGGTAGCGAAATAATTATATTGGTGCTTAGTTTTTGCATACTTTTATCAATTAGTGACGTCATAGGGTTATTTGTTTACAAGTGGTGTAGTCACATACATAACACTCATAAACTATTAACAAATCAACCTCAATATATAATTTCGAAATGAATTTTAGCGATATCGGTAGCAATAATCTATTGTCGATTCCGATAAGAGCGTTGAACAAACGTGATATTTTTAAATAATAAATTAATTAATTTGCATGGAACAGGAATGTGTAAGTGAGATTCCAGTTCAGCAGTATGTGACTTCACAAAAAAATTTATATAAATTACAATTTTCATTTGTTTTTTATCAAACTTCTTGGATTAGTTGCCAGTTGGATATATATTTCAATTACTGGTGTTTTAATACCAAGGGATTAAGTACAGCTGAAATATTTACGTGTATGTGCATAATTTGTATTCATTTTTATTTTTTATTGTTTCTACACTTCACACGATATAACAAACAATAATAACATCACAACTCAACAGTAAAAGATAGAAGAGGAAGGGAGAGGGGCTAGCACTCCAGGCAATACATAACTTACGCACGAGAGGCAATAGTGTGGTAGCTCGATCCGATACACAATTACTCAACCATCATAGCTCGGTACGGCCACAAGGCATCATAGCACTAGCTCTGTTTTGTTGGACTAGGACCATTGTCGTGAGTCAGTGATAGTGTATAACTCAACACTACCCATACGCAGAGTTGTTGGGTTTTTTAAACTTACCAAACATTACTTCATTGAGGCAAACTTTTGACATGACATTATACACATGCGTTTTTACGAGTTTGATGAAAATTACAGTTACACCATTAAGAGTACACGAGACATGCTCGAAACTAATTATGTGAGTGATAGATCTAGAACATTGGCATATATTTTTTCTGCAACGCGAGCCACTTATCCTTTTGATTAAATGTTGTGTATGATTTGTCAGAAGTTACCCTGTCAAGACTCTAGACGCTCTGCTAACTCAAGAGATATAATGGTAAAAACATTACGCACAACTAGTACCTATTGGAATAATATTACTCAAATTAATAAGGCGTCACAAATATAAGTAACAATATAGTTCGCAGCGAGTGTGAGTCAGAACAACTCACGCAAAACTCAAGATAATTCTGCGTCACAATAGTGCGCAAGATAGTTTTCTAGGTGCAACCATTGTACGGGAAATGACGTCCCGCATGTTAACTCCTTATTTGATGCTTAACAAGATCTAAGGGAGATCGCAAACAAATGTAACGGCTAAAACACACTATTATGGGTGTCGGACTATAAATACTATCTTGTGTTGTCAGGGGAAACGTGTGAAGGGGTCTGGTACGTTGTTTGTCAGTTATGATATAGAGATTGTGTAATGTAGATGGTTTGTGCTATTGGTGTAGACGACTGCGAGAATTATAATCAAATTCGAGAGGTGTCCCTGTTGTCCATTCGCCGAGTCATCTTATAAATAAACCTACGAAGAAACAGTTACGTGTGGAACACACAGTGCATATTTGTTAAATAAAAGCCTGGGACCAACTCTTCGAGCATGTCTACGGGAGTAACGTGCTATGACATTTATTCATTGCCATTCAACGTCACTGTGTATTATTTTCATGTAATTGAATTGTGAATAGGATAAAGCGTTTGAAATATGCACTATTTCTAGATAAATCCTTATTTTTAAATGATAATAATTGAATGTTTTATAAATTATGATAAATATGTCTGAATATATTATGATGAGCTTGGTTCAGTACTGCGAACAAATGAAGATGGTTTTTCAGAGCCAATAAGTGCTCTACAGCACTGTAACAAAGTGAAGTCAATTCCGTAGGAAAGTGCTCCCAAAACCTACAATGGAATTTGCTCCAAGCAGTGGCAACACTCTGCAATGTTCACCGTCTGACACCTAGAATTTATTGACTAGAAAGAGATAATATCATGCTGAAATGATGCAGAGGCGCAAGTTACAAATGTAATCCGAGAAGACGTTTAAAATGTGAAAAGAACAAATTAGGCGATGAAGCTAACACGGGGGGGGGGGTGGCTAGGATGGTGGTAAATATTTCACTGTATGAAGATGCTAGCAACACAGTTTGGCCTAACATCGCTCTGAACTCAGGTTTGTTATGTATTGTGCTACACAGTGTAGAAAAAACTAGATGTTCCATAAATTAGTTTTTTCTGAAGTAAGGAGGATACAATGACCTTCTTGTTTCATCAGGGACCGTGGTCTTAAAGTTATTAGGGTGAAGCACTTGGTCAGCTTTTGCTGGCGCATCCAGAGTCTCGACAGACATACTCCTTGGTCCATATAGCTAATACAGTGAGCTAGGTGTCCTCCTCTTGCACAGTGGGAGAAGAAATCGAGCAGAGGAGAAGTCTTTTCCAGACATGCCGCCAGATGGGGATCAGGCCGAAAAGACTAGATGGGGGCCTGTGATAAGGAGCTGAGCTCTCAAACATTATGTCCCCCAGTCCTATCTGGAATTATGAATACATAGTGTAAATTAAAATTAAGAGGGGAAGGCTTTTAATTGTTTTAATGCCAGGTAACATGTAGAATCATAGCAGCTCATCCCATATAGTGCTCAGTTCACCTCATAACTGTAGAACAATCCATGTATTGCATTAGTGCACATGATGACCAAATGTTTAATTGCACTCGAGCCTTGAAATCGTAGTAACCGTGCACAACCCAGTATTTACCTCATAGTACTGTAGCTACACAACGTGTACACCCTATGAAGTAGCCAAAAGGTTGGAATGAGCATTATGTCATCTCGAAGATTCATATTTGATAATGATTCTTGTATCATATTAATTGTGAAGTAGCCTCCTGTAGAAAATTTTTGATTGTGACTTCCAGCGGTTCTCATTGTATTTGAATCAGGGACCAGTATCATTGCTATTTAACAACTGTGCAGGCTGAGCTATCACTGAACTAGCAATATTGGGCATAAACTACTTGAATAAGTTTCAGTGTAGCTCATTTAGAATGATAGAACCCCGTCTATATGACAGTTGTAACAAAAAGAAGATATCAGTCGAGTGGATACTACGAGACGTTGCGTCCAAGATTGTCAGAGTGAGTCCTAAGTAACGATTGCTAGTTAAATTTGTTTATACAGAAGTGTATTGTTGTTGCAATTGCGTAGAGATGAGACTTACACTAGACATTTACTCTAGATGACACATTGAACCCTTAGAACATATTACTGTAGGTCATCAACCAATCATTCACAGAATAAATTCTGACTGAGGTACACAACTGACGTACCTGCAGCATTGATGTGGCCCAAGCCAAAGGAAGAAAGTTAAGGTATCTATAGATTCACTACTCTTAATTAAGATGATAGATCACCTTCCACAAGCTGTATCTCTTTTTGTATACTATTTTTTTTTTTTTTTTTTTTTTTGTTTTTTTTTTTTTTTTGGGGTTCGTTCTCGGGATTTTTTATTTTTTTTTTTTTATTTTATTTTTTTTTTTTCACTTCAGGGAATAAAGAATTAAAAGGTATCTTGGGTGAAAATAAATAAAGGTTTGAGCTCACAGTGCCTGGTATGTGTGCTCTGTGTTAATTAGGTTATCTATGAACTAAAATTGTTTGTAGTTAATATTTTTAGTAGAACATTTATCACCTGTTTGGACAATGGCCGACCTGGCAAAATTGCGAGATATATGTTGACCTGTACAGACTGCGAAATAGAGTTATGACCATAGGAAACGGGCCAAATTATGATCGCTGACCTTATGTCGTACTGCAATAGCAATGTGAGGAAATATATTGAACGGGAAAGAGAAAGATAGATTAGAATAAAAGAAAAGGCCGGTAAAGAAAATTAGAGAATATGAAAGATTGGAAGAGAGACCCCTACCTCGTCGGCCAAAGTTCAGAGGCTGCAATACTCCTCAGTAGGATGAAGAGGTTGCAGATTGAGGATGAGGGCTAATAAGAGGTTGCAGATTGTGGTGAGGGCTAAGAGCGTTGCAGATTAGAGGCTGATGGCTCAAGAAATTGGTAAAGCTGTAGAGAGAGAAGACAAAAGATTAGCTGCAGAAAGGGAAGCCGGACATGGTAAAGGAACGACAGGTGCACGAAAAGGGTAAGAGACTAAGAAAATTAGCATGCAGAAAGGAGGAAAGGCTACGAAATAAGAAGATTGATCGAGCACGAGGGGAAGCAGAGTGAAAGGAGCGAGAAGGAGATTTACAAAGGGAACATGAGTTACGACCTCTAGTTGGGGCGTTTGGGTTTCACAATGACAATAACCAACTACTCCTGATACAAAATCGGTGGCTTGCCACGGAAAGTTTTGTTTACTCGCTGATGTCCAATGCTCTAGCTAAGGGATAGGCCCTCAGTCCTACAGCATGAAATGTAATATTTAGCATTAGAATCGCATTTTGTTGAGAAAGACGAGATTAGAGAGCTCATCTCACAATAGGTGTACGAACACATGAGAATCCTATTACGCTACTAACATATGGGTTGGAGATGGAGAGGAAAGGCTAGGGAGCTTCTAAAGTTATACTCAGGGACTTGTGGTGGAAGCTTATGAAGTTTTTGCTAAAATGAGCAGAGTGAACAAGAGAAAAAGTTATGAGACATGACTAAAGTCTCGGCAGTTCTTTTGATCTAAGTCTTTGTGAACAAGAATGCTAGAGAATTTCTATAGAACAAGAAATTTAGGAAATGCATAAGTGAGTCAGAGCGGTGGAAATATATATCTACAGTTCTATCCTGCATCGAGTGAGTAGAGACGTACTTGGAGAACATGGGACTTAATATGTAGGGGAAGAAGAGATCCATCAAGATCTGTAAGGTGAAACTGAGATCCTCTATAGAACAATTAAACGAGAGTCCATGGCTTCACAGGAACCACTAGAGAAAGCACAGATAACAAGAATGGGAAACAAGAGTGCAAGAGAGGTGGGGCTAGCGTGTGTTGCTAAATGTTGACTGCGAAAACGTAGATCAATGCAGCTCAAGCAGAGGTAAAGGTAATAAAAAAGAAACTAAGGTGGATTAAATAGATTAGAGGCACCAAAGATACTTTATTAAAATTTGATCTAGGATCAAGAACAAAGGCTAAAGCACATAAGTTTGATGAGGCACCACACGCGTTATGAAAATTGAAAAATAACTAACCAACAATTAGATTGAAAAGGATAATATGAATGTAAGAGATAAATCTATGTTCAACCATAAGGGAAAAGGGTGGTGTAAATAATTGTCAGAGCATAAAATGGATCAAAGTCATTGACACCTTGACGTTAATCTGACTCAAGGAAAGGAAAATCTATGTGTTTTATAGAGCACACTCCTGATTGTGACAGGTCATGGAGCGACTCTCAAGAATAGGTGGGAGGAGATATTTAGGTTGGATACTACCGTGACTCTAGAAGAGCATAGGGATGGCACACATGGCTGGCGGTTAGAAACACACTGACAAGCCTTGTGTTCAGGATAAATTGAGTCCCAACTTGTCATACAATCTCCACAGGCAAGGAGATGAATTCTTTAACTGATGAAAAATAACAGAAGTTCGATTATTATAAAGGAAGAAGTACTGGAGCTTAGAGTCCATAGAAGGTCAAGGTAAAACATAAGACAGACTCGGTAGACTTTCCTTGAAAAGACTAATAGATCCAGAATTATGAGAGGGAAAGCACCTAACAGTGTAGAAACAGAGATGGCGGAGAAGTATGTGAGATACCACACTGAATATCTAATGTTACTCCTCATACAAAAGGTATACAGCACAGCTCTCACATAAATTGTATTATTAGGATCCCAGGACAAGCAAGTGGGCAATTGAGAAATTGATTTGTCTGAACAAAGGTGTAGGCAGACTATACAGCAACATTGAGCGGACAAAAAAACACCCGCACAAGTTATCTAATTCGGGAAAAGTCATTAGATCAGGGCCTGGACCACGCCATAATGGATAGCCACAAAAATTTAGAGGCCATTTGACAATTAAAATAGGAAGTATATTCTAAATCTTGATTTATTTGTTGAAAAGGTGGACCAAATCGGAATGGGAGATAGGAGAAAAAGCCCCGCTTTTCAACGGACAAGCTTCACTTATACTGTTGTTGAGACAATGGCACTTTGCAGAGAGTTGCAATAAAATAAGATGTCTTACCAGGATGTAAAGCCCGGAGAAAATCCCTGTCCAGTTATAGGAACACGCTCTAACTCTTGCTAAAAACTATGAACACTGGTGTGGGAAGAGGAATTCTGTAAGTAGAGGAAGTATCTAATTCTCTCATAAGATGATTTCGTAAGTGAGGGAGGAAAGCCAAAGATAGGCGAAATAAGAACGTATAAAGGTTAACATTGTAGCAGAGTTTTGCAGTGCATAAGATTGTATCGTTCTTGTTGAATAGATAATTTCAGGGAAGGGGAGGAGAAGAGGGGATATAAAAAATTCAATGTCAGCTAATAAAGCATCGCAAGTGGGAATAATGGAGAGATCCCTATATGACCAGGATGCTTATGGATCACATAATAGGTCATCACAAAATATTTTAAAACGGAGCTCCAGTGTATGGTAAGACTGCTGAGTTCTATTGTTTAAGTTGATTATAGTGATAACGTTGGAGTCTGATGAGAAATAGGATCTAGAGGGATAAAAGACTTAACATGTGTTAAATACAGAAATAAATACATACATAATTCACAATCATATATGGTGGAATCATTGAGCTGACACACTCGTTTTAAAAAAACTGGCTCTCGGATAAAACCGGGATCGAAATAGATAATCATTAGGAAAAACAAGCCAGGAAGAAGAAACATGGGCTGAACTATTATTGACTAGGATCACGTATGTAATGATGAATCTCCTGAGAAGATGTGATATTGTTCGGAAAGATAGGCGGGATAAAATATTGACCTAGGCAAGAGATATCACACTTGATTGAAATCTGCTCTGTGTGTCACTATCGCATACCTAATACACTATGGAAGATCAGAATAAGAAGAACCACTGTTTCATATGTCTAATTTGATAAATAGTCCCTTTACGCACCCCATGTGGGCGAGGAATCAGCAGGCGTACGAGGTCGGGCGGGAAAATGTCAGTACACATCTAATACTCGACAAACTCAGAAAGTAAGTTAAAGAGATGCAGTGAGTTGCTAAAGATCTAGGAAGTTCTAGTAATATAAATCATGCAGTAGAGGTATGTAGTTATACAGGGGACAGACCCTGGGCATAAACAAACCTCATTGGGAATAAAGATGATGTATAGAAACTGAATTTATACACAACACATGTCTGGGGTATATACTGTCAGAGACCATATTACGCATACTCGTTAGTCCTATGGATACGGCTAGAATCGCACTGCGTTGAAGGTTACCACCTAAGATAGTCTCCGTTTGTTTGATAGGATGTATTGATTGGTCGCACAGTGAATCACGGCGTTATTTAACAAGTGTGGTCTACGGTCAGAAAATGTACGCTAAAAAGGCAGGGACACTGCGTTGTGTGTGAACATATACTACTGTGATAGATACATGAGTACGATCAAACTGGATTGACTATTTCGATACTGTAGATATGGTCCAGGTGGATGTGTAAATCTGCCGGAGTAATGCCGAATAACTTGATTTGCCAGGCGCTAGAAACTTAAAGCTCAGTATCCTGATTTCATTTCAATTTTGGAATCGGTTCAGTGAATGCCAACACTATTCAGATTGCTTCCATAGTAAAATCTAGCCGCTATATTCATCGACGATATCGCCTCGCTCGCTGGATGTAAATCTTCTTGTTTTCTGATGAGGTTTCTAAGGAACCTGTGGACTCAATCGTGCCAATTGACGTCTCTCATTCTTCTTTCTCCTCTCTCTGACTCTTTTCCTGTACGACATCTCTAATGTTTCATCCTACAGCTCCTGTCTCACTAAGATTGTATATAATGTTAATCTTTCTCTTCCGAAATAACTCTGCGTCCTTTACTGGAAAAATGCGTTAATAAAACCTTTCGTCTCACGGTAAAAATGTTGAGTAATAATATAGTATTCTGTCCTGGGATAGTCATTGCGCAGACTTTTTCCCTGCAGAGAAGAGACTATGTCTAGATGAAATTAACGGGTTTATTCTAGCGAAGGCAGCATTATTTTAGACAAACGCTACGTCAACACTATGAGCGGAGCTGTTCAGTAACCAATAGCCTGAGTACTGATATTATTGGGTCCTTCGTAGATCGTTTGAGGCAGATTTCAACTGAGTAGTGGACTTATATCTGATATGGAACCCAATACACATTAAAACCAATGTGATAGCACCCAACAGTCAGACGTACTAAGTCAAGTTGACTCTACTATTACATGATTTATAGATCAATGTGTATATAGAATTAAAAGGATTCACTGATCATACAATGGTCTGTTTTAAAGAGGGGGAGGTGTCCTACTGTTGAAATATTTAATCCATCATATCATAGACTTAGGCATGGTCGATGTTAAGGAACTCCATATCCATCCTGCGATGAAGAACTGGCAATATTTAGATACTGTTGATATACATGTGTAGATCCCCCTGAAGATAATAGCCTTGCGCAAATTGATCAGTATATTGGAGTATACCATGTGGAAACAGTGAACTATGTCGTCAATTGAACTGTGTACTCTGATTGTTGACCATGTGAGTTAGTATGAAGTTGTGCCCCTCCGTAGACATTTATTTAGTACAGTAGTGGCAGATTTTCCTGGTAGAGACGTCTCAGTCATGGTAGTGATAGTTAAAGCAATCTCTGTGGTCGCTAGTATGTTTACTCGCGTTTTTCGTTGTTAGTCTATACTGAGTTCTACCCATACTTGTCGTCCTCATCTTTGCATGGTTGCGGTCCGTCTAAGAACCTATGTGAATACTCCTCGCAAGTGGGACCTGGATATGGATTACGGGCATGTGACGGAATGGCCACATAATACCTTTATTTTGTACACTTATTTGTTGTGACATATTACGCAAGGGGGATGGGATTTAGGAGCGTACATAGTAAGATACAGGGGAAGAAGGTTGTGGTAGCGGCAGAGTGAGGGGATTTTGGCTCATGGGGATAGCCAGCCTACGGGTGACCAGTTCGCGCGTTTAAGTATCGTGCGCTATATTCAAACCCCCCTTGTTAAGGCCACTAGCTCTTTGTTTGTTCTGTTCATGTCAGTCTAGGGATTTTATGTCTATCGAAACCTATGTTTGTACCGTATGTGTTTTACATACGTGACTTACGTTTGTAACTTGTATGCACCGCCATATCGCTTTTTCAAGAACTTGACCATGTATTACTGTGTTTCAAATTCCTGAATTAACATTAGCTGTTCTCGGACTGCAAACTTATCATAATGATTAAATTTGAGGTCGGTTGTATACTACATATCTATGATATGCGTCCAGCCACTCTATAGAACAAATACAAGTTAGTCGTTAAATTTGTTTTTTCTATGTCCCTCACATCTCTAGGACTATGCGATACCCAGATATAAGTATTTATGGTGATTTCGCAAGAACAATACTATTAGGTGTAACAAATACATAGTTAGCACAAATAAGGTTTAATAGTCGAGGGTTCTGTACAGACAGACGCCTACTGTTAAATAACTAAAAACGCTCGCGTGTCACATGGCAGGAACTTAGGCCAAATAAAGTTATAGAACACAATAAGTCTCCATGGTTAAGCTCCCTATCTTGATTCTAAATAGCGAAAAACATAATGTAAGCTGAATACAGATTAGTACCGAGACTCACTTAAAAATTACATAATCTTGTGACACTAAAAGGCAGAACCTGTGGATTTTTGTATGGTATGTATTGTATAATTGTCTTCAGTTATGTCGAGAATAGCATTAGTAGGTCGAGGTCACCCTGACTGTAAAAGGGAGATGTGGTCAGAGTCATGTAGGTTTACGTATTGATTCCCCCAGTGGTTTGGTGTGTTAGAGGCCTGTTGATACTCCCAATTTTATTCGAGTATTGATTTAGTTTCGACATGGATAATCTTTGTGTAAAATGACGTACGTAATTTGAATCAAGATCAATGGCGTTGGTACCTTGGCTTGATCAATGCCCACTGCTCATAGTTATGTTTTTGTTAAACCTAGTAATATGCGAAGCCGATACGCCTGAACGTTTGGGCAGTATCGGGTTTTTGGCTGTGAGTCATTGCCAATTGAACTGGATCACTGTATAGTACTTAGTTTGGTTAAAGAGTCCCGATAATCCACCAATGAATTGGAGTAGGTCTTAAAAAATATTAAGGTTGAGGATTTTTTTTATTTTTTTTAAACTGAAAAAGATTTCCAAAGTTGGTTAAGAAATGTGATAATTACATGTCTGTTAGTAAGTTCTTAAACTTGTGGATGATTTTAAGGTATGCGAAAATATTTGTTAAGCGACCATAAAATCTCAGTTCGTCAGACTGATACTTCCCCCCCAAATCAAGTAGGTTTGAATGTTTTTCCTTGCGAGGAACAGTGTAAAACTGTGCTATGGGAAATTGCAAACAGAAGTAATAATGAACCTAGTATTAGAAGACAGAAGAATAAAGAAAAGTAATTCTGGAATTATGTAGGGAAGAGAGTGAAGAGGAATCATAGCTGGCTAGAAAAGTATATATTCAATAATGAAGATATAAACGAGTAAAATCGGAAAGATAAACGCGCACTGCTGAAAAAAAAACGTCAAATCCACTGTATGGACATTGTGGTCATATACGAATACCTATTTGTACGTCAAATGTAGTACAAACCATGTGAAGTAGGTAGGAGGTACAATATCTTGTTGGTATGTTGGGTGTAAGGTTCTACTCACCGTACTGTGTTCCTACAGTCTCCATGTAAACTCCTCGTAATTGATAGCTTGGTATTTTTCTCGCTTAGAGTTTATGCTCGTTGCTGTTGAATGACCAGTGTAAGTACAGGACGCATAGTACTGCCTTGGGTCGCCATACTTATAGGAAAACACGTTGTCGATGCTGTTTTACGTGGCTAGGAGAAGCAGTAGCTCAATAAAACCATAATGATTCTAAATGTGATCTTCTGTACAATGTATTGTTATGCGTGTTTAGTATGCCGTAGGTCTTGTTTGATTGCTTCATATGATCACGTTTGATATTTTTAGAAGATAAGCTGGTGACTGAACCTTGCATGTGTAGCTACAAATTCGTATATTGGTGACATCTAAGTGCTAAGCTGTTTAGTTTCATTTGTAATAAAAAGTGTGAATTGCATTTAGTAGGGGAGAGTTTAACACTCACGCGTTGGGTTTTTAATGTCAGGTACACTGGAGATACATCTTGTTTAACTGTTCTCAATCTTTATTAAACGTGTATTACCAATTATTTAAGCGCTGTCTCATCCATTTGATATGCAAATTTCGGTAACCAGTTCACAATAAAACTACTCAAACACAGTGTAAATTGTCAGTAATGCTCGGCTCTGTTCATATTACTACTACACAGAAGATGGGTCACATCATAGGAAAATCGTCTAATAGTTAAGTTTGTTCCTTCTAGGATCCACCTGGATTTAAGATAGACTTCATTCTTGTCGGGGAAATCTCAGCTGATGTTGACAACGGGTATAAAATATACAGCGTTGTGTCTTCTGGTGTTCTACGGTTAAATGTTTATAGTCTGGATATCATGGTCTATCATTAGGTGTATGTCTTTTTACAGGCACTAAATATTGAAGTTTATAGTAATTTTGAAGGTTCTTCATTACACTGACTAACAAAAAATGATAATTTTTTTTGTCGTTTCTCATAACATTTCTATGTTTTTCTGGTCAATTTTAATGCGCTGTTTTTAAATCTGCAAACCGTTTTTCTCTATCAGGTCGGGATCTCTAGAAATACGCAATTGAAGTTTTTAACAACGCATACAGTATTATTACAACATTCATTCGTACAAAGAAAGTATAACAGTTATGTAGGCTTGAATTTCTTTGCAGTCGACTTTCGTCGGTGAATGGCCATGATGGTACATCGCGATGAAGCATCCAACAATAATCGGCAAGCATGGTCACAACTTCCAACCGTCCCTTGATAAACGTGACTCCATTACGGCGCGATATCTTTGATGGAATCGTTCTCCATGTTCATCGCTGACTTCGCCAAGGTTTGTCAGGGAAAAAGTCAAGATGCGAATCGAGCAAATGGATTTTGAGGGACATGTTACAGCCCATAATTCTGTATGCATCTATGCACTGCTTAACAATATGCACATAGTCGACAGATTTGTGATTTCCCAGAACGTTATCGACGATCGATTTGAATGCCATCCATGCGCGAAGTTCACTACCATGTAACAAGTTCTCGAATTGTTTGTCTGCAATAACTTTCCTAATCTGAGGTCCTACAAAGATATCTTTCTTTATCTTTGCATCGCTAATTTGCGGAAACTTTTCTCGAAGATAAGTGAAAGCTTTGCTCGTTTTATCTAACGCTTTTACGAAATTCTTCATGAGCCCCAACTTTATATGTAACGGTGGTAAAAATGAATGCTGTCTTTGTTTACTAATGGCTCGATTGTATTACATTTTTATGCCCGAGCTGCATACGATCCCTGATAGGCCACACCTTTCTTGCATAATGTGTCTGTCTGTTAGCGGCTGTCCCATTCACATAGGAAGCAACAAAATTTAGTATTATACCCAGTCTGCATGCCCGTGAGCATGTTGGAATTGCAATGACCTTTAGGTCTCCACAAATCCGCCATTTGGTAGTATCATTTGTACTTTATTTTTTGCCAAAAGTATAGCCATATTGTCATAAGTTTTCTTCATATGAAGTCAGAGTAGGCGAGACTGGAATTGATTGTTGAAAAATAAATTTCCGTTATGCAATAAACACGGGACTTGCTTTTAGGACTAGTCTTGGAAGAGTCGATGAAAAGTCGCCATTCGTTGACTATGTGCTCATGACCACTTGAGGTGCACCAAGGCACACCATTAATTAGACCTTTTTACATCTTTTTGCAATAGCAAATGTCATCATCCATCTCAAATATTGAAAAGTTCTCTTTCTCTGTGTCTATGACCCGAAATTTAGATTATAGATATAGGAGTAATATATTTTGGGGCCTGCTAAAAAAGATTCCATTCTTTTTCTGAGTCGCGAACCGAAGTTAGTCCCCCGAGTAAAGTTAGAAGAATTCCGCTTGTCCTTTTTGGTTATTTTTCCACGGAGCGAGATCAGGATGAGTATTGATTATCTGAAAGTTTCTGAATGTGTTAATTAAGTGAAACACCATCATTCACCGGTATATAATCCGAGTCAGAAGTCAGAATTAGTTTCTAAAGCAGGGTAAAGCTATCACTTTCACTTTCTGATGGTTCATTCACGTCCAACGGATATTGGTTCTGGTGAACCATTGGTGGACTAAATGGGATCGGACACGTGATTGGATCATGATCATGCAATGAGGCACTGGTTTTCGAAACCGATTCAATATTTGGATAAATATTATTAAACCACAGACTTTCTAGTTTTTGTTGTAGCAGAGTAGATGGGTAAACAAGATTCAGGTTGTGGAGTGAATTTGTGTCGGTTCGCACAGCAGCGTTAATTTTGTACTCGGGAACTGCAGAAGATGAGGCAATCGGTCATTTTGCTTTCTTGGATCTGGATGTTATCGTGTGAAGTCTACTGAACCTGCCATTGTATTTGCTCACGTCGAAACAAATACTGTGCAGTTTGGCTTCCAGATTTAATTTGGTCGTATGTCATGACTTTGTCGAATTTCGGAAGTGTAAGTAAGTAGTTCATTAATGCTTTTGCGCTCTTTGTAGTGTTGGTTGTGATATGTTTTTTTCTGGTGAACTACGGATTCGGTTGAAATTATTATGTATGGATAGCGCTCAAGATGTTACTGTAAACAGAACAGGATATTCAAGCCGTATTTTCGGTCTTATCTTAT
The DNA here is from genome assembly GCA_024509875.1 of Oreohelix idahoensis. NCBI lineage: Eukaryota > Metazoa > Mollusca > Gastropoda > Stylommatophora > Oreohelicidae > Oreohelix > Oreohelix idahoensis. The sequence goes on along the minus strand of JAMPIV010022414.1, from coordinate 123,794 downwards.
AAGGTATGCCATTTGTTTTCTCGTCTGGAATTATTAAAATAGTTATATAGATATTAGCTAGATGGTATGTTAGTACTAATGAGAATATTTACGAGATGAATGTGTACTCGGTAATGGTCGATGTAGTGATATGTACTGTACTGTGGACGTGTATGTAGTTGTAGTGTCTTATTTGAATGTATGTATTTAAGTATGTATGTATGTACGTACATACATACATATATCGGTAAATGTCAATGATATTATATATACTTAGCCACGTTGGCGACCGTCTCCTAAAGCATAGTATCCAAACAGGCCATGTCACGCCGTACAGGTAGTTTGTCCTATCCATGTGTAAGGTCAAACAAATACAAAATTGATTCCACCTTTTGTCCTCCCCCAGACGGGTCGGTTGGCCCTCCTACCTTCGTACAGAGCCCCCAACTCTAGGTACCGAGTTCCAAATCTATGCGCATTTGGTGAGATCTCCTCCACTATAAGAATCACGTTCTAAGATTGTCATGGGGTCAGTTGCATCTGTTTTTTTTTAGCAGTATTTATAAAGGTAGAATTATTTTTATGCATTTTGATTAATTTTGAAATGAATCGTTTGTAGTATAGTAAAAATGAAATGGAGATAATAACGGTTTCCAAAAATATATTTATTCACAAAATATCTTAAGATCTCCCCGAACGTTGATAGAGATAAACGGATTTCAAATTGCGAAATCAGCGACCAAGAGACAACATGTAGTCTTTCAAGATACCTCTTAGTTTGCTTTTATATGAAAGAAAAATTGGTTGTGTTTGTCGAGTGTTATCAGTGAACCAGTCTTTAGTGAGGAGTTAAGTCCATAGAGTCCTGTTATATGTTTAGTGAGATGACACATGTGGTCGCTTGTCAAGTGCTGGTGGAATAAGTATATAATGTGTTTATTTTCTGTTATTGTGTTGTGTGAACCTTAAAACACTGTCTATTCCATCAAAATTGAACACATTACCCTTAAATCACCAATTAACATGTAAAAAAGTTGCTAGTCAAAAACATATCACCTATGTGGGCATGAAAAATAAATTCCTGACCTGGGGACTGGTTTAGTATATGTGGCAGCAAGTAAGGTTATCTATAATACACTACTCTTATTAGATATAGATACCTTCACAGCTGATCTCAGTCAGTACACTAAGTCCCCTATAAATATTTATAACATCCCACTTTACCACACCAATTTCCTAAAGTTTGATGCATAATACATATATCTACTAAACTAATATATGTGTCTACTGCCTGTTTTTAAAACATCACTTGTAGAAAAAAAAAAGTCTGCATATTGGGTCCTGGGTGAGACCTCAAGACGCAGCAATAGAGACCGCAGTCAGCGACTCATAGCTTGACTGCCTGCGTCAGGACCAGCAAACCAGAGCTGGTCAAGACCGCACTCCACCTCAACTTGGTGGTCCTGGAAACAGTCTGCAGCTGTGCAGTCTGGCTGAGCGAGTGTGGATCGAAATGGGAAGGCAAACCCGGTCCTAAAAAATTCCGTGCAGAAGTCGGATGTGTCGACCGAAAGGTGCAGATATCACAGCTTAGGCGTTATCAGACACAACGCAACCACCATCCTTTTCAGGACGAACGAAGAAGAAGAAGAAGAAGGGTCCTGGGTAAAACTGAAAAACCCCAAAAAATGCCTGGGTTAGAATGAGTTAAAGAACTGTTCCCTTGAGGAAGCCTACACCAAGCAAGGCACAGACTCTTGCATTGGTGGTTTCAGTAGTTATTTGTTTTACATGCTGAGGTTGCCAGAACCACACAGTTTCATATTAGTTGCCTGTTTGGACTTTGCCTAATTGAGCGGTAGTCCTATTCTGTCATTGTCCTCTCAGATGGAGTTTCATCCCCTTTCTGCAGCAGCTATAACGAGCAAAATGTAAAAAGATGTGACATTTAAACCCCCACACTCCATTTGTCACAGTTCATCACAAAAACCCAGATCCCCTTTGTATGTAACATCACAGATTGTTATTTTTATCAGAATCGACCTCACTGCACTCTGGGCAAACCCATAGGTGCTCAGTCTCCCTCAGCAAATGTCAAAGGGTATGAATGCTAATTGTTCCTGTTGCAAGTTGGTTGCATATGCGCCGGAAGCATCTTCTCATTCGACCATCCCTGCTGGTCTTACTTTTGATGCCAAATTCCAGCAATCTTAACCTTGGTTTATCAGGCAGAAATCTTCACAAACTAATGTGGATCTAACTGTCCTGGTCATGCAGGGATACACGATAATGAAAGAGCTGATAGACTAGCTTCAAGAGCACTCATTGAAGGTGCACTGAATATGGATAAGGGAGAGAAACTGATGGCAATTAATGATCGCCTGTTAGAGAACGACACTGCACTTGATAAACATATATATATATATATATAAATAACTGAACTGCATCCTCCTCTTGATCCCTTGTCGCTTCTTACGCTAGAGCATGGAGCCAGCTTTGTAATTGTTCCAAGAGAGCCCGCAGTAACTCATTCGCTTCTTAACCTTTAGCACGCTGCATTCTTTGGCGAAAATTTTCGCCTGCAGCTGCATTCTTTTTTCACAGCGTCCCGTATTTATAGTGGGTGACTTGTAATGTCTATAGTTTTTGTGTTTCTTGGTCAATTGCTATCATGTTTGAAATTTATATAAATAAATGAATGGTGAATCTGATGATATAAAATTTGTTTGTGTACATGTTAGATGTGGTAGGAAGAGAGGGAAGGAAAGATGAAAAAAAATAAAAAAAAAATAATAAAATTTTTTTTTTGAATTTTAAAATTAAAAATTTTTTTTTTCAAATAGCCAACAAACGCAGAGTCCATATCCCTTGCATCTCAATGAAAGTCATTTGACCAATAGACCAATACAAATCAAATGATGATCTTTTCGTTACACCCATCATCAGTAGCAAAGCAACAAACGCCCTCGTCAGCAGTGACATTCGGCCGTAACCCTAAACCTTTCCGATAAACCTAATCCTAAGCCCTAAAATTATACATACTAGCAATGCCATTCTACTTTCGTTTCCATCTTGGCCATCAAACATATTCTGAGAACCGATATCAGCGCTTATAAAGACAAAAATCTCATCCCCACCGCATGGCGTCAGAATCCAATAAAATTAGAGCGAAAATGGCCGCGTGCTCGACGCCGATTGATTTCGATTTTAAAAATTTACAAAAAATAAACGCGAATACACCCATCACTTTTCTAAGATCAGAAACGGAAGCTAACTCTCTTGCAAATAACATTACAACTTAACATCCGGGGGCTGAAATCACGTGTACACAATTCATAGTGCTAGAAACTATGATATCCGAAGTCAACTGCAGTCGCCTCCACTGGGAGAACATAGGTGACCTTCGTCGACAGCAGCGTGCTAAAGGTTAAGGAGCATTGAGTCAATATGCAGCATTGTCTCCAGGATCCCCAAGCATATGCATGCTACTTACAGCAGTCGTTTCTGCAACTGTTAGATTTACATGATGGTTGCCAGCTCATCGAAACTTCATATTGAAATGTCTGAGCATATTAAACATAGCAACAATTGTCAAACTGCATAATATAAATGGGGGAAATTCCAGAAATGTTGTCACCAGAAGCAACAGACTCTGGAATATTTCTAACACAAACATCAAGTGCCGTGAAGTACCGTTATATTGAAAGCAAATTGTTCATTGTTTCAAGAGGCACACAATTCAGTTTCCAATAACACACCATGAAAAAGATTGCAACTTTAGTGGGAAAAGATGTCACGTTACGTTAACGGAAGTAAGTATAAAGCAATTATAAAGATTATTAATTGGAGAAGCAAATGGAATAATTTTACAAGTATCAATATGGCAGAGAGTTGTGGGAAATCGGTAAACAAGCAAGAAAAACCATGGAATCCACAGAGATGTCGTTTTACAGAAGAACACTGTAGACAGCTAAAGAGAGTAATGAGGATGTCCTGAAAGAAGCCAGAGTGCAAAGGAAGTTTATGACTCACATTAGAAGGAAGCTGTCCACTGTCTGTGGACGTTATGAGAAAAAGACAGCTAGACTATATTATTGCAGCAGGAAACATTGAAAGAAAAAGAGACAAGAGAATGACAAAGAGAGAAGGTACCGTACAGTTTAATGTCATGGGGGAAAAAGGCAACAGCAAAAGCGCTGGAGATTGGTATTTGTGAAAATAGTGGATCACTGACGTCAGCTGACACAGTACTTAAAATGAAAAAAAGGTAGTCCCATAACGGAAACAGCAGTAGGGGAGTGAATTGTTAGAGACTTCACCATACGAAGCCTAGCTTTTTATGAGGTGGGGTGCCCAGCTCCCTTTCTAGCTGCCTTTGCTTTCCCTAACTCACTGAAGTTGAGTCAGGTACTCATTTTCAGCAGGGTAGACTGGAGTGTAACACTGCAAGGTTTCGATCCCAGAATCCAGTAACTGCTGCGAGAGGAAAGTGCTGTAGCCACTTAGCCTATTGCATGTCGTTATAAGTGTGAGAAGGATGATAATAAAGTCTTATTTTAGACTGCGCAACTGATATTCTTCAGCTTACTTTGGTTTGGTTTGGTTTTGTCCCAAAGACCATCTTCATTGCACGTGGACAACTCCATCAGTGCTCCGATCTCCTTCTTTAAATCACACAAGGAGGATCTCAGCACAGTGCATGACCTCTATAGCACTGGCGATGATCCCAATGTGTGTATACAGGAATCACACATTCTATAAATATTTTTGTGGTGGGAAGGTTTCCTAATTTTACATTTTGCCAAGGCAGCGGCTGTTCTTCTTCTTTGATCATTAGCCACCGACTGTCAAAGCAGTCTGTTACCATCATGCTGGGTGGCATCTTGTAGGGCAGCAACAAACTACTTCCACTGTGCTCGGTCAGCGGTCATCCTTCATGCAGTGACCCAGCTCTTGTTCATTCTTTGCATCTCGGCCTCCACAGTTCTCTACCAAGTTGTTTTGAGTCAGCCTCTCTTTCACTTTCCTTCAGGGGTCCATAGCATAGCTGTTCTTGTGATTGTATCGGGGTATCTTCTGACGATGTGGCCAACCAAACTCCAGCGGCTACCAGCTATGATGCTGTGCATGTCCTCTTGGTTGCCCCGAGTAAGCAGTTCTTGATTGGTGATAGTATGCAGTCAAAAGAATGGGAGAATTTTCCTTAGGCAGATTGTGTGGAAAGAGGACAATTTCGACATTTCTTTCTCTCCAGCATTCTGCACTATAGAGAAGCACAGAAAGTACACAGCTCTCATATAATCTTAATTTAGTGTTTGTGCTGTACTGAGAGGACTTCTGGATGTTGTTTAGACTAGCAGAGGCTGATCTCGCTTTGTTCATTCTGTTGTTGATGTCTTTGCTTGTTCCGCTGTCTGGTGTTACTATGCATCCTAGGTAAATGTGTCTGTTCCAGCTTCTGGTTCCTTATTGTTGTGGGCTCAGTATGGACTACTCTTTACGATTTCCAACTGCAGAGGAATTTTTTAATGTGTGCAACTTGCACACGGGACTTCCTATTTTTTCACCCTTATCCAAGAAAGCTAAGCATCCAATCTCACTACCCAGGAGATTGGTGGGAGTAGGACATCATTAGGAACCACTAGTCCTGTAAAAAATTTCCACCAATTATATTCCCTGTACTGGGAGCAAACCTGGTAGCTTTAGAATTAGATCCAGACGCCATACCTCTGAGCCACTGTGCCCCCAGCTTTGGTTAGGTCACAGTATCCAGTCTAAACAGTGTACCCTATCTTATGTTATTTAATTTTTCAGGAGATCAGAACAGTTGTCAGAGAATTGGAACAAACAGCTCGGGAGATACAGATCTCACTCCAGGCTATACACCAGCCAACAAAGAACACAAGCTGTAAGTACTTGCCTCATTTTGTGTTATATTCAGTGCAGCATTTTGTGGTGTCCCTGTTTAGTTACGAGGGTCTGTGATGAATAGAAAGATCTACACTGCTGCTTCCTCAAGCATGTCGTACGAGGTGACTAATATGAGGTTGAAAACAGATAGATTCTTAAATTGGTGACTGCTTAGAAAAGAAGGGTTGAAATGAAGCGACGAGGTTACCAGTGTGGAACAGATGACAAGTGCCATATGAGAAGACGCTGGCGATGGATAGGACACACATTGAGAAAAACTGTTGATAGCATTACAAGGCAGTCTGTGTGCTGGAATCCTCATGTAAGAGGTGGAGGAAAAGAAATACAAGAAGAGAACTGGAGACAGAAATGAAAATGATGAGGAAGATATGGAAAGAACTTGAGCGGATGACACGTGACAGGAGGATATGGCTCGTGTGTGTCGAAGGTCTATGTTTCTTTGGCAGCTGAAGGGTGTTGAATGAGGCTGGAGTGTCTTCATGCAAAACAGATGACTATAGAAACACTACTGCAAGAGTATGTGAATGCTTGGTGCACAAGCTTCCAACTATATTGGTGGCTCTATGCTTTATAATGGAGAAGAGAGCTGGAAACAGAGGTGAAAATGATGAGGAGATCGTGGAAAGAACTTGAGATGATGGCACGTGACGGGAGGACTTGGCATGTGTTTGTTGAAGGCCTATTCTCCTTTGGGAGTGGAGGGTTATGAATGCTTTATAAGGGGCAAAAAGAAAAATTATGATTTTTCAGTTATTTTCGTATTTAATTTTGACAGTTTTAACAATTATTTTTGTTGTGAACAAGAAATTAGAAGAAATAATTGAGGCCCGTGAGATTTTAATATGTAGAAGAATGGGGCACGTCTCGCGAAAAGAGAAGAAAACAAATGAAGAGGTCCTAGAAAACCTAAGAATGAAAAGAGAATTAATGAAGATCAAAATTAGACATCTAAAATATTTTGGCCATGTATAAAGACATAACATCTTACTGAAGACAGTTGCAGCCAAATGTGCAAGAAGACATCGCTATAAGTGGTAAGATAACATCAAGAGATGGACAAGACAGAGTCTATCATAGTGCACCATCAAGACAAGAGACAGAAGACATTGGTGATCCACTGTTGGCGACCTTCGATGTGAAGATGCCACCTGATGATGATGATTTTGCTGTGAATTGTGGTTTCTGTGTTCACACATCCATGCAAAACTTAAGACAGTAGATTTGAAAAGAAAAAATGCAAGTATTAGAAAATGACACGTTACATAAAGATCCTTAGAAAATTATCATGTCTGATATAATGAAGGAACAGATATGACTCGTAGTTTGAACTGCTATACTATCACCATCCTCATCATTACCGTTTGGCTCCCCAAGTAGCATAGGTCTTCAACAAACTTATGCTAACTTCTGCTGTTCTGTGCCGTCTGCTCAAGATCTATTTATGTCTTGTTTATCCTTATTGTTTCTGACTCCATTTCTCTTCCCCTGAGTACAGGAGATTATAAGAAGATACTGGTGATGGGTAGGATAGACAGTGAAGAAATCTGTTGTTAGTTTTACGTATTCTGGAACCCTCAGTTTAACAATGGACGGCTGAATTGACTTTTTTTATTTTAAATTTTGTGGAAACCATTTTTTACAGGATGGGGTAACCAGCCCCCATGCCCAACCCTCCTTAGTCACTTTTTATGACATCCCTGGTAGGGTACAGTGTTAGTATTTTTGCTTCCCTTTTGAGCCCTGTAACACACGGGTGGAGGAAGACCAAAAAACACACACAGAGAAGAGAAGCGGAGAAGAAATGTAAGAAATAAAGAAGACACAGAAAATTCTTGAGCAGATGGCACAGGACAAGAGGACTTGGCATGCATTTATGAAGGCCTATGTTCCTTGGGGATCTGTAGAGTGATGGTGATGATGATGATGGTGGTGGTGATGATGACGATGGTGGTGATGATGATGATGGTGGTGAGGTGATGATGATGACGACGGTGGTGATGATGACGGTGATGATGATGAGGAAAATTAATGACACTGAAATCTCTGATATTCTTCTTCCTCTTTCACCCTTCACCTCTCCAAGGAGCATAGGCCTTCAACAAAGTGATGCCATGTCTTCCTGTCCTGTGCCATCCGCTCATGGTCTTTCCATGTCTTCCCCTTCATGTCTATTCCCTTTTCCGTGTGTTCTTTTGTCTTCCTCTACCTCTCTTACGCTGGGGATTGTCATGTAATGCTATCAGCAGGTTTTCTTAATGTGTCAAACAATCAATACCCTTTAGCTTCCCAAGGAGCATAGACCTTCAACAAACACATGCCAAGTCTTCCTGTCCTGTGCCACCCACTCAAGTTCTTTCAATGTTTTCCTCATCATTTTCACCTCTGTATCCAGTTCTCTTCTCCATGTGTTTTTTTTGGTTTACCTCTGCCTCTCTTTCCCTGTGGGTTCCAGAACAAGGACTGCCTTGTAAATGCTATCAACAGGTTTCCTCAATGTGTGTCCTATCCATCGCCAGCGTCTTCTTCTCAACTCTTGTTCCACTGGTTCTTGTCATCAATTCCACATTTGTGACTTTGTCATGCCATTTCTGTCACGCCATTTCAGTCCTTCTATTCTGCGCAAGCACCCATTTATAAAAGTCGGTAGCTTTTAATAATAATAATAAAACATGCTCTATTTGTCTGGTAATTTCCTTCAGATGAGGACCTATGCCAGTCAGCACTGACAATGTTTGACAAAGTTCGTCAACTGTATGCTGACCTGGCTGTCAAGATCCCAGACAGTCAGTACTACAGGTAAGCTTGTTCACTGTCACAGCTCAGAACAGCCTTATTGCTGTATTGTTCCGTCACCACTTTAGTTTGTTTTGAGAAAAATGCGCTCAAAGTTTTTGGTTACTAGTTGAAAAGAAGGAGAAACACGTGAAAATGAAATTTTTGTATGATGATCCAAACTCTTAACTGTAAGATATTGTGTAGGTTATAGATTAAACTATTTTATATCAATTTATGACTTCAGGTCGGTTTTAGCCAAAAGTGGAGATGGGAATAAAGCAGTGCTAAGGTGACTACCGGGGCCTGAAAGGGGAGCAAAGAATAGTAACACTGTACCCTGCCAAGCATGTCGTAAAAAGTGACTAAGGAGGGTTGGGCATGGGGCTGGTTACCCCATCCCATAAAAAACTCTTTACTAAAAAAACTTCTACAAAAACTTCAAGGCGACTTGGTGTCTTGTGCATCGCATTTGCAGAGTGATTAGAGTGCTGGCCTCTTCCCAGCTGTAAATGGGTGCAAAGTTACCAGTTTTGAAAGCATGAAGCGAGATGTCGTATAGTGGAGCATCATACTTCACTCCAGCTGTAAAAACTGGTGTCTTAAACCATAGATTTTCCTCTCTTTACCTAAGTATAGACCTTCAGCACCACAAGAAGTATAGACCTTCAGCACCACAAGAAGTATAGACCTTCAGCACCACAAGAAGTATAGACCTTCAGCACCACAAGAAGTATAGACCTTCAGCACCACAAGAAGTATAGACCTTCAGCACCACAAGAAGTATAGACCTTCAGCACCACAAGAAGTATAGACCTTCAGCAAACTTATGCCAGGTCTTCCTGTCCCGTGCCATCCATACCTTCCTCATCCCCTTCATGACTATCTCCAGCTCTCTTCTCTGTGTGTTCTTTGTTTGGTCTTCCTCTACCTGTGTTACCCTGTGGGTTCCAGAGCAAGGACTACCTTGTAAGGCTGTCAAAGGTTTCCTCAGTGTGTGTTCTATCCATGTGGACATTTATGAAGACTGGATTGTTGTTGTCCTTGTTATTGTTTAACCTTTAGCACGCTGCATTCTTTGGCAAAAATTGTCGCCTACAGCTGCATTCTTTTTCACAGCGTCCCGTTTTTATAGTGGGTGACTTGTAATGTCTATAATTTTTGTGTTTCTTGGTCAATTGCTATAATTTTTGGAATTTTTATAAATAAATGAATGATGAATCTGATGATATAAAATTTGTTTGTGTACATGTTAGATGTGATAGGAAGAGAGGAAAGGAAAGATGAAAAAAACGAAAAAAAATGCAAAAAAAATAAAAAAATAAAAATTTTTAATTTTAAAATTAAAAAAAAAATTAAAAAAAATAACCAACACACGAAGAGTCCATTTCCCTTGCATCTCAAAGAAAGTCATTTTACCAATAGACCAATACAAATCAAATGACGATCTTTTCGTTACACCCATCATCAGTAGCAAAGGAATAAACGCTCTCGTCAGCCGTGATATTCGATCGCAACCCTAAACCTTTCCGACACACTTAATCCTAACCCCTAAAAAAATACATACAAGGAAAGCCATTCTACTTTCGTTTCCATCTCAGCCATCAAACATATTCTGAGAACCGATATCAGCGCTTATAAAGACAAAAATTTCATCCTTACCTCATGGCGTCAGAATCCAATGAAATTATAGCGAAAATGGCTGCGTGTTCGATGCGGATTCATTTCGATTTAAAAAATTTACAAAAAATAAACGCGGATACACCCATCACTTTTGTAAAATCAGAAATGGAAGCTAACTCTCTTGCAAGTAAAGTTACAACTTAACATCCGGGGCTGAAAATCACGTGTACACAAGTCATGTGCTAGAAAACGATGATAAACGCTGTCGACATATGTTGACAACAGCTGGGAGAACATAGGTTGCCTTCGTCGACATATGTCGACGGCAGCGTGCTAAAGGTTAACTAGGGCAGGGGTGGTTAACATTTTTACGATTATGGGCCCCCCCCCCCCCCTCCCCAATGGATTGCCAAATATGTCCCTATACCTCCTCTGCCGGATTGTTGAAACCATCATTAGATTCTAATCTAACAACAATTTTTTTTTAAATTGTTCAGAGATCGAGTTCCATACCCTCTGCATTTGGTTCCCATACCCCCCATGTAATATGGATACCCCCGGTTAAGAATCCTTGAGCTAGGGCATCTACGCTAAACCCAGCTGAGGTTCAAAGATGTGTGCAAGAGAGACATGAGGGCACTGGACATAAATCCAGCAACCTGGGAAGATGAAGCTGCCGATCGCACCAAGTGGCGATGTTCTCTATGGCGCCACCTCAGATTGGGCAAAAAAGCTCTCACTGCATACAGAAGAGAGGAGAAAACGTCGAAAGGAACATCAGGAAACAAAGCAGCTGAGGGAGGTCACCTCGTGGGCACATTACCATAGTCAGTTATGACTGAAGGGGCTATTATTATTACTATGCTCATCGCTGTTTTGCAGCCAATGCCAAGCTGAAGAATTTGCATGTGTTCTGTAGCTGTTGAGTGGCATTGTAAAGAATGTTTGTGATTGTTGGGGAGCCTGACAATATCTTTCTTTTTTCTGTGGAAAATCCTGGGCAAGTGAGCAGCACATGCTGAAATGTCTCATATGGATGGGTACAGTTGCGGCAATCAGGCTGATGTGAAAGGTTTAATGTATTTAAGTGCTTGTTGAGTCTGGTGTGTTGTGTTCTTAGTTGGAAGATTGTGCTCTGCTCCACACATCGTAGATTGTTCATGTTGTCATTTTAGTTTGGGAGCAAGGCCAGTGTTTTGTGAGATTCCTTTCTTTCATCTTTACATGGATGTTTCTAGATGTAACTAGTTTCTCATGCTGTTAAAGTCTCATGAAATGTGTTGAGTCTCCTTGCGTCTCTTGAGGGTAGAGTGAATGGGTTGCCACAAAGTCCCAGTACTCTCTTATATAATTAGGCACTATCAGATATAATATGATGTAATCAAATTAGTATTAAACGGTGTGGAAAATACTGATCCATTATATTATTAAACGTAATACTGATCCATTGGATTATTAAACTTAATACTGATCCATTGGATTATTAAACGTATTGTATTGTATTACTGTGCTTGTATGTATCCTGCTGACATTAAATTGTGTTGATGTATCTATCCTGCTGACATTAAATTGTGTCGATTGATTGATGTATCTATCCTGCTGATATTCTCCTACTGACGTTGAATTGTGTTGAATGATTTACATACATACATACATATATATATATCCTGGAGACATTAAATTACTTGCTCATTGTAAAAGTGGAAGGAAATGGAATGGAAGACATTGAGTGCAGGGAAAGTGGTGATATCCTGAGCAGAAATCACACACCATACTTCTTTGCCATTATTTCTTGACGTGTGTGTATAAAATGTTTCCCCTCTTGCACTTGTGTTATTTATTGAGTGCACTCATTTTAACAACCCTGTCTCTATATTTTCTTAACAGGTTTAACGACCACTGGAAGTATGTAACACAAAGGCTAGTATATTTATGTGCACTGATTGTATACTTGAGAGAGGATCGGCTGATTTCAAGAGAGGAAGTGTCCACCATGCTGGGAGGTACTGTTGTTTTCACTGGTGTATAGTTGTTGTTAGTTACACAGTTTAGGTTTCTCCTTCTTCATACACTCTCAGACATCTGCTTGAATGTTTTCAAAGAAAGCAGTAGTCAGTTTGAGGCTATTTGAATCTCCGTAGAACTTTTGCACGAATGGTACTGGTGTCGGCCATATGCGCTTTCTCTGTTCCGCATATACTGGACAACAATTCTTGCCCTTTGCCCCTGTGTAGTCCAGCGGAACTCTACGGAGTTAGTGACAAACCTTAGACTTGCCTGAAGTTGACAGCCCCCTAAAGTCTGTGCCAGAACAAACCCCTTGGAGAGAGGAGCCTGGGCTACCATTATACCTCCAGACAAAAGTGAAAGGAATACTCGACAAGGATGAACAGAACAGCATGCAACGTAGGACAGTCACTCAGTTTCCTGGATGATGAATACCCACAGGACCTCTAGGTCCGAGTATACACGGATAGGTCAGCACAAAATGCAGTAAAGAATGGAGGAGCAGGAGTGTACTTAGAATACCCAAACAACACTAGGGATATGGTCAGAATACCAACGGGGAAGTTCTGTAACAACTATGATGCAGAAATCCAGGCAATCAAGGTGGCAACCGAGAAACTGTTGAACACCAATCTTGGTCCACAGCCTGTGGTATTCCTGACAGATGCAAGATCAGCACTTCAAGCACTTCAGTCCAGAAAATTGCCAGGTATACAAGTCCTACTTTCTGAACTGTGCAACCAGCGCAAGGTGGCCATGCAGTGGATACCGTCTCACTGTGAACTACCAGGAAATGAGAGAGCGGACCGACTGGCTAAAGAAGGTGCTGCAGACGAGCAGCACATGCTGAAATGTCTCATGTGGATGGGTACAGTTGCGGCAATCAGGCTGATGTGAAAGGTTTAATGCATTTAAGTGCTTGTTCAGTCTGTTGTACCAGTTATGTACCATCAGAAGAAAAAGATGATCAAATCAATCAGAAAGCCACTAATGCCAACACAGGACGACTACCAAGCTATGAACAGATCAGAACAAATTGTCATTCTGCGCCACAGAACAGGACACAACCGACTCCGCAGCCACATGTATACAAAATTTAAGATTGGCAATTCAGCCATGTGTACGTGTGGACAGGCACCCCAGACTGCAGAGCACATACTTCAAGACTGCCCCGAATATGATATATTGAGGCAAACCCACTGGCCCAGAGAAACAACACTGGAACAAAACTATACGGACCTCTGTATGAACTACAAAAGACAGTAAAGTTCATACAAGAAACGGGACCCAAAGATGCAGCAATAGAGAATGCACTCAGCGACCCATAGCTTGACTGCTTGCGTCAAGGTCAGTGAACTAGAGCTGACCAAGACCCTACTCCACCTCCACGTGGTGGTCCTGGAAACAGACTGCATTCTGGCTGAGAGAGTAGGGATCGAAGAGGGAAGGCAAACCCGGTCCCAAAAAATGCCGTGCTGAAGTCGGATGTGTCGGCCGAAAGGCGCAGATATTGCAGCTCCGGTGTAAACAGACACAGCGCAACCAACGTCCTTTTCAGGACGAACGAGGAAGAAGAAGAAGAAGATACAAGAAACAACATTGCAGATATAGACAATATATGTCAAGCGAACAAAAGAAGAAGTGACATTTGGCTTACATTTTAATGACGTCATCATTAAGCGGCGTACGTTGCACTGTTTCGTTAGACTTGTGGCCCAGTACATCTGATTTCAAAGGGCGTTTATGTAGGGTTGCCTTCCTTAGCCTCGGACTGTCCCCAGCCTACCTGCAAGACAGCAGTGTGGTCTCTCTGTTTGACTTGTTTCTAAAAAAAAGTGTAGAAAATCTCTGCTGTCAAAAGTCGCCCTATTGACAAGTTTAGGTTTGAGAATTAAATTCTGTATTTAGGTCAAAATCTAAGTTCTAAATACGAAAGAAATACCATGTACTATTTAACTATCAGAAATGATCTTGATCTATTTAAAGGGCGGAGCGGCAGTGCATTTTAAGTCAAAAATAGGACAAAAATGAACACTGGGATTGGTCTATTTTCTTATATTTCATAATCCCTTGAATCTAAGTATGTAAAAATCTCCTGTCTGAACACTTTTTAACTTGGTGTTTTGTGTTTTTGAAAATTGTATTTTCTTTACAATTTCAATTTTCCTATAAAGAAAACCATAAATTTCTCTGACCCTTGTTTTTTGTTAGTAATTGCCTTATATCTTGCGTATGTGTTAGTGAGTTGACATGGGATTAGGCACAGATACTTTCCATTACATAGTCAAAGTTTTGTCAGATCCGAACGTATCAACATTTTGATTTATTGCAAATAATGTAAAATGTTGAAAAATCTGTTTCTATTCTTAGATGAATGTTATACTATGTTAAGATACTAACTTTAAAGTTCTACATCTCAGGATCCACTAAAGTCAGGGGAAACAATCTAGTCTGACAAAGGTTTTAAAATACTTTGGTGCTCATAGGGAGCTACAGTGGTTAGTGCACTGGCTTCTTAGGTCGGTGGTCCATGGTTCAATCCCCAGTTGAGGTGGGATTTTTTAGACCGCAAGTGACTCCAGGGTCGACCCAGCCTCATAAACTGGGTACCAGAGCAACTCTAGGAAGGTTAAGGCGGCCGGTGTGATGCTGACCACATCACCCCTAGTGTGCCGATGGTCAAGAAAATATGGCCCAAACACCATATTCCCAATATGTCTCAGTGGGTGTGTAACGTGATCCTTTCCTTCCCTTCCCTTGGTGCTCATAACTCAACAAATAAAAAAGCCTGAGTGAATTGAAATATACCATTAAAATTCAATATAACTGCCGTCTCCACTACAACCAATAGCATTATAACATCAAATGCTTTGGTTTGCATAGCTATTACTGTTGTAAGGTAACCCACTGCGTTTGTATTTGAAATCCTGCAATTATACAAGGGGATTGACATAAGTCTTGGGCCTGACCATGAAGGACATGTCACAGAGATCTGAAATTTTGTATAGTGTTTATTCCTTTTCAATATAGCCACCGTCTGAATTGACACACTTCTGCCATCTCTGCTTGACCTTGAAAAGACCTTTGGAGTAGAACACCCTATTTTTCAAACTAAACCAGTCATCACATGCCAGTATAACCTCTTCATCGCTGTCAAAATGATTTCCTTTTAACTGTTTTTTTAAGATTTGGGAATAGAAAAGAGTCTGATGGAGCCAAATCTGGAGAAAATGGTGGGTGTGGAAGAATTTCAATATTCAAATCGTTGGCTGCTAGCTGCACAAGTCGTGCTTTGTGAGAGGGCGCGTTGTCTTGAAGCAAAGGAAGATTTTGAGTGCGCGTTATCCCTCGTTTCCTGGTCACAACCTTTCTTAATTTTGTGAGAAGATCTGCATAGTACTGTCCATTAACTGTGTTGCCACGAGGCAGATAATCTTTCAAAAGGACACCTTTGCTGTCCCAAAAAACAGTCAGCATCACTTTTCCTGCAGATTTCTGCGCCCTCGGCTTGACAGGTGTTGGGGAGCCCGGGGTTTTCCATTGCATGCTGGCAATTTTGGATTCGGGGTCATAATGGTGTACCCAAGTCTCATCTACTGTCACCATGGTCTCCAAAAAATGTAGGTGATTTTCCCTGAAACATCAGAAATTTTATCACAGCTCCGGCTTCCTTCTTTTCCATTGTTTTGTCAAATCTTTGGAGCAGCAGATATGGTCAATAGGGTACATTGCGCCGTGCACCGTAGCGGGAAAACCCATTGAAGAAACAAACGGGTACTTTACACATTCAGTGCAAATATGATGAACTTTAAATGTGCCAAGTTTCATCTTCCTCCTGTGACTTCTTCATGGTCAGGCCCAAGACATGTCAATCCCCTTGTATAAGAAAATAGCTTTTCACTGTAGGTCCTCCTATTAAGTAAAGTAAATATATTGGTCTGTTCGGTTGTAAGAACTGATAGTCATTCATTACTATTCATGTGTTCTGCCCTTAAGACAAGATGTCTCACAAAGCTATCAGCTGCTTTCCTTAGCGTGTATCTTATCCAGCATCTTTAATCCTCACTTATTGTTTCATTAGCCATTGTCTTTATCTGTCCACAGTTCCACATTGATGATCGGTGGCATACCACTTCAGTCTTTATGACCTGCTCAAGCATCCATTTATGAAATAAATTAGACTCGCTTTTCGTTGGAGAATCGTCTTATTTTTAAAATGGGTGTTTTAGCTCCTGATGGCTTGAATATCCAACATCATTTTGCATAAATTCTGGTAGCTTTTCTCTTTTTCAATCTTGATTCGTTGTCTTTTAGATCTATCTTCTTTTGTTTTTGTTTTGGTTCGTTTCGTATCCTTTTATATCTTTTGTTTTGTCGTTATCATACGTCACTTCCTTGCGATTTCTGTGACGGAATACTACGGCTTTCTTTCACAGTATCTTTGGATCGAGCTCAGTGAACTTTTACTTGTTCCACAGTTTTGTTAATTCTCTTTTTTTCGTTTCGTTGATTATTTACTTTCTTGTTTCGGTATTTCTTTTAGATTTAACGATTTTTTTGTATTATTATTGTTCTTTTTTTCTCTCAACACTGTTGTTGTTTACTTTTTCCATCTGCTTGTATCGCCCATTTGTTGTATATTTCTCATCATCGTATGTTTTTGTAGTACCTATGTGTAATTCTTGTCCTTGTCACCTGTTTGTAACTGTGGCTGACGAAGGGTAAAACTGAAACGTCCCTTGTTTTTTGTGAACCGTTATTTGTAAAACTGATTCAATACTGTTTTATTGGTTTAAATACTTATATCCATTTATGAAAGTCTGTAACTACTTGGTTGTTTATTTCTCTCACTATGTGCTTTTTCTTCTGCCAGGTGGTGTAGGTGATCGTGTCTGCCTACAACTTCCTGTCACCAGTACTATTTATAAATTCTGTTGTTGACCTCCTTCCATGCCACAATGTCAAACTGTCCAGTATTTGCTCTCTTTGTCTTCCCCTATCTTTTTTTCTTTCAGTCTTTCCTGCTGTTATGATATATTCCAGCTTTATTCTCATAACATGCCCAAAGAAAACCACATCACTCTGGCCTCTAGTGTTTTTTCCTACATGTTTACTAATTGTCCATGACTCACTCCCATATGTCAGGATTGGTTCTGTAATAACACTGGAGAACTCTCTTTCTTACTTGAATTGTTGCATAAGATACTTTTCATTTTATAGAATACAGTTTTTGGGCCATTCTGCTGTTCTTTCTGAAATGTATCTTACATCCGATGTTATTAACATGACTAGGTATTTGAATCTGTTTTTAAATATAGCCAGAAGATTTAAAAAAAAAAAAAAAAAAGATAGACAAGAAAACTTGACTTTTTCAATTCGTTTCAGTCAAGGCAAACAGAGAAGAAGGGTTCCACATAGATCTTGATGACTATTTAATGGGAATCCTGAACCTGACTAGTGAGCTGGTGAGTTATCACAACTTCATGTACTGTCAACAATACCCTTTAGCTCCCCAAGGAGCATAGGCCTTCAACAAACCGATGCCAAGTCTTCCTGTTGCAGGTTTCCTCAATGTGTGTTCTATCCATCGGCAGTGTCATCTTCTCATCTCTTGTTCCACTGGTTCTTGTCATCAGTTCCACATTAGTGACTTTCTTGTTCCATTTAAATCATTCTGTTATACAGTACATGTTTCATAATGATTATATATAAACTATTACTGCAGTAAAAAAAAACTTTTTTGAAATACAAAGTATCCCGTTCAACCCTTGGTGGGTTATAATTAGGATATATAATGTAGTAAATTCAAGGTAATAAAATCTTATTTCCGATATCTAATTGTAGTATTTTCTTCACCCCTACTCAGTCCAAATATAGCAAATCAAAACTGTAAAGTTGTGTGGAGGAATGTGTGTGTGCCCTCCACTTTCCAAACAAAACAAATAAATTAAAAAAATTAAAATAAAAAACAAATACAAACAACAAAAAAAGAAAAAAGTAAAGTTTCTCATAACTGCCCTGGTGTTAACAAGGTGAAAAGAGGTGAGAAAGTCCGTGATGACACCCAGTACACCAGTTATCTGCCATCCATGATGACACCCAGTACACCAGTTATCTGCCATCATCCACACGAGCACCCCATCAGACTACCCCTTATCCTCACACCATCATTGATCCTTATATATTAATTTTAGCTTTTGTTATATACTGTTTTACTATGTTGTGCAATTCTCTAGGTGTAGTAAAAAGTGATTATTAAAAGAATAATGAAGTAAAATTGTACAGGTGTCAGTTTTATGAAGGAACACTACAGTAGACGCTAGATGTTCTGGGAGGAATCCCTCCCTCTGCCACATTGACAAATAAGAAACGTAGAGAAGTTCAACAGAAATAAACCTAGACCAAATCTAGGAAGCCTCACAAGAGATCCTGGCACCATCAACAGAGTTGTAGAGATTGTCAGTTTTCCATGTAGACTGCCTAAGAAAAATTATCCAAAATTTTCAGTTGAACACCATCGTCAACCAAGAACTGCTTACTCTAAGCAATCAGGAAGATATGTACATCATTATAATAGGTTGGTGGTAGAACTGCCCCGTGTAGTTCCCGTGGGGGGGGGGGGGGGGGGGGGGGGCCGGGGGGGGGGGGGGGGGTTTGGGGGAGCGGGGGGTGTTTGGGGGGGGGCGGCGTTGGGGGGGGGGGGGGGGGCGGGCGGGGGGGCCGGGGGGGGGGGGGGGGGGAGGGGGGTCTCTGTAGAGACAAAGGAAGTGTGACCGTTGAGAACTTGTTACGGCACCAAATTGGTAATATGTGATCGTGCCGGTTCTTCTTTTATTAGCAAACTACTAGGTGACTGTGGCAGGCCTAGTTGCAATATAAGTAGTCAATCTATTCATTTGACTTATCTTCCAAGCAAGTGTTCCCCTAATTGACTGGCCATCACCGCCAGAGGTAGTGATTCTTGGATGAAGTATGGTTTTTTTCTTTCCTATTCTTCCCAGCCTTCGTTCTTTCCTCCTAGTTGTTGACTAGCGACTGCCTCGTGTTAGTGGTTTTCTTTCCTTGTTATATAATTATGTGCTATTATTCCTGCTCTTCCACACCTTTGTAATAATCCAACTCAACTTGTGTGAGAAAGTTTCAAACCAACAATATGTTTATTTACAATGTCAATGATACAACATATTCAGTTGAGCATGGTTCAACAATTCCATTTTCTTTTCCATATCTCGAGGTCATATCTTTCCAAATTCCTAGACCTGTCAAACCTAACTCTGAAAATGATATCGATAGCTAAACATAGTTCATGCTTATATAAATAATATCAGTTTTCGTCAAAGTACTACTGCTGTGGTCTCCTCTTACTTAGACATGCCAGTGGTGACATCTCGTTTATTTACACAATGGGTTGCCTGGCAATCAGCAAATAATTAAGAGCGCATCTCTTGTAAATCAATGTAATATATACCTCTGTTGAACTATTCATGCCTGAGACGATACCTCGTCTATTTTATCATCAGCTGTTTATCTGTCAAGCAACATGTATGAGAGAGCGCATGACATCTCTTGTAAATCAATGTAATATATACCTCTGTTGAACATCATGTTCTTCTCTTGGTGGACATCCCTTTTACATGTGGGAGTCGTCAACCTCTAAAAAATGGTTGCCTGAAATTCTATAAAATGTTCAGAAAAAAAATGTCATCTTACCGTTTAAACAGAAGTCCAGCACCTATCACCATTCTTACTATGCACCCCTATTCTATTCCTATCTGTTCAGCACAAATTGTTAACCACAATCTAAACTATTCTCCAGAATTCCTAACGCTACAATTCTAAGTCTAGTCACCGATCACAACTCACGGTTAATTCCTTCATAACAACCCAGTGAGCTCCGTTCCATAACTCTTTACCTTCGCTCACAATTTTCTCGTGCGCTTGTCCTGCTCTTCGTTCAGTAAATCTAAAGGGCGTTAATATTCATAGTTATCTCCCTTAGGGATTTATGCTTAACTGCTATTTCCCTTTACTTCCAGCTTATTAAAAACGACCGTTATGCTAATTTTGTAAACCCCAACTGTGTACTCACAAAAAATATTTACATCTAAAAGAGTTCTCTCCCTTACTATCCAAGCACAAGTGCGCAAACTTTTATCTCCCATCTTTTGAATAAGTAGTCTATTTCCTAAATCATTTATATTTCTTAAACCATATTTTTATACACCCCTGTTCTAACAAAACCAAATTACTATGCTACGAAACCTCACGGTGACAGAAGAATAGGACTACTGTACACTCAGGCATGTCATACAAGGCATCTAGTGAGGTTGTGCATGGGTTTGGCAACTTCATCATGCGAAACAAATAGCCACAGAAACTACTGTTGCAGGAACATGTGAGTGATTGGTTAAGGCTTCCTAGGGAACCAGCTGTAGTGGTGGCTCTATGCTCCGCAAGGAGCATGAAAGGAAGAAGATGATGATAGAACTGGGTTGGCCATCTTCTCAGAAGAGACTTTAACACCACTGCAAGAACTGCCAAGCTACAGCTTGGTGGGGAACTGTGGAAGCCGAGATGATAAGCATAAACCAGAGTTGTGGCACATTGTGAAGAATGGTCATGGACCAAGCAAAGTGGACAGTTTGTTGCTGTCCTGCTAGACGTCTCTAGGTGTGATGGTCGCTGTCTGTTTTGTCAAGAAAAAGATCGATATAGATGTGGTTGTACCACATATTTTTTCCCTTTAACCTTTAGCACGCTGCGATCGACAAATGTCGACGAACGTAACCTATGTTCTCCAGGCTGGAGGCGATTTTTTGGGTCTTTCGGCTATCATCCGGAAACTGATTTTTAATGTGTATGCACGTGATCTTAACCCCGGATGTAAAAATTGACTCTTCTGTAAAAGAGATTTCACTGTCTTTTCCGGTTTTTATTTTAGTGATGGCTGTCCGCGTATATTTTCTGTGAATTTTTTCAATCGAAATGAATCGGCATCAAACACGCGGCCATTTTCGTTATAATTTTATTAGATTCTGACGCCGATGCGATGAGGAGGAGATTTTTGTCTTTATAAACGCTGATATCGGTTCTCAGAATATGTTTGATGGCTGAGATGGAAACGAAAGTAGAAGGGCTTTGCTAGTATGTATAATTTTAGTGGTTAGGACTAGGAATTTTAAAATTACGGCCGAATGTCACAGTTGACGAGGATGTTTGTAGCTTTGCTACTGATGATGGGTGTAACGAAAAGATCGTCATTTGATTTGTATTGGTCAAATGACTTTCTTTGAGATGCAAGGGATATGGACTCTTCGTTTCTTGGTTATTTTTTTTTAATTTTAAAATAATAAAAAAAAATTTTTTTTTTTTTTTTAAATATTTTTTTCGTTTTTTTCATCTTTCCTTTCCTCTCTTCCTATCACATCTAACATGTACACAAACAAATTTTATATCATCAGATTCATCATTCATTTATTTATATAAATTCCAAAAATGATAGCAATTGACCAAGAAACACAAAAACACTAGACGTTACAAGTCGCCCACTATAAAATCGGGGGGTTGTGAAAAAGAATGCAGCTGTAGGACAAGTTTTCGGGAAAAGAATGCAGCGTGCTAAAGGTTAAACACAGGTGGCAGTAGAAATGTGAAATTTAAAAAATTTATGTTTGCCATTTCTTTTTTTTTTACAGCTGTTTTTTCCTGCGTTAAGGAAGAAGGTGGTGAGGAGGAGGAGTGTAATTTGTACATGCTACCGTCTTTTTTTTTCTTTATGACAGTCTCGACTAGCCATGAATGCTGTCACAGCCGGAGATTATTCACGACCCCTGAAAATTTCACACTTCATCGGGGAGCTGGACTCAGGTTTTAGGTAACTGCCATTGATTGATTGACCGTGAGGGTGAATGATTGAAAACTGGTAATGAGATGAGATAAATGAAGCATAATCAACATAGTTGCTCCACGTTCTGGTGGTCTCTGGTGAGACAGAGAAAGAATAAGACTACTGGTCCCTTAGGCTTGTCGTACAAGGTGATTGATGATGAGGTTGTGCATGAGGCTGTGCATGAGGTTGTGTATGAGGCTGGGAACTGCATCATATAGAACTAATTGTTAAAGAAACCACCACTACAAGATCATGTGAATGATTAGTGCAGACTTCCTGCTAAGGGATCAGCTACAGTAGTAGCTCCATACTCCATGATGAGTGATGAGGAATCATCATCATCATACCTCAGTTCCCCAAGGAGCAAGGGCCTACATCTAATTTGTCAGGTCCTGTGCCATCCTCTGAAGGTGTTTCCATGTTTTCTTCATCCCCTTCACGTCTGTCTTCAGTCTCTACCTCGCATGCCCTAGTGATTCCATAACGACGACTGCCTTGCAATGTGGTTTACAGAATTTCTCTGTTTTCCTATCCATCACCAGTGTGTTGTCATGACAATATATTATCACTAATTCATGCAGTCGGTGATTCTGGGGGTTAAGATTAAAGGAATGAGTAGATATTTGAACTCATTGAGGTTTTCCCCCGTAAATGAGAAAACTCATTATATCTAACATTTCAGTTACATTTGTTACTAGCTGATTCATAGTGAATGTATGAGTGATTGAGTGAACTAATTATATCTGACATAACAGCTATATTTTAATATTACAAACTCATAGTGAATGTGTGAGTGATTAAGTGAACTAATTATATCTGACATTACAGCCACATTTATTACTATCTAACTGATAGTAAATGTATGAGTGATTGAGTGAACTAATTATATCTGACCTTACAGCCACATTTATTGCTAGCTGATTCATAGTGAATGTATGAGTGATTGAGTGAACTAATTATATCTGATGTTACAGCCACATTTATTACTAGCTGACTCATAATTAATGTATGAGGGATTGAGTGAACTAATTAAATGTGACATAACTTCCACATTTTAAAATTACTAACTCATAGTGAACGTGTGAGTGATTGAGAGAACTAATTATATCTGACTTTACTTCTTCTTTTGGTCCTTGGCCGCTGACTGACAAAGCAGTCAGTGATCATCACGCCTAGTGACATCTTGTAGGGCAGCAACGAACTGACTCCACTTTGCTCGGCAGCCATCCTTTGTATGGTGCTCCAGCTTTGGTTCATACTCTGCCTCCACAGTTCTCCGGCAGGTAGCTTTTGGTCAGCCTCACTTTCCTTCTGGAGTCCATAGAATGTCATATCTGGTGATTGTGTCAGGGTCTCTTCTGAGAATGTGGCCAACCCAGTTTCTATGTTTATTCAGTCTGTCCATTTTTTCTTGGATATGTTGATGTGAGAGTGCGAATAGTGCAGTGTCATCTGCATATTTTAGATCCTGCTTCTATAATGCTGTCCATCTTATTCCACTAAGGGCATCCTCTGTTGTCTGGTGCATCACCCAGTCTATGACAGTTTAAGAAAGAGTGGTTGATAAGGGGCATCCCTGTCGCACTCCTGTTTTGACCTCAAAAGTTACTTTACAGACACATTTTAATATTACTGAATGACTCATAGTAAATGTATGAGTGACTGAGAGAACTAATTATATCAGATATAACAGCCACACTTATTACTGACTCATTTGCTCTTCTTCTTTCAGCGGGAGTTTTACTCCTGGCAGGTTCAACCAAGCTGGACAGGTCTGCACGGGTAGGGGTTAGACTGAGGCTGGTTCTTCAGGTTGGAGGTTTTAGCTCAGGGCTGACACACCTGTCTAGGTAAACAAAAACAAACTAGTTATGGAAACAGCAACAAATGAAAAAGCTTTGACACGGGAAGGTCATCCAGAGTCTCAGTCTGGCAGTGGCGAAAACGGAAAGAAAGTCATGGCCATGAAAACGGATGCCCTGATTGCAAAACACGAAACCAGAATTGGATTCTGGAACGTCAGAACTATATATGAGGCATGAAAACTGAGGCAGATCACAACAGAAATTACAGGAACTACAGATTACATATCCTGGGAATAAGTGAGAGCAGATGGACCGGGACAGGGAGAATAAAAACAGCAACTAGAGAAACAGTACTTTACTCCGGAAGAGATGATGGACAGCCCAATGAAGGTATAGCCATTATCCTAAAGAAAGGAATAGAAAGGTCATTACTGAAATGGAAACCCATCAACAACAGACTGATAAGAACAAAACTGAGAGGGAGATTCAGCAACACTACAATAATACAATGCTATGCACCAACAAATGACAGAGGAAGCGACATTGTATAGGACATTGAGGAAACTGGTTGATAGCATTACAAGACAGTCCTTATTCTTGAGCTCTCAGGGTAAGAGTAATATTTATACCTAATAACAATCTTCCGACTCTGCACGGGCCATTATAGATTTGGATACCTTCTATTCAACAAGCTAAAGATAGGAACTACCGAAGTGTGTAAATATGGCACTGATGAAAAGGCTGCTGAACACCTGCTTCAGAGAGAGATGCCCAACATATGAGGAACAGTGAAAGCACACATGGCCGTCACCAGTACCATTCCTGGAAAAACGCTATGGAGATAGAAATAGCCTCAAGCTGACGACTGCTTTCTTTGAAAATATTCAAGTATACGTCTGACCGTGTATGAAGTAGAAGACATAACTATACACAGAGAAAGGAATTGGAGACTTTAAAAAAAAAAGATAAAGATATCCCCGTATCAGATATTGCTGTAGGGCAGTGAAGTGTTAGAGACTTCATTATGCTAGATCTGAGCTTTATGAGGGTAGGATGACCAGATTCCTTCTTTGCTGACTTGCCTTCCCTAACTTAAGTGCAGAGTCAGGTGCCCATTTACAGCTAGGTAAACTGGAGCATGAGGCTACTAGGTTTCAAACCTGGGTAACTAATCCTGAGAAGCAAGCTGTTTCACTTTTACTATTAAAAAATTTACAGTTGTGTAGATGTAATTTTTGACTTTTGTCATCCGTCCTATGTATTTTTTTGTTCAGGCTGCTGAACTTGAAGAATGACGCCCTGCGGAAACGATTTGATGGCCTGAAGTATGACGTGAAAAAATGCGAGGAAGTGGTGTACGATCTCACAATACGTGGACTGACCCCGAGAGAGGATAAAACGGAATGAGACTCTGAGAAAGACTTTCTGCTCTTGTTGTTCTGTTTAGTTTTTTTTTTAATAGTTGCATTTATGAATTAATTAATTAAATAAAAGAATTTGTAATTCAAATGATATAGTCACATTTCTGTTGCTGCCTGCACAGTTTTCCCTTTTTTGTTCAATGTATGAACATTCCAGGGGCCAGATCTGGAGATATTCCTTGCAGAAATGACAAAAACAACAGTTCAGAAGACTTTTTAAAATATGTGTTTGTGTCGGATACAAGGATTGAAGTGGTATGACATGATCGGGACCGAAGACGCAGCAAAAGTGATGAATGCAGTCAGCGACCTATAGCTAGACTGCTTGCGTCAGGGTCAGCGAACCTGACCAAGACCCTACTCCACCTCCAAGTGGTGGTCCTGGAAACAGGCTGCATCGCTGCAGTCTGGCTGAGAGAGTAGGGATCGAAGAGGGAAGGCAAACCCGGTCCCAAAAAATGCCGCGCTGAAGTCGGATGTGTCGGCCGAAAGGCGCAAATATCGCAGCTTCGCTGTAAATGGACACAACGCAACCAACGTCCTTTTTAGGACGAAGAAGGAAGAAGTATGACATGATCACCAATGTTGAACTGATGACAAGAATCAAAGGATTGAATTTGTATGACATGATCACCAGTGTGGTACTGATGACAAGACTCAAAGGATTGAAACTGTATGACATGATCACCAGTGTGGTACTGATGATGACAAGAATCAGACAAGTACCAGTGGAACAATAGATCAGAAGAGGGCGCTAGCGATGAATTGGACACTTATTGAGGAAAGTTGTTGATAGCATTATCAGAGAAGAGAACTGGAGACAGAAATGAAAATGATGAGGAAAACGTGAAAAGACCTTGAGCTGGTGACATGTGACAGGAAGACTTGACATACATTAGTTAATGACCTATGTTCCTTACATTAGTTGATGACCTATGTTCCTTACATTAGTTGATGACCTATGTTCCTTACGTTAGTTGATGACCTATGTTCCTTACATTAGTTTATGACCTATGTTCCTTACATTAGTTGATGACCTATGTTCCTTGGGGAGTTTAAACATTAAAACGAGTGAAGTGTGTTGTTGGTTGAACATGTTTGTGTCAGAAAATGAATGCTCGTTAGCTTGATATAGATGTCAACGCCCGGACAGATAAAATACACAAATTAAAAATGAGAATGTGTGTATGAAATGATAACAAGATTGCTTACTTACTTAGTCAACTCTCTTCTGCCGTGAGGTGTAGAGGTTTGGAAGAGAGAGCGCCATACTATTCTATCAGCTATCTTACTTCTGACCTGGTTCCATTCTAGTCCTCGACCCTTCAGAGATTGTCTAATGTTGTCCTCCCAGCAGACTCTGGGTCATCCTGGTGGTCTGGATCCCTGGCTGTTAGTTTCCCATACATGTCGTGGTAGCTGATCTTCTTCCATTCTGCAGACATGGCCAAACCATCATAATTGGGACTGTTCTACTTTAGTCTGCAGTGGCTGGGTTTTGAGGTCTTGCCTTATCGTCTGGCTGCGGAGATAACAAGTTTGCACTAGAAGAAATGCAACTACAAGATTACAAGAATCATACATATATCTTGCCAGCAATAATGGACACAGCTGGAGGGACAGACAGTGATATGAAAGTAAGATTACAAAAGGACAGAGGAGCTTTCATTGCACTGGGAAATTGATAGAAACTCAAATGTCAAGTCAGTCTTATTATATGGCTGTGAAACATGGAGAACAACCAAAAAGCCTAATGACTTTTCATTAGGGGATGCTTGCATAGAGTAGAAAGATTAATGTGGTATGACAAGATCATTAATGTGGAACCGATGACAAGAACCAGGCAAGTGCCAGTGGAACAAGAGATGAGAAGATGATGTTGAAGATGGATAGGGCACACACTGAGGAAACCTGTTGATAGCAGTACAAGTCAGTCTTTGTTCTGTAATCCCCATGGTGGTAGAGGAAAACCAAAGAACACGTGGAGAAGAGAACTGGAGACAGACATGAAGGGAATGAAGAAGACACGGATAGACCTTGGTGATGGCACGGGACAGAAAGACTTGGCATACGTTTGTTGAAGGCCTATGCTCCTTGGGGAGCTGAAAGGTGATGACCACTGGGTCAGCTATGGTCACAAACAGGAAACAAAGATAAGAAATGTAGATAGGTTAAGACAAAGAACAATGCAAATATGTGGAAACAAATAGATGGACAAAAATGATATCCCCATGTTGTTCCCCAGGGTGTTCCACAGAGTTCTGTATGAGACAAAGAAATAATAAGACTACTGATCCCTCAGGTATGTCATGCAAGGCAACTAAAATGAGGATGGCAACCTCATCATGTAAAACACACTCCCATAGAAACTACCACTGTAAGAACAAGAGCATGCTTGGTGCAGGCTTCCTGGAAGGGGAACAGCTACAGAACTGTTTTTTGTATTGAATTAAAAACAAAAAACGTGTTTTCTTCTTCGTTTTCTTTTGTCCTTGGCCGCTGACTGACAAAGCAATCAGTGGCGTCTTGTGGGGCAGCAACAAGCTTCTCTGGTTTCCGTTCTCGCGCGTTCATGTTTTACATCTGTGTTTGACCAGAACATTCGAAGAATTTTCCTTCGACATGTTGTGTGGAAAGATGACAGTTAAGACATCTCCTTTTCTGTTACTGTCCGTCATTCTGCACTGTACAGAAATGACACAGGTTTCATATATTTTTTTAACTTAGTATTAGTACTGTGCATGTCAGTGGCTTCCTTTCGGCTTTCATCACTGACAGTCATACTAGCCTCAGATGCTGGCTGTCCATCCGCAGCAACACTTGTTCGTCTGTTGCCATGTGCTAAAACTCTCAACCTGGACGACCATGACCTCCCAGCTTTAGCCTGACCTCTACCTGCCAGACCTGTCTAGCTTGGTAGAGCCTGCCAGGAGTAAAACCCTAAGTGGCATAGCACTGGGGGTTGTCGAGGTACTCAAGCTGCCATACCTCACCTAGGTATAGGCACCAGTGATGGCAGGTGCATGTTACTAGGTATAACAAACTGCCTCTTGCGCGGCGGTCGGAAAATTCTGTAACGCGCAAGCGAGGCCCAGTTTGGGCCCTTTTCAACCTCGCTCTGCCTAGTAATTAATTTGCCTTTTCTAAATAAAAATTATATCTTCTGGTTCCTTGATCTTTCTTCTTTCATAATATGTCAATTATAACTTTCTGCGTGTCATTGAAATTGAGTGAGACAAAAAACAAAAACACCACGAAACCGCTTTTACCGTGCGCTGGCTGACCAGCGCTCACGAAAGCGAAATTCCTTGAAAGGACCCCCACCTCATTCATAGCGTCCGCGCTATGTCCTCAAAAATGCTACACTAATACGGTTTTCACCATTGAGAAGAGCGGAAACTGAGGTTTACGCACATGCAACACAAGGTACAGATTTTGTATAGGAAGATATCGTAAATTCGAAGTGAATGAGAAAGTTTGAATTTTAATACACATCTGTGAGGCCTACCTACACTTGTGTTACATCAAACAAACGAGCAGCCATACTGCTAAAATCGTATCAAAGTTTTAAACACCGTCGTTATTTGAGCAAAGAGCGAAATAACATTAAAACAGAGCACCTCCAACACATTTCGGCGTGTAAACATAAAGGCGGATGTTCCATCTGACAAACCCGGACACGACGGGCCGGCTGTACGAAACACAGCACGAAATGACTCAGGCGCTGAAATGAAAGTTTCACCAATGGAAGTCGACTTAATATGTGTTCTGAGTAAGTTTTGAATTTTGTTTTATTTCTACTCATTTCAGACCTATTTTGTTTATTTGCAATATAGCAACGGCAAGTGACGGAGGGCGGATGTATTAGTAAAAGAACAGCCAAATGTGGCTGCTCGATTCACACATTTAGACAGAAAGTTTTTCGTTTTTTAAGCAATTTTGGGGGTGGGGTATTGTTGTTTATGTAGCTATTTGGTTGTTTTATCGGACCATCACCATTTTCTAAACATTCGGTATCAGAATTAAGGTCTAACACTTAGTAACAGCTTGTAAAGCCGCTGACCTACTTTCGATAACGTTATGGATGTCAAAGGTCATGTTTAGAATTTAGCTTGTGAATGTTAATTTTTTTTTAAAAATTGCCTCTCTCGCATAATTAACCTTTTTTTTTCTCAATTATTTCAGGGGACAATCGTTATGGTGCACATTTTTCAATGACGGGAAGAGGCAGACGTCCGGCTCTGCCACTGATTTCTACTGTGACAAATCTTTTGGCACAGTTCTGTCTTCTGAAGGACTAGGAAAATGCAACATCGGAGCTAGTACGTCTTGTTGTGTAAAGTGTATATATCATATTATTTCCTCTCATTCTCTGATGTTAAAAATCATTAGGCTAATGAAATTATGTAGTTGAAGCTTTCCTGGAAGTCTCTACAGGTTTTGAGTTTATTTGCAATTACAAACATAAAAGACAAATGACATAATCCATGTAAAAGAGAGACTTACAATCTACTGTATAATTAATATAATGATTTAAATGGTAAATGCAGTAAAAATTAATGCCGCAATAAATGCTTAATGATTAACAAAGGGAAAGAAAAAATAATTTGGCTGACATTTTTTGTATTAATAATAAAATAACACAATCATGCAATTTGTCCTCTTCCCGTCCCTCCCAACAAATTTCTCTCAGGTGACCTCTTGGTTTCTCTGTGCTACATGAACAGAATGTGAGTAAAGGACAGCTACAATACAGGTGCCAGATGTCAGTACAACAAGCCAGTGCCCTGAAAGGAGATTCACTTGAGGAATTTTGATGCAGCTGACCTCAAGTGACAGTGAGTTGGACACGGACTAATATGTAATGTTTCTTTGTTTATAAAAATCAAATTTTAAGCAGTAAAGGTTGTTTCAATCAAGAAAATAACCATCAATTTGAATTGTACAACTCAAATTACATTAATATGGAAGTTTTCAGCTCTATTGCTGCAATATTCATGATTTTATGACAACATTTGGAATTTCGTGAGATTTTTCTTCTGAACTGCAAATTTAGCCTTCGATCCATTTTCACATAATGCAGTTTTATAGTATTCAGTATTTCATGTGGCTCAAGAAAATTAAGCATCAAGTATATATTGCTCTCTTTAAGCTCAATAAATCTTATAGCTTTCCTGTATGTAGTTTTTGATTTATGAGTGCATGAAAATGCATATTTTCACTTTGCGAGCACAACAATGAGACTTGCTACTGCATCTTTTGTCAATTTTGATGGACCATAATTCATTTAATTGATTTGTTGTACTTCCCATGTTTCTTTTCTGCAATAAGAACTTGTATGACTTTGTACAAAAAGCATTATTGACTTGGTAAGTGTTTGTTGACTGTAGTTATGATTGTGCAAAGTCAGGCAATTTGTTCGGTGCGAAGATGTTTGAAAATTTGTGTAATTCCCCACAATTTTGAAATGCTGTAACTCGGTTGTTTGATGTCCGATTTTTAAAATTTAAAAAGGAAATTTCATGGCTTAAAGAGATCCATTAAGATCTATAAACAAAGACACTGTAAAAACAAAATGAAAAATCAGTTTGTGGTACCTAATGTTACAAAGCAAGTAAAATTACTGTTAACACAAGAAAACTTGGCAGTCAATTGTATATTGGTGAAAATTTAATAAACTATAAAAATGTACTGTATAACATTGGCACTTTCAGTAAAGCATAATATAACATTGTAGCGCGTCATTTACAATTCAGCTATTAAATGCAAAAGCGCATTACCAACTATTAATGGTACAGTTTATCACAAAAAACATTAAATGTGTTTATGAATGGTACGGTTTATCACAAAAAACATTAAATGTGTTTATGAACGGTACAGTTTATCACAAAAAAACATTAAATGTGTTTATGAATGGTACGGTTTATCACAAAAAACATTAAATGTGTTTATGAACGGTACAGTTTATCACAAAAAAACATTAAATGTGTTTATGAATGGTACAGTTTATCACAAAAAACATTAAATGTGTTTATGATTGGTACAGTTCATCACAAAAAACATTAAATGTGTTTGATTGGTACAGATTATCACAAAAAAACGTTAAATGTGTTTATGAATGGTACAGTTTATCACAAAAAACATTAAATGTGTTTATGAATGGTACAGTTTATCACAAAAAACATTAAATGTGTTTATGATTGGTACAGATTATCACAAAAAACATTAAATGTGTTTATGAATGGTACAGTTTATCACAAAAAACATTAAATGTGGTTATGAATGGTACAGTTTATCACAAAAAACATTAAATGTGTTTATGATTGGTACAGATTATCACAAAAAACATTAAATGTGTTTATGAATGGTACAGTTTACCACAAAAAAAACATTAAATGTGTTTATGAATGGTACAGATTATCACAAAAAACATTAAATGTGTTTATGAAACACATAATTATGATAATGATCATCATATTGGAAGCCTGCAAAAAAGCATTCACATATTCTAGTAGTGGTGGTTTTTGTAGCAATTTGTGTTACATAAGGATGTTGTCAGCTGCATGCACAGTGGACTTGTATGACAAGGTAAATAACATAGGATGCACAGTATTTGAGATAACATAAATTTCAGCAGTTATTGCTATCCACTGAAAATGATCTAGATATAAATACAGATATTCCATGTAGGGAAGAAATCATCACAGCTATCAAAAGGTTCAAGAATGGAAAAGCTCCAGGCCATGATAACCTAATTGTTATTGATCCAGCACTGCTTAGGCTCTCACTCTTTGGCTCAATGCCAGGTAGTGATATCTGCATGTTGTTTTGTTTCTCCTTACAAGGTGTTCCACTTATATGGCCTTAGAGGAAGGAGCATTTTCCTAACATCATCAAGTGCTGGGCGCTCAAAGAGGTGGTGGTCAACAGAAAAAGAATGGATAAGCTCCAGGCCATGATAACCTTAATGCAGAGCTATTTAATACAGATCCTGTATTAGCGGCAGAGCTATTAGAATCACTATTTGCACAAATCTGGCAAACAGAGACAACACCAGTGGAGTGGAACAAAGGAATAATAATTAAATTGCTAAAGAAAGGTGACGCTACTGACTGCAACAACTGGAAAGGAATTACTCTCCTATCAGTTCTTAGCAAAATATTGGGCAGAATAATTATTTAAAGAATTTCAAGAGCAGTAGACATAAACTGAGGAAGGAACGAGCAGAATTCAGAAGAAACAGACAATGGGCAGATCATATATTCACTTTCAGGAACATAATAGAGCAGTGTTCAGAATGGTAGAGGTAGCTTTATATAAATTTTATTGACTATGTTTGACAGCATACACAGGGACAGTTTGTGGAAAATACTGAGGACTTATGGAATACCTAAGTGCATGGTCTCCATCATTAAAAAACTGTATGCTAATTTTACATCCAGTGTTGGGCAGAACAACCTAACTTTTGAGGTGAAAACAGGAGTGCCCCTAACAACCACTCTGTTTTTAACTGTCATAGACTGGGTGATGCGCTAGACAACAACAGATGCTCCTAGAGCAATAAGATTGACAGCACTCTCTACAATGGAAGATCTAGAATATGCACTGTTCACACACTCACATCAACACATCCAAGAAAAAAACAGACAGGCTGAATAAACATAACCAACAGGTGGGACCAAACATTAGTCTCAAGAAGACAGAAGTCATGACACTAAATGTAAGAAATCCTGAACACATAAAAATAAGGAACCAAAAGCTAGAAAACATTTACATACTTAGTGAGCATAGTAACACCAGATGGTGGAACAAACATAGTAACACCGGATGGTGGAACAAACATAGTAACACCAGATGGTGGAACAAACATAGTAACACCAGATGGTGGAACAAACATAGTAACACCAGATGGTGGATTAATAAAGCCAGAATTTCCTTCATCAACAACATCTGGAAATCCTCCCAGTACTGTACAAATACTAAATTTAAAAATATATGAGAACTGCGTATTTCTGTACGGTGCAGAATGCTGGAGAGTAACAGAAAAGGAAATGTACAAATTGTCCACTTTCCATACAACCTGCTTAAGGAAAATTCTTCAAATTTTTTGGCCGAACACCGTCACCAACCAAGAACTGCTAACTCGAAGCCACCAAGAAGACATGTGTACCATCATAGCGGGCAGACACTGGAATTGGGTTGGCCACATCCTCAGAAGAGACCCTGATATCATCACCAGAAAAGCCATGCTATGGACTCCAGATGAAAAGCGAAAGCAAGGACGGCCAAAAGTCACCTGGCCGGAGAATTGTGGAGGCAAGAGCATGAACCAGAGCTGGGGTACCATACGAAGGATGGCTGCCAACCGAGCAAAGTTGAGACAGTTTGTTGCTGCCATACCAGATGCCACCAGGTGTGATGGTCACTGATTGCTTTGTCAGTCAGTGGCCAAGGACCAAAGAAGAAGAAGATTGCTATCCAGGCAGCTGTTACAATAAGATTGTTATCACAATGAAAGACACTTGTTATCAATATGAAAGACACTTTTAAACATTCTGAAAGACACCTGCCATCACCAGTGTTATTTTTGTAGTAAAGAAAGTGCCAGTTTGTCAATCAATAAATCCTCTGGTAACAGGCCCTCAACAAACACCTGGCAAGTCCTTCTGTTCCAAGCCATTATCCTCTCAAGTCTTTCTCCATGTCTTCCTCATCATTGTTATTTCTGTCACCAGTTCTCCTCATCA
Source organism: Oreohelix idahoensis (assembly GCA_024509875.1). Taxonomy (NCBI): domain Eukaryota; kingdom Metazoa; phylum Mollusca; class Gastropoda; order Stylommatophora; family Oreohelicidae; genus Oreohelix; species Oreohelix idahoensis. Next base: position 89,620 of record JAMPIV010022414.1, on the reverse strand, counting down.
TTGTTATTTCTATCACCAGTTCTCCTCATCATTGTTATTTCTGTCACCAGTTCTCCTCATCATTGTTATTTCTATCACCAGTTCTCCTCATCATTGTTATTTCTGTCACCAGTTCTCCTCATCATTGTTATTTCTGTCACCAGTTCTCATCATTGTTATTTCTATCACCAGTTCTCCTCATCATTGTTATTTCTGTCACCAGTTCTCCTCATCATTGTTATTTCTGTCACCAGTTCTCATCATTGTTATTTCTGTCACCAGTTCTCCTCATCATTGTTATTTCTGTCACCAGTTCTCCTCATCATTGTTATTTCTGTCACCAGTTCTCCTCATCATTGTTATTTCTGTCACCAGTTCTCCTCATCATTGTTATTTCTGTCACCAGTTCTCATCATTGTTATTTCTATCACCAGTTCTCCTCATCATTGTTATTTCTGTCACCAGTTCTCCTCTCCATGTGCTGGTCAATCTACCTCTACTTCTATTAGTTTTACACTTGGGATTCCAGAACAAAGACTGCCTTGTAATGCTGTCAACAGGTTTTCTTAATGTGTGTCCTATCCATCATCAGCGTATTTACCTTTGCCCCACCATAATATTGAGCAGATACTTTTTGTTGTTGTTGTCCTTTCTGAATTTCTGGATTCAAAACTCTGGAACAGCTTGTTCTAGTACAGTGTCAGATGTCAACTTGGATGAGTTTTAAAAATGCGGCGGTCTGCCTGAGGTTCTTGGTATCTCCATAAGAGTTTGTCCAGGAAAGGTACTGATGACAGCCTTATGTGCTTTCTTACTGGGGACTTTTGCAGCAAATATTCAGCTGTCATTTTATCGCTCAGGAAGATTGATGTCACTGTTAAAAAAGTTAGAGCAGTTGTTGAAAAAAAACATGGCTTTTCCTTAGAAACCAACAAGGCATCTGTTAAAGATTTATAATGTATTTTTGCATGTTGACCACACTTAGTCTATTAGCAGTTAATCTACGCAGTAATATGTCTATCTGTGGTTAATCATGATGTTGCACGGGTTTTAATTATTAGTAAACGCAATATATTTAATATGTCACCGGGAGTTTATGACGTAATCTGTTCTGCACTAATATATGCAAATGGTTGTCTTTAGGCCTTTCGTCAATTATAGTCGTCGAAGAAGGACGTACCTTTCTAGCTCCTGATATGGTGGAGGAATAAAGTATTTTACGTGGCATTAATTATCTTCGGAGGTCGCCACTTGTTTTAAGAAGATTCCGGACTTATGGAACAGTTCCGTGTTTTGTAGAGAAGTATTCTACATAAGATTTAAGCATCTTCATTTATCTAGTCCACATTACATGGGTGGTCATCTTGGTATGCACCCGAGTACAGCGGCTAGACAGGAATTGATGAGACGAGACTGTTGGAGGATTCCATATCATGTATGTCATTTTACTATAATATAATAATAAATTCTTTAAGCGCCAAACACGGCGCATAAGGCAGAAACCAGCGCTCTCCAGGTTGTTCGTTGTGACGCCACTCCTCTTAGCTCTTGCACATTATTTAGGCCCAACGTTCTTCCTTCTCTTATTATTGTTCTTCTGAGTGTTTCTTTTGGTCTTCCTTTTTTCCTCTTACCCTCAGGAACCCAAGTGAGCGCCTGTAGTGGTATTCTGTTGTTTTGCATTCGTAGGACATGACCGATATATGACCATCGTCTTTTCCTTATATAGTTGGAGACATATTTCTGCCTAGAGTCTTCTCTTATTTGTCGATTAGTCTTGAATTCTTTCCAACTGATGTTCATGAGTTTTCTAAGACATTTGTTCTCGAATGTATTCAGCTTGTTCTCCAATGATTTTGTTATTTTCCAACTCTCACAGCCGTATGTTAACACTGAGATAACATTTGAATTAAACAGACGAAGCTTGGTATGTATATTCAATGATCGTAATTTCCAAATGTTAGATAATCTATTGAAGGCGCTAGCTGCCAAAGCAATTCTAGAATGGATTTCTCTTGTTGTGTCACCATCCTGAGTCATTTTACTGCCTAAATAATTGAAACTTTCAACTTTCTGTAGTTTTTCCCCGTTCAAGATGATATCAAAGGTCTCGTTAGAAAAGTTCATAACTTTAGTTTTAGAAGCATTTATTTGGAGACCTATTTTAACCGAGAGATGACACAAATTATTTACTGCTTCTTGGGATTGTCTGGGTGCTGAACTTAAGAATGCTAAATCATCTGCGAAATCCAGGTCCCCCAGGAATTTTCCATTTGTCCATTTTATACCTAATTGTTCATTGTGGGTATAGTTTCTCATAACCCAATCAATAGCTATTCCAAAAAGTAGTGGTGACATAATACAGCCTTGTTTCACCCCTGTTTCTACTGTAAACCATTCTGTATTCCCTTTATTTGTTCTAACACAACATCTTGCATTGTCATATAGCACTTTGATTATATTCACATATTTTGTTGGAAAACCATAGATTGTAAGTATCTTCCACAATGATGGGCGGTGTAGACTATCAAAAGCTTTTTGAAAATCGACGAAGGTGATAATAAGTGGCGATTGCATTTCCACTGATTCTTCTATAATTGTTCTTAGTGTGAATATTTGATCAATACATGATCGTTTCGGCCTGAAACCCGCTTGTTCTTCTCTGATCTTTTCGTCAGCATGCAATTTAAGTCTTTCTAACATCATGCAACATAATAATTTTCCAGGTACTGATAATAGAGATATACCACGCCAGTTATTACAGTCTGATAGATCACCTTTCTTCGGTAACTTTACAATAATACTGTCTTTCCATTGTTGTGGTGGGCCAGTTTGGTTGTTCTTCTCTCCATACTTCATTTATAATATCTAAAATTCTCAAGAGGTTGTTGTCATTAACTGCTTTAATCATTTCCCCTGAAATTTCGTCAACTCCAGCAGCTTTAAAATTTTTTAAATCTTTTAACGGCTTGTTTGATCTCGTCCAGCGTGAATTCATCGCAAGTTATTGGCAAGGTGGTTGTGGGTGTTTCATTATTAAAATCAGGTGTTACTGTTGGTGGTGGTCTGTTTAGCACCTCCATGAAGTGCTCAGCCCATCTCTTCATTTGTTCTTTTTCTGTTGGTATTGAATTCCCTAATTTACCTTTAACAGGTGTTTCCATAGCAGTAGGCTGGTGACATAGTTGTTTTGTAATTTGATAAAGGCACCTACTATTACCAGTTCTTACAGCATTTTCAGCTTCTACGGCCAGTTCATTGATGAAATGTCTTTTATCTCTTCGAGTTTTTGTCTTCACTTCCTTTATTTAACAAGTTATAAGTTAGTTTGCAAGATTCAACTGCATTATGTGTACTTGCCGCTAGTAGTTTAAGTTTTGCTGTTTTCCTTTCTTGTATTTTATCCCAAGTATCTTCTCTCATCCATTTTTTCTTTTTATGTACTAGGTATCCGGTGGTTGCTACAGCTGCTTCTGTCATTGCTGTTCTCAGTTGTTCCCATTTAGTATCGATTGTCTTGATTGTATTTTACTATGCCAATGCAATGAACTTCAAAATCGTCAGATGTAAATAAATTTGTCATTTTATGTGGACCCATCCACCTACGCATTTCTGAACTGTTTGATGGCCTGTTTGTGATCACACTCACGACATTCATTCTGCATAGCATGATGCATTGATGTCATTCATATTACAAGAATCTACTGCAATCACCTTTCTACAAATCCCAATTGTAACACATCACAAAATAATATGGCCAATGGCACAGCATTGAAAGATAATACCATTAGCACATTATCAACAATTTGTTATCATCACCTAGATACTATCAAAAATGTAATTGCACTAACACAGCATGGAGATATTACATCACTAAAATGCAACACTTCACCAAATAACAGTCAAATCTTTACATCACAATCAAAATTTGTACATTACCAGCACATCACAATCAAAATTTGTACATCATCAGCACATTACAATCAAAACTTAATTTCATCAACATCTCACAATCAAAACTTTACTTTATCAACACCTCACAATCAAAACTTTACTTCATCATCTCATAATCAACACTTAACTTCATCAAGACATCACAGTCAAAACTTAGCTTCACCAATACATCATCGTCAAAACTTAACTTCATCAACATCCCACAATCAAAATCGCACTTCATTAATATCTCACATTAAAAACTTTACTTCATCAACACCTCACAATCAAAAATTTACTTCATCAACATCTCATAATCAAAACTTAACTTCATCAAGACATCACAGTCAAAACTTAACTTCACCAATACATCATCGTCAAAACTTTACTTCATCAACACCTCACAATCAAAACTTTACTTCATCAACATCTCACAATCAAAACTTTACTTCATCAACATCTCACAATCAAAACTTTACTTCATCAACATCTCATAATCAAAACTTAACTTCATCAACATCCCACAATCAAAATCTCACTTCAAAAGATAATATTATCACTCGCACACATCAAAAGATAATATTATTGCAAACATACCATCAAACGACAATATTATTGCTAACATATCTAAAGACAATATTATTGCTAACATACCATCAAAAGACAATATTATTGCTAACATACCATCAAAAGACAATATTATTGCTAACATACCAACGGAAGAAAATACTATCACTCACACCAAAAGACAGTATTATCACTAACATACCATCAGAAGATAATACTATCACCCACATCAAAAGACAATATTATTACTAACAAACCACCAAAAGACTTATCACTAACATACCATCAAAAGATAACCTTATCACTAATACACCATCCAAAGAAAACACATCATTTTTCATTTATATTAACAGCAGTCTCAGCACTTAAATAGTGTCTGGAACACTGATTCCAGAGTCTAACGATCCATTCCTTGCTATAGATAATTCTGTAACGGTATTGGTATTATGTCTATGTTAGAGAGAAGATAAACACCTATGCAGGCCACCAAGAACCACTTTTGTCAGTAGTGAAACGTCGAAAGCTTGCCTGGTTTGGGCATGTAACTCGTCATGACTCCCTTTCGAAAACGATCCTCCAGGGAACAGTCGAAGGTAAACGGAGAAGAGGAAGGCAAAGAAAATCCTGGGCTGATAACATCAAAGAATGGGCAGGACACGGTTTTTCCACACTTGTACGCATTGCTGAGGACAGAGAGCAGTGGAGGACCCTGTCTGCTGATGCTTCCACCATGGCACCCCTACGACCCATGACAGGTTACAGGTTGAGATGATGATGATTGGTATTATAACTTGGCTCCACTGTCAGAAGAATCTCACATGATCTTCCACGATCGAGGTCTTCTGATATTAGACACCCACAGACAACCTCAGACAAGCTGTTTTTGTCTCTGGATGTGTGAGGATTGTTTTTACGTGTGTTTACTTGTGTGCTAGAACACACTTCACTTAGTTCTGTTTGTGTAAGGTCGATAGAGAAGATGTCTTCCTTGTGGCGACCATTAGTGACTTCTTGACCATCTAAAATTCCTGAGAGAAGAAGAAAATATGAATTAAAACAAAGAGTTGAGTATTGAAGTTGTACAGTTTATTTTATACTTTTAACATGACACTGTCATTCGTCGTTCATTTTCTTCTCTTCTTCTATTGTCCCTTCTTTTACTACTTCTTTCTATTTTCTTCTGTTTCCTCCACTTTTTCTTCCTTTATCTCTCTTTCTTTTTATCTTCTGTTTCTCTCATTCTACTAAGTCTTCATCTGATGCTGCTAATTTCTTCTTGTGCTTTTTTTTAAATTCTCTTTCCTCTTCACTGTTCTTTAACATGTATGCATATTTATTCAAGCTCTATCTAACAATATAATTTTTTTTTTAATGTCATGAAACGTGAGAAATGCCACCCTTCTCTTTTGATCATCTCCTGACACTTTGCATTTTTAACAGAAGCCGACTCATATGTGTATGAATTATTTGCATTTTATATTAATCAGATCTTAACACAGATAGTCGTATACTTATTATATTTTTTTTTAACAGAAGGTGGACAATCTGTAAATCAAATATCTATATCTGCAGATATTCATATTTATTTTTGTGGTCTGATTGTTTCCCTTTGCAATGAGGTGGAAAAGTTACATCCCTTGCAAATAGAGAGCAGGCAGACTAAAATTAAAATTCTTTTTTAAAACATGGGGAAACAATTACATTTTAATGATAACTGCACTTTTACAACAACACATTTTTAAAAGAGATGTTATTGGTAAAATTACAATCTTGTTCTCATTTTGTTTACTTCTTTGACAGGTTACCAGTAGTAAATAAATAATTTTGTTTGTTTATTCGTTCGTACCTTCTTTAGTCTCTCCTTCTTTCCTCTTTTTGTTCTCTGATTCTTCTTTACGTTTCTGCCTTTCTTCTTCGTCATCAACCTCCTTCGTTATCTTTTTTCCTCTTTTATTAATCATCTTCATCTTCTATTCGTTCAGTAACCACCACCCCTTGCTACATACAACAATAATACTCACCAAATGCTGAGGTTGGCATTCCTTCATTGACATGCTTCTCTCTATCCTGAATGTGTGTAGACTGGGTGACTTCCATGTCGCTGGTGGACAGCTCAGCTTCTTCGTAAACACATTCCAGCTGAAACTTGACTTGATCTTTGTGCACATCCTTACTGAAATCGTTCACCTGTATTACGTGGGGTATGTAGGAAATTATAGTTAAGATTCCTTTTGAAGAAACACTCCTACAAGACGTAGAAGTATACATATATCTTGGCAGAAATAAAGATAAAACTGGAGAGACAGACAGCGATATCAATATAAAGATACAAACGACAAGAGAAGCTTTCATTGCAATGAGAAATATACAGGAAACAAAAGAAATCAAATCCAACACGAAAATAAGGATCTTCGACTAAATGTCAAGTCGGACTTATAGTATGGCTCTGAAAAAATGGGGAACAGCAAAAATAACACCCAAGAAATTAGACTTTCATAATCTGGTGTTTGCGTAGAAAAGGTAAGATTGAAATGGTTTGACAAAGTCACAAATTTAGAACTGATGACAAGAACCAGATAGACGCCAGTGGAACTGGAGATGAGAAGAAAACATTGGAGATGAATAATTTTAATTGCTAAATAACCTCTGACCAAACATTGAGAAACCGATTTCACTTCATCAAGCCAATCCATCGCATTAACCCTTTCGAAACCCATGAACTGTATAGTGTACCACAATACAGTACTTTACTCTTCCAAGAGCTGCCAAGTACGCCAGTTTGGCTGTAATAAGATTTCCTCACGTCTGCACTTTACACAATATAAAACACTATTAATTTTTTTTTTTTAAGTGTAAGACTTAAACAACGCTTTAGAGTATTCGCCAGACAACATAAGACGATTTTATGTACATTGTGAGTGTTTTCGCATGAAGATTTACATTTGTCGATTCATTTACAATGACTGATGAAAAAATCTGTCATTCATTATGGTGCCTTAGTAAAATCTAAAAATTACTTGGGACAAAGAGAGTTAGTACTATACTAACAATGAAGTAGTTACTAAGTGTGATCCTCTCCCACTATGACGGAATTATTGGGTCGATCTCTTCTCCTCTCCGGCAGTAGTCAGTTACATTTGTTGTGAGTACTGATTACAGACAAACTAATTGGCAGCTAAGTAGAAACATAAAAGCTGCCAAGTGAACTCTTACCCAAACCTCCATAACATCATTGATGAAGAACATTTTTGTTAAGTAATTATTCCTCTTTTTAAGCTGTTACTTGTCTAAAGGCAGATCTAAAGTTGATTTAATAATTTTGAATGTACTACATCCGTATGTCTCAGACAATTTGTTAAATACACTTAACCAGAGCTATACAATAATAATAAGAGGAATTTCGCTGAATTAACTCAGCTGGGTGCTTGAATGAGCTAACGAATTATACGATAACCCTATCCTTCACTAAAGTTGATGGCAGATACTAGAGTTAACGTGTTCAGCCAATGCAGCATTGTTCTCGCTTTTCTGAATATCTTGTGAATACTCCCTGGAGGTAAAATCATCATTATTCTTCTATCTACAACTCTGCCAAGAGTAATCTTGTGCAAAGGTAGACACCTTTGAAGACCCACATCAGTCACTCTTTTGAGTTTTGGCTTCTGTTTTACCACTACTGCAGAGCTAAGGGGAGGCAACCCGTGACACCTATATCAGCGGTTCCATCGACAGAACCCTATATTAAAATGGTTCGATCTAAGCCTGACCACAAAAGAAGAAAAATCGCAGCTGGCAACACAAACCCACGTGTTCTCAGCAGCAGACAAGCGTCTACAAATCCACGGAACAAGCTACCGATAGTGTGAAAGAAGTGACACTTCTGATCAGATAGAAGAGGAATTGCCTGATATAGCCGACATTGCAGAAAACATCATGAGATCGCAAAGACGGATTCGTGAAGCTTACTTACTTACTTAGTCGTTCTTCTTCACCATGAAGTGTACTATCCTATCGGCTGTCTTCCTCCTGGCCTGGTTCCATTTTAGTCCTCGGTCCTTCAGAGATTGTCTAATGCTGTCCTTCCAGCGGACTCTGGGTCATCCTGGAGATCTGGATCTCTGGTTCTTAGTTTCCCATACGTGTCGTGGTAGCCGATCTTCTTCCACTCTGCAGACATGGCCAAACCATCTTCGTTGGGACTGGATTTGTGAAGCAAGAGCCGAAATGAGGGCTATATCGCCACCGCCTCACAAAGCCGCACCGACAGTCACATTAGGTTGCCCCATAAGGGAGCAGCTTCAAACTACGACGTCGGCGGACAACAAAACCCAAAAACAAGAAGTCAGCTTCTTCAGCTGTCCGCAGATGTGAAAGATATAAAACCAAAACTTCAGGTCGAGAGTAGAAATAGACAAGTTAACGAGGCCCAAACAGACAGATGTGATAAGACGTTTGGAGATCTACAGTGCGTAAGGATCATAATGGAGGACATGAAAAAATCCAGCAAGAAAAAAGAATCCGACATCGAGAAGCTAGCAGAGCTGAAAGAGGAAACGAAGAAGTCATTAAAAAAAATAAACTGAAAGAATGACCATCAAGGACATCGCGGCTAAAACACACAAGAAAATAAAAACAACGACCATCCCAAAGAAAAATGAATCACTGAAGTACTAGAACGGCTTCTCCCGACAATCATCCAGAGAGTGATATAACGAATACAGCTGAAAAGACGACACAAACAGGTGGCCAAAAAACACACAAAGCTCCACAGTCGAGCTGGTAGTCATTATTAGTATTATGTCTTCCCAGTACTGCCAGCGAACAATCAAGAGAAGATGTGAAATATTGTGTCCAACTTACCACCATAATAAACATAAACAAACGACGAGATGAAACCAGACAGCCACCTAACGACCGTATTCAGAACCAGTCCTTTTCAGGATTAACAACAGGCTAGCACCGAAAGAGAATTTACCACACAATACCCCAAATATAACCGAAAGGTTGAAAAGGGTATAGCAGCAATATAATTGACGCAAAAAAAAATACTGAGTGTGATATTAAAGATTATTGTAAAATGACAATTAGTATTAGACTTTGAAAAGCTGACATCACTAGGTCAAGTTCATCTGTTTTGCTGAATAAGATAGACTGAAACGTTTTAATGTGATTTTTAATAAAGAAGCAATTAATTGTTCCTGTTTTGAATGTTATTGTTTTTATCTTTTTTAAGTAGGTCACGCAAACGGCTCTTCTGAAGGATGCTTTTTTTTTTAAAAGGTAATGTAGGAAAGCACTGGAAATTAGTTTAAGAAACCAAGGGGCGGTGGCCAGAAAACGTTTGGGAACCACTGATCTACATTCAGACTTGAGCAAACTGTCTAACCTGATCTTCCTTGCTGTAGACGGGGTTGACATTGCAAAACCTGGCATATCCGTCTAAAGATTTGGTGAAGAAAACTGGTTGTTCAGGCAGGAATCTGCTCTTCAGGTTGTTACGACCAGCCCGTGGTTGTCTATTCTTTTCCAGAAAAATGCTGGCATATTTGTCCTGAGACGTTGATGTCTGAGCTCTGTGTCCGTACGTTAGATGTGATATGTCAGACTGCAACTAAAAAAAAATGTTAAAAATTATTTTCAAAGTTAAACATAAGGTACAGAAACGGTTAAAAAAAATAAATATGACAAGTATTCAGAGAGGTTTGTTTGGTTTGGTTTCAGGGACTATGTTCATTGCACACGGACAACTGCATCAGATCACATAAGGAGGATCTCAGCACAGTGAACGAACTCCATAGCACCAGCGAGAATCCCAATGTGTGTATAGAGGAATCACACATTCTATAAATATTTTTGTGGTGGGTAGGTTTTAAATTTTGCCAGGGCAGCGGCCTGATAGGCTTACTGTTTACGATTTCCAAATTCCGTCTGATTTTTAACGTGAACAACTTGCACATGGAACCTTCTATTTTTTCGCCCGTTTCCGAGAACGCTAGGCATCCGATTTCACTACCCAGGAGACCAGGGGTGAGTATGACATCATTAGGACCACTGGTTCTGACAAAAAAATTTCCATAAATTGTTTTCCCTCAACTGGGAATCGAACCTGATACCTCTAGAGCTCGAGGTGGAAGCTGTACCTCTTAGCCACTCCAACCCTCATTTCAGAGAGGAAAAACAAGAAGTTTAAAAAAAATAATATTTTTTTAATGATATAGTTTTTTTTTTTTTTAGCTCCTTGCATAGGAAACTAGAGTTCCTAATGTAAGTAGTACCCGGTTCAACCACATGTGGGTAATGTGTCAATTTTAACTATGCATAATACACCAAAACATGGTTTCTTACTTTATGGTCCGCAGATTCTGGAATAGATTCTGAGAGGTTTGTGTTCGCAACCTGAATTTTAAAATGTAAAGTTTTTTTTTCCTTTCCAAGAAGGGCTCCAGAGCTTCCATCGGACAATCAAAGGGGTCCATAGCCTTCATCGGACAATCAAAGGGGTCCATCGCTTTTATTGAACAATCAAAGGGGTCCATCGCTTTTATTGAACAATCAAAGGGGTCCATCGCTTTTATTGAACAATCAAAGGGGTCCATCACTTTTATTGAACAATCAAAGGGGTTCATCGCTTTTATTGAACAATCAAAGGAGTCCATCACTTTTATTGAACAATCAAAGGGGTCCATCGCTTTTATTGAACAATCAAAGGAGTCCATCACTTTTATTGAACAATCAAAGGGGTCCATCGCTTTTATTGAACAATCAAAGGGGTCCATCACTTTTATTGAACAATCAAAGGGGTCCATCGCTTTTATTGTTTTATTGAACAATCAAAGGGGTCCATCACTTTTATTGAACAATCAAAGGAGTCCATCACTTTTATTGAACAATCAAAGGGGTCCATTGCTTTTATTGAACAATCAAAGGAGTCCATCACTTTTATTGAACAATCAAAGGGGTCCATCGCTTTTATTGAACAATCAAAGGGGTCCATCACTTTTATTGAACAATCAAAGGGGTCCATCGCTTTTATTGAACAATCAAAGGGGTCCATTGCTTTTATTGAACAATCAAAGGGGTCCATCACTTTTATTGAACAATCAAAGGGGTTCATCGCTTTTATTGAACAATCAAAGGAGTCCATCACTTTTATTGAACAATCAAAGGGGTCCATCACTTTTATTGAACAATCAAAGAGGTCCATCACTTTTATTGAACACTCAAAGGGGTCCATCACTTTTATTGAACAATCAAAGGGGTCCATCACTTTTATTGAACAATCAAAGGGGTCCATCACTTTTATTGAACAATCAAAGAGGTCCATCACTTTTATTGAACACTCAAAGGGGTCCATCACTTTTATTGAACAATCAAAGGGGTCCATCACTTTTATTGAACAATCAAAGGGGTCCATCGCTTTTATTGAACAATCAAATGGGTCCATCACTTTTATTGAACAAAGGGGTCCATCACTTTTATTGAACAATCAAAGGGGTTCATCGCTTTTATTGAACAATCAAAGGGGTCCATCGTTTTTATGGAACAATCAAAGGGGTTCATAGCCTGCATCCGACAATCAAAGGGGTCCATCACTTTTATTGAACAATCAAAGGGGTCCATCACTTTTATTGAACAATCAAAGGAGTCCATCACTTTTATTGAACAATCAAAGGGGTCCATCACTTTTATTGAACAATCAAAGGGGTCCATCACTTTTATTGAACAATCAAAGGGGTCCATCACTTTTATTGAACAATCAAAGGGGTCCATCACTTTTATTGAACAATCAAAGGGGTCCATCACTTTTATTGAACAATCAAAGGAGTCCATCACTTTTATTGAACAATCAAAGGGGTCCATCACTTTTATTGAACAATCAAAGGGGTTCATCGCTTTTATTGAAAAATCAAAGGGGTCCATCGCTTTTATTGAACAATCAAAGGGGTTCATCGCTTTTATTGAACAATCAAAGGGGTTCATCGCTTTTATTGAACAGTCAAAGGGGTCCATCTCTTTTATTGAACAATCAAAGGGGTTCATCGCTTTTATTGAACAATCAAAGGGGTCCATCGCTTTTATTGAACAATCAAAGGGGTCCATCGCTTTTATTGAACAATCAAAGGAGTCCATCACTTTTATTGAACAATCAAAGGGGTCCATCACTTTTATTGAACAATCAAAGGGGTCCATCACTTTTATTGAACAATCAAAGGGGTCCATCACTTTTATTGAACAATCAAAGGGGTCCATCACTTTTATTGAACAATCAAAGGGGTCCATCACTTTTATTGAACAATCAAAGAGGTCCATCGCTTTTATTGAACTATTGAACAATCAAAGGGGTCCATCACTTTTATTGAACAATCAAAGGGGTCCATCACTTTTATTGAACAATCAAAGGGGTCCATCGCTTTTATTGAACAATCAAAGGGGTTCATCGCTTTTATTGAACAATCAAAGGGGTCCATCATTTTTATTGAACAATCAAAGGGGTTCATCGCTTTTATTGAACAATCAAAGGAGTCCATCACTTTTATTGAACAATCAAAGAGGTCCATCGCTTTTATTGAACAATCAAAGGAGTCCATCACTTTTATTGAACAATCAAAGGGGTCCATCGCTTTTATTGAACAATCAAAGGGGTCCATCACTTTTATTGAACAATCAAAGGGGTCCATCGCTTTTATTGAACAATCAAAGGGGTCCATCACTTTTATTGAACAATCAAAGGGGTTCATAGCCTGCATCCGACAATCAAAGGGATCCATAACCTTCATCGGATAATCAAAAGAGTCCATTGCCTTTATTGGACAATCAAAGATGTCCATAGTCTTCACTGGACAATCAAAGATGTCCATAGTCTTCACTGGACAATCAAAGATGTCCATAGTCTTCACTGGACAATCAAAGAGGTTCATGTTCTTCATAGGACAATCAAATAGGTCCGTAGCCTACCGAAAAGGCGTGCACTGCACGTGAAAGCTAAATTGAACACCCATTAAAAGAGCAAGTAGGCCTTTCAATGTTTTCTTGGTGCATTGTCCGTTGACTATAAGTCGTGACAAGTTTGACTACAAAGATCTAATGAAGTGGCATGGACAGGAAATGAATGAAACAACACCATGAGAATAAATGACGTCAGCAGGACATGCAACATAACACAGGTCAACATAATTATTGTCCGTCATACTTTGGCGTCTTACTTGCTCATATATTTAGGCTTCTTCGTGTGAAATGCACGCAAAGCACCGGGAAGCAATAATTAAATATCAAAATCCAAGTGAAAGCAAACAATTACATCCCTTGACAACAGGGACTAAGTGTGAGTATTCTTCTTCTGACGTCTAGAGCACGCTCAGACGTAAACTTGTCTGTGTTTGAGGGGAACAGAGGTCAGCTAAATGACGCACTGATTAATATATTTTGACACTTTTTAACAACACCTAATTTTAATACCACTATTCTGTAACTTAAAGAATACATGTTCAATATGACAAGTAATGTGTGACAAGACAACAAAAAAAAGTGTGACAGTGCCGTGAGCTGGTTACTGCATCAATTAGTAATATGTCACCGTGGTGGTGAACTCCTAGGACTAATTAGTAATGTATGTGACAGTGCCCTGTATATGAATATTGGCACTAATTGTTAACCAACGAACTAGGTGACTGGGGCAGACCTAGTCGTCGGATTTTCTATTTTGTCAATTTAGTCTATTGACAATCTTCCAAGTAAGAGTATATCTTAATACTGGCCATCACCGCCAGAGCTGACTATTCCTGGATGATATATCTCAAGCTTCCAACCTAACTCGTTCCATCCCTCCTTGTGATGTTACTTAGTGACAACTTCGTATAGTGGTGATTTTCTTTATATCCAGTATCTTGTTTACTCTAGCACTCAACCTTTTAGAGACTTAACCCAACTTGAGAAACGTTCCATCAAAACAAACATTTTATTTACATCTCAGAAGTTCATCATAACAGAGGCATGTGGTATAAATTCCAGGTACAAACATTTCCTAACTGTCTCTTGTATGTCCCATTCCTCCTGGGCACATTCATGTACCTATGCATACATATATAGCTCTCTACCTGAGAACATTATCAAATATGGTTTATACCTATTTTCTTCCCTTAAGGCTATTCTATTTATTCTGGCTTCTCCCAAGCCTTTCATCAACTCTTTCCTGAGTTGTTTTCTCTCCTCTACTAATCCTGTCAGATTTGACTCATATTAATCAAAATACCATCATCTTAAAATTCATATATGCCAATTAGCACATTGGGTACACCTGTTGCAATATCCTCATACTTATACCTGCTAGAGAGCGCATGTTTCATCCTGTAAATACAATCACCCTTCAATTTCTTACTCATCTTACTTGTAACAGTCAATATTGCAAAGTTCATTACACAATAGCCCAGCACGGCTATTAAATCCATATTCTTCTGTAAATCTTCTCAGATGCTTACTTAGTCTCATTTTATCCACCTCATAGTCAATTTTGTAGCTTCAGCTTCATTTCTCATTATCCTGTGCTCACTTAGTTGTAAGCGTCGTTAACCTTGTAATACTTTATTTCAGCTTCTGAAATCATTCTATTCAATGTCTATCAAAAGTTATGAGTCAAAGGACCTACTTACTTTGGTTTCACAGAATCCTCACAACACTCATATTTCTTACTATCACCCCTTATCACTAAGCCTATACTTTAAACACAGCTTTGTCTTTCATATGTGAATAGATTCTACTATTCTAACTAGGTCTATAGGATTCTTCAGAAGTATTCATTCTGTTTCCCACAGAAATTGAACTTGAGCCTGGCAGAAAACACATTCCTGCCACTCTACGTCCTTAATCAGGACTGCTCCTCCGAAAAATGCGACCGCTCACCAGCGTGTCCAAGTGTGTTCTCCTCTATAAAATCATTATCAGCTGATCTGTCCTTGTTTACTGTAAATTCATTGGTTCCTCCTATTCTCCACTCAGCTGGAATATGTTCACGCTTATCCGCTGTGTAAACAACTCAGTGAAGTGTCATCCGTTGTCCTGGTAAACTTTTCACGTGCATATTTTTTTTCTCTCAACTCACTTAATCATATAAGGGAGGTAATTAACCGTTGTCTCCCTTTGCATAATTTGACTTAACCTTATATTGTCTTCTCTAAAGCTTGCTATACAATTCTTATATGTACATTTTCTAAACCATAATTACCAACTCACCAAATCTACTTAAGTGTAATTAAGCACTTTCCTCCCCTGACCTTAATATCCAGAGTCTCCTCCCTTCGACCAAAGCACCACTTCACTCATCTCATCTCCCCCCTAGCAAGATAAACAGTCTCCATTCAAATCCATTCCCATTTCTCAAACCATTTTTCCACACTTTCCCCCCCAACCAAAACCAAACCACCACCTACAATTCCTGCCCGAGCATCCACAACGCTCCTAGCAAAGTCAACGGTGACAAAATTTTGACAAAATAAACACAAATGTCTTATAAGGCAAAAGAGACAAACAAAATATGTCTGACAAGACACACAATATTTCTGACTAGGCAAAAAAAAAATTATGTCCAACTAGACAATAAAATGCTAGACAAACAAAATATGTCTGACAAGATAAACACAATATTTCTAACAAGACAAACATAATGTGTCTGACAAGACAAACATAATATGTCTGACAAGACAAACAAAATATTTCTAACATGACAAACAAAATATGTATGACTAGACAAACGAAATATGTCTGACAGGACAAACAAAATATGTCTGATAAGACAAACAAAATATGTCTGTCAAGACAAACATAATATGTCTGATAAGACAAACAAAATATGTCTCACAATGCAAATAACTTATGTCTGACAAGACAAACTAAATATGTGTTACAAAACAAACTAAATATTACTGACAAGACAAAAATTAATATGTCTGACAAGACAAACACAATATGTTTGACAAGACAAACTAAATATGTCTGACAAGACAAACACAATATGTCTGACAAAATAAACACAATATGTTTGACAAGACAAACTAAATATGGCTGACAAGACAAACAAAATAAGTCTGATAAGACAAACTAAATATGTCTGACAAGAGAAACTAAATATGTCTGACAAGACACACAAAATGTTTCTGACAAAACAAACAAAATATGTCCAATTAGACAAACAAAATATATCTGACAAGTCAAACTAAATATGTCTGACAAGACAAATGAAATATTTCTAACAAGACAAACAAAATATTTATGACAAGGCAAAAATAAAATGTCCAATAAGACAAACAAAATATGCCTGAGAAGACAAACATAATAATTAATATGTCTGACAAGACAAACAAAAAATGTCTGACAAAACAAACTAAATATGTCTGACAAGACCAACATAATATGTCTGACAAGACAAACAAAATATGCCTGACAAGACAAAAACGTCACACAAACAGAAAATAATGACACCTTGCGAACGTTGGTAAGACTGACCTCAGAAGTACTTTCGTCTGACAACTTCTCCAGGTAGAAGAACTCGGACACGGTGTCATGGAAACAATGATCTGCTATGATCAAGACAAAGCCAAGGACGAGGGTTAGAGAACCTGGAACATAAAAAATATTGATTCGATGAAGCAGACTTTAGAACACACACACACACTCTCACATACACACACAAACATCCATACAGCTCTAGATAAAGTGTCAGCTCGCTCGTGCCCAGTGATTCAACAATGGAGGGCAACGAGTGATGATCTTTGGATAAGCGGAGTGATAACAGTACAGATGTAAAGGCGGTCCCACAGTATATACTGCCTTAGAGTAGTGAAGTGGTGTGACTTCACTTATACTAGGTCCAGCGTTATGAGGTGGGGTAACCAGATTTCTTCCTCACTGCCTTTGCCTTCCCAAGCTCAAGAGAAATGAGGAATCAATTTACATTTGGGTACACTGTGGTATGAAGCTACCAGGTTTTGAACCTGGATCCCAGTAACTTTGCCACGAGACAAGCGCTCTAACCACTCTGTTAATCGGATGCAAACAACACAGAAGCAACGACAATATTCTTCTATTTCTTCTTTGATCTTTAACCGCTGACTGACAAAGCAATCAGTGGCCATTACGCCTAATGGCGCCTATTAGGGCAACCATAAACTGTTTCCACTTAGCTCGGTCAGTGCCCACCCTACATGCAACACCCCAAATCTTGTTCATATTTTGCATCTCGGCCTCCATAGTTCTTCCCCAAGTTGTTTTTGATCGGCCTCTCGTTCGCCTTCCTTCTGGGGTCCACAACATAGCAGTTTTTACTTATGATGGTAGCAGTTCTTACTTATGATGGTAGCAGTTCTTACTTATGATGGTAGCAGTTCTTACTTATGATGGTAGCAGTTCTTACTTATGATGGTAGCAGTTCTTACTTATGATGGTAGCAGTTTTTACTTATGATGGTAGTCATTCTTACTTATGATGGTAGCAGTTCTTACTTATGATGGTAGCCGTTCTTACGTATGATGGTAGCAGTTCTTACTTATGATGGTAGCAGTTCTTACTTATGATGGTAGCAGTTCTTACTTATGATGGTAGCAGTTCTTACTTATGATGGTAGCCGTTCTTACGTATGATGGTAGCAGTTCTTACTTATGATGGTAGCAGTTCTTACTTATGATGGTAGCAGTTCTTACTTATGATGGTGTCCAGGGTCTTTTCTGAAGACATGACCAATCATATTCCAAGACAGTGTTCAGATCTTCTTTACTACAATAAGGAAATCAATTTACTTTAATCCCAGAATAAAGATATGTCCACTTGACAAACCTGCCACCAAGGTCAGCCAGTAACTCCACCCATAGGACATCCTGAGGTAGTCGTCGTTGAATCTGATGACCAGAGGTAGTGGGCTTTGACAGACGTGATAGCTGATGCATGCAAGTACCATAGTAAGACCAGTCAGCATGAACAAGTAGGCGCCATAGACCACTACACTGCATAGTAACACATTTGAAGTGATCCAAAATGCGAGAGACGTACTGCAAAAATAACAATACCAAAAAACCACACATTTAAATTAACTGCCAATTTACTAATAAGTATAGGTTGCTAGCTTACTAAATGGTTTCATAATGTACAAATAAGTATAGTGTGTTCTCTATATATCGTCATAATTTACTAATAAGTATAGTTTGCTTTGTACACAAGAATGTTTAAAATATCATAGACAGCCAAAAAAAAGTAATGAGGATGTCATGAAAGAGGCCAATGCGCAAAGGAAACTTATTTCACGTTAGAAAGAAGCAATCAACTTTTGTGGCCATGTTATGAGAAGAGGAAAGCTGGGATATATCGCAACAACAGGTAAGATTGAAGGAAAAAAAGACAGGTGAAGACATCATCATCATCATCAGTTGCCATCTCCACAACGAAGGTTGGCTGTAATGGATCTCCAACGTCTTCTGTCTCTTGTCTTGATGGTGCACTCTGACAGACTCTTTCCTGTCCATCTCTTGATGTTGTCTTCCCACTTATAGCGCTGTCTTCCCCTTGCACGTTTGCCTTCAACTCTCCCTTCTGTTATGGTCTTCTGCAAGGTGTTATGCCTTTTTATGTGGCCAAAGTATTTTAGCTGTCGAACTTTGACCTCCCTCATTAGTTCTCTTTTCATACCTAGATTTTCTAGGACCTGCTTATTTGTTTTCATCTCTTTCCATGAGATACGCCCCATTCTTCTATATATCCACATTTCAAGAGCCTCAATTCTTTCTTCCAAATGCTTATTCATCGTCCATGTTTCTGCACCATACAGAAATGCAGAATATATATAACACTTTATGATTCTCAGTTTTAATTTGTGAGATAACTGTTTGGATGTCAGTATATGTTTCATGTTGTTGAATGTAGCTTTGGCCATTCCTATTCTCTTCTTGATTTCTGTTTCACATCTGCCATCTTCTGTTATTATATGACCGAGATATACGTAGCTCTTGACTTGTTCCAGGATTTCCCCATTTACGCTTATCTTTAATGTGGGTTTATCGTATGTTTTGCTAATTATCATAGTTTTTGTTTTCTCAATATTAATGTCGAGTCCATATTCATGACTTATACTGTTCACTTGCTTCACTAGTTCCTGTAACTCCTGTTCGCTTTCAGCTAACAACACGGTATCTAAGGTTGTTTATTGACCTTCCACTGATGTTCAGTCCTGGTATTTCCTGTATCTGTTTGAAAATTTTTTCAGTGTATAAATTAAATAGGCAGGGGGACAGCACACAACCTTGTCTGACACCTCTTTTTATGTCTATGTATGGTGAATAATTCCTTCCAGTTCTTACTGTGGCAGTTTGCTCCCAATAAAGGTTACTGAGTATTCTTACATCTTTTCCATCAATACCTATGTCTTCGAGGCATTCAATTATTTTCTCATGATGGACTCTGTCAAAAGCCTTCTTATAGTCAATGAAGCACATATACATACTTTTTTGGACCTCTGTATATTTTTCTGCTAATATTCTTGAAGACAAAGGAGAGCAAATACTAGACAGTTTGACATCGTGGCATGGGAGGAGGTCAACATCAGAATTGATAAATAGTACTGGAGACAGAACTTTGTGGAGAGACATGATTACCTACGCCACTTGGCATGGTACCTGAAGAAAAGATAGTTTGCTAGCTTCCTAAGTAGCTTTATAATTTACAAACAAGTATAATGCGCTAACTTACTAAATAGCCTCATAATCTACAAACAAGTATAGTGTGCTAACTTACTAAATAGCCTCATAATCTACAAACAAGTATAGTGTGCTAACTTACTAAATAGCCTCATAATCTACATACAAGTATAATGTGCTAACTTACTAAATAGCCTCATAATCTACAAACAAGTATAATGTGCTAACTTACTAAATAGCCTCATAATCTACAAACAAGTATAGTGTACTAACTTGCTAATAGCCTCATAATCTACAAACAAGTATAGTGTACTAACTTACTAAATAGCCTCATAATCTACAAACAAGTAAAGTGTACTAACTTACTAAATAGCCTCATAATCTACAAACAAGTATAGTGTACTAACTGACTTAATAGCCTCATAATCTACAAACAAGTATAGTGTACTAACTGACTAAATAGCCTCATAATCTACAAACAAGAATAGTGTACTAACTTACTAAATAACCTCATAATCTACAAACAAGTATAGTGTACTAACTTACTAAATAGCCTCATAATCTACAAACAAGTATAGTGTACTAACTTACTAAATAGCCTCATAATCTACAAACAAGTATAGTGTACTAACTTACTAAATAGCCTCATAATCTACAAACTAGTATAAAGTACTAACTTACTAAATAGCCTAATAATCTACAAACAAGTATAGTGTACTAACTTACTAAATAGCCTCATAATCTACAAACAAATATAGTGTACTAACTTACTAAATAGCCTCATAATCTACAAACAAGTATAGTGTACTAACTTACTAAATAGCCTCATAATCTACAAACAAGTATAGTGTACTAACTGACTTAATAGCCTCATAATCTACAAACAAGTATAGTGTACTAACTGACTGAATAGCCTCATAATCTACAAACAAGAATAGTGTACTAACTTACTAAATAGCCTCATAATGTCTACAAACAAGTATAGTGTACTAACTTACTAAATAGCCTCATAATCTACAAACAAGTATAGTGTACTAACTTACTAAATAGCCTCATAATCTACAAACAAGTATAGTGTACTAACTTACTAAATAGCCTCATAATCTACAAACAAGTATAGTGTACTAACTTACTAAATAGCCTCATAATCTACAAACAAGTATAGTGTACTAACTTACTAAATAGAATCATAATCTACAAAAAAGTATAGTGTACTAACTTACTAAATAGAATCATAATCTACAAACAAGTATAGTGTACTAACTTGCTAATAGCCTCATAATCTACAAACAAGTATAGTGTACTAACTTACTAAATAGCCTCATAATCTACAAACAAGTATAGTGTACTAACTTACTAAATAGCCTCATAATCTACAAACAAGTATAGTGTACTAACTTACTAAATAGCCTCATAATCTACAAACAAGTATAGTGTACTAACTTACTAAATAGCCTCATAATCTACAAACAAGTATAGTGTACTAACTTACTAAATAGCCTCATAATCTACAAACAAGTATAGTGTACTAACTGACTTAATAGCCTCATAATCTACAAACAAGTATAGTGTACTAACTGACTAAATAGCCTCATAATCTACAAACAAGAATAGTGTACTAACTTACTAAATAGCCTCATAATCTACAAACACGTATAGTGTACTAACTTACTAAATAGCCTCATAATCTACAAACAAGTATAGTGTACTAATTTACTAAATAGCCTCATAATCTAAAAACAAGTATAGTGTACTAACTTACTAAATAGCCTCATAATCTACAAACAAGTATAGTGTACTTCTTCTACTTGCGATCGCATCTTTGATGATTACACCGTCAGACGAGTTCTCATGATGAATTCGACTGTTGTTTGAAGTTCCTCTTTAACTCCATATAGCTTTGAGTTTAGTGTTGAGTCATTGGGCCAGTATATCTTTCTTAACTGGTCATACAGAGGACAGTCCTGTAGAACATGCTTAGCAGTTTGTTCGTTTAATCCACATGTGCACAGTGGTGAAGCAGACAATCGTAGCTTGTGCATGTGTTTATTCAGTTTGTTATGCCCTGTCCTGAGTCGAAAAATAGTTATCTGTCCCTGCCGGTCGAGAGTGTGATAGTCGTCTTTGGGTTGGTTCTGTTCTCTTCTGATAGTCTGGATAGCTCTCTTTTTCTCAAAGTATGTGACTTCATTATCTTCTTGTTCACATTCTCCTCCCTTTTTTGCAAGTTTATCTGCCTTTTCATTTCCGGGTACACCACTATAGTGTACTAACTTACTAAATAGCCTCATAATCTACAAACTAGTATAAAGTACTAACTTACTAAATAGCCTAATAATCTACAAACAAGTATAGTGTACTAACTTACTAAATAGCCTCATAATCTACAAACAAATATAGTGTACTAACTTACGAAATAGCCTCATAATCTACAAACAAGTATAGTGTACTAACTTACTAAATAGCCTCATAATCTACAAACTAGTATAAAGTACTAACTTACTAAATAGCCTAATAATCTACAAACTAGTATAAAGTACTAACTTACTAAATAGCCTAATAATCTACAAACTAGTATAAAGTACTAACTTACTAAATAGCCTCATAATCTACAAACTAGTATAAAGTACTAACTTACTAAATAGCCTAATAATCTACAAACAAGTATAGTGTACTAACTTACTAAATAGCCTCATAATCTACAAACAAATATAGTGTACTAACTTACGAAATAGCCTCATAATCTACAAACAAGTATAGTGTACTAACTTACTAAATAGCCTCATAATCTACAAACTAGTATAAAGTACTAACTTACTAAATAGCCTAATAATCTACAAACAAGTATAGTGTACTAACTTACTAAATAGCCTCATAATCTACAAACAAATATAGTGTACTAACTTACTAAATAGCCTCATAATCTACAAACAAGTATAGTGTACTAACTTACTAAATAGCCTCATAATCTACAAACAAGTATAGTGTACTAACTGACTTAATAGCCTCATAATCTACAAACAAGTATAGTGTACTAACTGACTGAATAGCCTCATAATCTACAAACAAGAATAGTGTACTAACTTACTAAATAGCCTCATAATGTCTACAAACAAGTATAGTGTACTAACTTACTAAATAGCCTCATAATCTACAAACAAGTATAGTGTACTAACTTACTAAATAGCCTCATAATCTACAAACAAGTATAGTGTACTAACTTACTAAATAGCCTCATAATCTACAAACAAGTATAGTGTACTAACTTACTAAATAGCCTCATAATCTACAAACAAGTATAGTGTACTAACTTACTAAATAGAATCATAATCTACAAAAAAGTATAGTGTACTAACTTACTAAATAGAATCATAATCTACAAACAAGTATAGTGTACTAACTTGCTAATAGCCTCATAATCTACAAACAAGTATAGTGTACTAACTTACTAAATAGCCTCATAATCTACAAACAAGTATAGTGTACTAACTTACTAAATAGCCTCATAATCTACAAACAAGTATAGTGTACTAACTTACTAAATAGCCTCATAATCTACAAACAAGTATAGTGTACTAACTTACTAAATAGCCTCATAATCTACAAACAAGTATAGTGTACTAACTTACTAAATAGCCTCATAATCTACAAACAAGTATAGTGTACTAACTGACTTAATAGCCTCATAATCTACAAACAAGTATAGTGTACTAACTGA
Organism: Oreohelix idahoensis; assembly: GCA_024509875.1. Lineage (NCBI taxonomy): Eukaryota > Metazoa > Mollusca > Gastropoda > Stylommatophora > Oreohelicidae > Oreohelix > Oreohelix idahoensis. Next base: position 65,752 of record JAMPIV010022414.1, on the reverse strand, counting down.
CTAAATAGCCTCATAATCTACAAACAAGAATAGTGTACTAACTTACTAAATAGCCTCATAATCTACAAACACGTATAGTGTACTAACTTACTAAATAGCCTCATAATCTACAAACAAGTATAGTGTACTAATTTACTAAATAGCCTCATAATCTAAAAACAAGTATAGTGTACTAACTTACTAAATAGCCTCATAATCTACAAACAAGTATAGTGTACTTCTTCTACTTGCGATCGCATCTTTGATGATTACACCGTCAGACGAGTTCTCATGATGAATTCGACTGTTGTTTGAAGTTCCTCTTTAACTCCATATAGCTTTGAGTTTAGTGTTGAGTCATTGGGCCAGTATATCTTTCTTAACTGGTCATACAGAGGACAGTCCTGTAGAACATGCTTAGCAGTTTGTTCGTTTAATCCACATGTGCACAGTGGTGAAGCAGACAATCGTAGCTTGTGCATGTGTTTATTCAGTTTGTTATGCCCTGTCCTGAGTCGAAAAATAGTTATCTGTCCCTGCCGGTCGAGAGTGTGATAGTCGTCTTTGGGTTGGTTCTGTTCTCTTCTGATAGTCTGGATAGCTCTCTTTTTCTCAAAGTATGTGACTTCATTATCTTCTTGTTCACATTCTCCTCCCTTTTTTGCAAGTTTATCTGCCTTTTCATTTCCGGGTACACCAATATAGTGTACTAACTTACTAAATAGCCTCTTAATCTACAAACTAGTATAAAGTACTAACTTACTAAATAGCCTAATAATCTACAAACAAGTATAGTGTACTAACTTACTAAATAGCCTCATAATCTACAAACAAATATAGTGTACTAACTTACGAAATAGCCTCATAATCTACAAACAAGTATAGTGTACTAACTTACTAAATAGCCTCATAATCTACAAACTAGTATAAAGTACTAACTTACTAAATAGCCTAATAATCTACAAACTAGTATAAAGTACTAACTTACTAAATAGCCTAATAATCTACAAACTAGTATAAAGTACTAACTTACTAAATAGCCTCATAATCTACAAACTAGTATAAAGTACTAACTTACTAAATAGCCTAATAATCTACAAACAAGTATAGTGTACTAACTTACTAAATAGCCTCATAATCTACAAACAAATATAGTGTACTAACTTACGAAATAGCCTCATAATCTACAAACAAGTATAGTGTACTAACTTACTAAATAGCCTCATAATCTACAAACTAGTATAAAGTACTAACTTACTAAATAGCCTAATAATCTACAAACAAGTATAGTGTACTAACTTACTAAATAGCCTCATAATCTACAAACAAGTATAGTGTACTAACTTACGAAATAGCCTCATAATCTACAAACAAGTATAGTGTACTAACTTACTAAATAGCCTCATAATCTACAAACAAGTATAGTGTACTAACTTACTAAATAGCCTCATAATCTACAAACAAATATAGTGTACTAACTTACTAAATAGCCTCATAATCTACAAACAAGTATAGTGTACTAACTTACTAAATAGCCTCATAATCTACAAACTAGTATAAAGTACTAACTTACTAAATAGCCTAATAATCTACAAACTAGTATAAAGTACTAACTTACTAAATAGCCTAATAATCTACAAACTAGTATAAAGTACTAACTTACTAAATAGCCTCATAATCTACAAACTAGTATAAAGTACTAACTTACTAAATAGCCTTATAATCTACAAACGGGTATAAAGTACTAACTTACTAAATAGCCTCATAATCTACAAACAAATATAGTGTACTAACTTACGAAATATGCCTCATAATCTACAAACAAGTATAGTAGTGTACTAACTTACTAAATAGCCCATAATCTACAAACTAGTATAAAGTACTAACTTACTAAATAGCCTAATAATCTACAAACAAGTATAGTGTACTAACTTACTAAATAGCCTCATAATCTACAAACAAGTATAGTGTACTAACTTACGAAATAGCCTCATAATCTACAAACAAGTATAGTGTACTAACTTACTAAATAGCCTCATAATCTACAAACAAGTATAGTGTACTAACTTACTAAATAGCCTCATAATCTACAAACAAGTATAGTGTGCAACGCTCCAAGTAATTTCCGGGTGAGACAAAGAAAGAATAAGGCGACTGGCACCCTCAAGCATGTCGTCTTCTTCTTCGATCCTTAACCACCGACCGTCAAAGCAGTCAGTGGCCATCACGCCTAGTGGCGTCTTGTAGGGCAACAACAAATTGATTCCACTTTGCACGGCCGGTGGCCATCCTTCGTACAGTGCCCCAACTCTGGTTCATTCTTTGCATCTCAGCCTCCACAGTCCTCCGCCAAGTTGTTTTTGGTCGGCCTCTCTTTCGCTTTCCTTCAGGGGTCCAAAGCATAGCTGTTCTTGTGATGGCATCGGGGTCTCTTCTGAGGACATGACCAACCCAGCTCCAGCGTCTGCCAGCTATGATGGTGTGCATGTCCTCTTGCTTGCTACGAGTAAGCAGATCTTGGTTGGTGATGGTATTCAGCCAAAAGATGCGGTGAATTTTTCTTAGGCATGTTGTGTGAAAAGAGGACAATTTTGACATTTCCTTCTCTGTGACTCTCCAGCATTCCGCACCATAGAGAAGCACAGAAAGCACGCAACTCTGGTATAATCTTAATTTTGTGCTTGTGCTGTATTGGGAGGACTTCCAGATGTTATTTAGGCTAAAGAAGGCTGTTCTTGCCTTATTCATTCTGATGTTGATGTCTTTGCCTGCCCCACCGTCTGTGTTACTATGCTTCCTAGGTATGTGAAGGTATCTGTCTGTACCAATTGCTGATTCTTTACTGATATGGGCTCAGGGTTGCTCACATTGAGCGTCATGACCTCAGACTTCTTTAAATTGATGTTCAAGCCCACCTGCTGGCTAAATTTATTAAGTCTATCCGTTTTTTCCTGGATGTGTTGATGTGAATGTGCCAGCAGTGCAATGTCATCTGCATATTCCAGATCTTCCAATGTAGAAAATGTAGTCCATCTTATTCCTCTTGGACTGCCCTCTGTTGTCTGGCGCATCACCCAGTCTATGACTGTTAAAAAAAAGAGTGGTTGATAAGGGGCATCCCTGTCGTACTCCTGTCTTCACCTCGAAGGTTTGGTTGCTCTGCCCAACACTACACGTAAAGTTGGCATAGAGGCTTTTTACAAGCATGTCGTACAAGGCTACTAATATGAGATTTTGCATGAGGCTGGCAACATCAGCATGTACAACAAATTACCCTCATATAAATTACCGCTTTAGGAGCACGTGAATGTTTGGTGCATGCTTTATGCGCGAGTACTAGCTACAGTCATAGTCCGATGCTCCGTATGGAACGCGAAGGAAAACTATAATGATAATTCTTTCCAAAAAGATTGCTAATTTACTAATAAATAGTGTGTGTTAGTTTCGTAAATTGATGCTTTTAGTTTCGTAAATAGTTTCGCTGAAATGGCACCCCTAACGACCCATGACTTTTAGATGATGAGATGATGAGTTTCGTAAATTGATGCTTGCATAGAAGAGAAGGATTGAAGTGGGACGACAAAATCACTGATGTGTAACTGATGACAAGTGCCAGTCGCTCGAGATTTGTTTATCTGTCTATCTACTGCTCCATCAGGCATGTCGTACAAGGCGGCTAATATGAGGTATGTGCATGAGGCTAGCAACCTTATTATGTAAAAATTGCTATAGTCCGTTCGGAAATTCGTGCCCACAGAAAGCGTCAATTTTCTCCATATCTGTTTGTTGTATGGACATGAATTTTTGCATGCAGTCTTAGATTTTCCATGCAGTTATTAAAATATTTTTTGCCCTTACAAAACTCATGTCATGTTCGAATTTTCTTCTTTACGTTATATAAAAAACTCTTACTGTTGTCTGGGTTAATTTTTAGTAGTTTTACGGGAAAGTTACAAGATCCGTTCAAAAATATTTGTTTTGGTTTGAATTAGTCACTCGCGACTGTGTACAATAGGTGCGCACTCGTGCGGACATGTAGTCACTACACTAATTCAAACAAACAAAAATATTTTTGAACGGATCTTGTAACTTTCCCGTAAAACTACTAAAAATTAACCCAGACAGCAGTAAGAGTTTTTTATATAACGTAAAGAAGAAAATTCGAACATGACATGAGTTTTGTAAGGGCAAAAAATATTTTAATAACTGCATGAAAAATCTAAGACTGCATGCAAAAATTCATGTCCATACAACAAACAGTTTTGGAGAAAATTGACGCTTTCTGTGGGCACGAATTTCCGAACGGACTATACGAAAACTATAGTCCGTTCACCAATTGATGTTCAACTTTATAACTTTTTTTCTAAAAAAACTACCCGATGTAGTGAATTCATATTTTGCATGTAGTCTTAAATTATCCATGACGTTACAAACATGTTGTTGTTAAGTCAATATCAATTATGCATTCTTCAAAACCGTAAATTCCTTTGATCTTTTCCGAATCTTACAAGAAGCACGGTTTAAAAATTAAATTTTACAGTATACTACGTCATAAATGTCAAAAGTAGGATCAGAGGCGTATCCATATCTGCTCACCGCATAGGAAACAGCTATAAGTAGTGATACATTTAAATCTGAAACGTGGGGGTAAAAACCTGTATTCAAAAATTTTACATGTATACCTGCACTATTTCTTCGTGTTTTGAAGGAGCATAATTACATTGTTTTATGTTTTTGATATCTCAATTAAGTTACATTTATCTCAGTCCGTATATGACGATTCCATTAAACTAACAACTGTTAATGGCTAGATAAACTGATGTCGTGATATAAACTCCCATTTTTAGCCTCCTTGCAGAAGTGTCTGTACAGCATTACAGTAACCTTCTTCATAGTTATAATTTGCACTTCAAACTCATAATGAATGTAACATTATTCTATATGTTCAGAAAAAAAAATATGTTTCAATATAATATAATGTTGCTATAACTTTATAATAATTTCACAATACGCCACTGACTTTACAACGGTACAGATTTGCACTAATGATGTCGCACTATTTCAGCTTTCAAAAGCAGACAACTGCGGTGCACGAAATGTCTTGATTTCGTCTTAAAATATATTTTTTTCTATTAAAAAACCATTTATTGCCCGTGCAAAACAACTGTACTGCTGACATGCTACATTTTAATACCTGTAGGGGAGTGTGTTTTTAATATAACCTGATGAATAGATATCTAAATCTAGATACATTTTCTGGAGGCAAAAAAATGTTTTCATAACGTCATGAACAATATAATACTACATGCAAAATATAAATTCATTACATCAGGTAGTTTGAAAACAAATTTCAAAGTTGAACATCAATTGGTGAACGGACTTTTTTTTAGTGTGAATGTTTAGTGCAGATTTCTTGCAAGTGGGCCCATTACATTTGTGGTTCCGTACTCTATAAAGGCGCCAAATGGGAATAGATGATGATGGTGATGATAATGATGACGATAATGTGTTTATTTATGAACATTTACAATCATCTCACCTTAAGAGAGCCATAGAAAAGTGCCCGGATGAGTGGAAGGAACGACCCCACCGAAGCCCACCCTCGTCCACAGTCATGAACCCCATGACCTTCAGTATCGGCTCCGGCAAACCTTTCACCAAGAAGTAATCGTAGCCAGCTGACTCACTGCCAACTTGGTCAAGGAGGAGATTAATATTTGAGATAGGGTTAACTGGTCTCATTAATGGTCGTTAGGGTTAACTGGTCTCATTAATGGTCAGTTAGGGTTAGCTGGTCTAACTAATGGTCAAGTTAGGGTTAACTGGTCTAATTAGTCGTCAAGTTAGGGTTAACTGGTCTCATTAATGGTCAAGTTAGGGTTAACTGGTCTCACTAATGGTCGTTATGGTTAATTTGTCGCATTAATGGTCTATTTCGGGTTTACTTGTCTCACTAATGGTCAAGGTAGGGTTAACTGGTCTCATTAATGGTCAAATTAGAGTTTACTGGTCTCATTAATAGTAGAGTTAGAGTTAAGTGCTCTCTTATGATTGTTATACTTTCTAAGAACATGCAAGGGTTACAACATGGGTTCCCAAAATGTGGTACATATATCCTCCCCAGGGGAATCCGAAAAACTTATCAATGGGTTACTGGAAAATTTTAGTAAACAACTATATTGTCCTATTAAAATATGTCATGAGTAATAGTGTTAGTGTGGTGAAAATATGAATTGGAGAAAGAATGGTTAGCCTTGGTCTCAGTCAAAACCAAGGCAAGAAAAAATTAGTAGGCTGAACTGATATGCGAGTTGGCTCTATTAAAAATTGTTACATAGAATAAAAGCCGTTGGTTGACAAGAAACATAATCAAAGGTCTCGATAATTTATTTGTCTGCGTTCTGATAAACATTTAAGAACTTTAATAATAATAATTATTATTCTTTAAGCGCCAAAACACGGCGCATAAGGCAGAAACCAGTGCTCTCCAGGTTGTTCGTTGTGACGCCACTCCTCTTAGCTCTTGCACATTATTTAGGCCCAACGTTCTTCCTTCTCTTATTATTGTTCTTCTGAGTGTTTCTTTTGGTCTTCCTTTTTTCCTTTTACCCTCAGGAACCCAAGTGAGCGCCTGTAGTGGTATTCTGTTGTTTTGCATTCGTAGGACATGACCGATATATGACCATCGTCTTTTCCTTATATAGTTGGAGACATATTTCTGCCTAGAGTCTTCTCTTATTTGTCGATTAGTCTTGAATTCTTTCCAACTGATGTTCATGAGTTTTCTAAGACATTTGTTCTCGAATGTATTCAGCTTGTTCTCCAATGATTTTGTTATTTTCCAACTCTCACAGCCGTATGTTAACACTGAGATAACATTTGAATTAAACAGACGAAGCTTGGTATGTATATTCAATGATCGTAATTTCCAAATGTTAGATAATCTATTTAAGGCGCTAGCTGCCAAAGCAATTCTAGTATGGATTTCTCTTGTTGTTTCACCATCCTGAGTCATTTTACTGCATAAATAATTGAAACTTTCAACTTTCTGTAGTTTTTCCCCGTTCAAGATGATATCAAAGGTCTCGTTAGAAAAGTTCATAACTTTAGTTTTAGAGGCATTTATTTGAAGACCTATTTTAACCGAGAGATGACACAAATTATTTACTGCTTCTTGGGATTGTCTGGGTGTTGAACTTAAGAATGCTAAATCATCTGCGAAATCCAGGTCCCCCAGGAATTTTCCATTTGTCCATTTTATACCTAATTGTTCATTGTGGGTATAGTTTCTCATAACCCAATCAATAGCTATTCCAAAAAGTAGTGGTGACATAATACAGCCTTGTTTCACCCCTGTTTCTACTGTAAACCATTCTGTATTCCCTTTATTTGTTCTAACACAACATCTTGCATTGTCATATAGCGCTTTGATTATATTCACATATTTTGTTGGAAAACCATAGATTGTAAGTATCTTCCACAATGATGGGCAGTGTAGACTATCAAAGGCTTTTTGAAAATCGACGAAGGTGATAATAAGTGGCGATTGCATTTCCACTGATTCTTCTATAATTGTTCTTAGTGTGAATATTTGAACTTTATGATACTGAAAATAATTTTTTTTACATTCTTAATAACGTTGTCTATGCTAAATTAATTATTCTATTTATATTTTCTTATTTGCGAATGCATTGTAAATTCTACAATTTATATTCTCTCATTTTGACACGAGGGTACGGGAAGATTTATAAAATCTAAGAGGGTGCATGAACCGAAAATGTTGGGAATCCCAGGGTTAATGGAAGATGGTACCTACAGCTTGAGATGTGAGTGGCATTTTGAAGTTAGGGATTGAAATTCAGCGTTTGAGAGACGTAGGGTAGGAAGCTAGTGAGGAAAGAAAAACGACAGTTCTTAATATGAGAGGAAACGTGTGTTTATATGTGAGAGAGAGAGAGACAGAGAGAATGCAAGAAGTATAAAATAGGAAAAGAAATCGGAGTAATTAAAAACAAAAGCTACCAAACAACTCTAAAATAAATGACGTTATTTGTTTTCTACACTTCCCGAGAGCTATGCCGCCTTTTCGCGTTATTAAATGTTTGACCATATTGTCCGTTCCCAGAGTGAAAAAGAAGTGTGGTTAGTCATAATTCGTTCCCGTAGCGAGCCAGTGATGCCGTTTGGATGATAGAGTTCCTGGTAAGCCTTTAACACCTGTTGCTTTTCTGTTGTCTAGTTTTCTACTTATTTATTTTCTTACGAGTCCTGACAACATATCCCTTGTGTGTGTATTATTTATTTACTGTTTACAGGTCTCGAGTGTCCCTCTTTATTTATTCCAATGTTAATACATGAAAAGAAAGAGGTGTGACACGCTAAAAATAGAATGACGTCAAAACATGATTTATGCATACTTACAATCCGGCCACGGTATACTCTCTGAGTAGTACTCATATCCCCTACCAGAAACACCGTCGTAATATCCTGTATCGATAATATCATAACAAAAAAACAATATATGTTAACAAATCATTAACGAGGAAATTTGTTATTAGAAGTGTTATGATACGTCAACATTTAGTTTCGTACGATTTTGAGTTAAGTAATGCTGAAAAACACCAGTGTAACGCTGCCACAAGGTGCCACCGCTGCCTCAGACTATGTCACTGAGTTGTTTTGTGATGTGTGTTATAAGTTTGATAAACATTCTCAGTTGTGACTTACGTAACAAACGACATAACTCTCAGTTACATTTCCATTTTATATATCCAATAATATAATCCCGGGCATCAGAAACGTCAGAATACAAAACTACTAGCATCATTCAAACATCTAGTATTCTTGTACTAACGCACTGCCTACTACTACGTTCACTTGAGTGCGGCATACACCCTTCGTATATGGACACCACTAGTTTTAATAACAAGAAGTTATAGGTCATCCCACGACTACTTGAATTCTTCTAGCATTAATACAAGATGAATCACTCTTCGCATTTCTACTTCACAACTAGCATTCAGCTCTATGGCATGGGACAGTATCGCGCTTCCATATAATGTTACTTCCTTATAGCAAACCTCCATTAAATTCCCTAGACAACGCGCTTCCGAATATATAAGGTCCCTATCACATTCAAAATGAATCACAGAATATCTCCACAGACGCTCAAACACGAAACGTCTTCTTAGGCGTTCTGCCACAGATTACCTTACATCTTAGTATTCTCTCAACCATGCACACTGCGTTCATTTCAAACGTTTTTACACAGGCTCACTAAACATCTGTTCACACACACGCTATGCTCCAGCTAGTAATCAGCCACGCAATATACTAATGATTGTCAACTAACATGTAACAATACACGCTTGCGTATTTTAACATTAGTGGTACATACCCTTAACAGCTACTAGATCCTTCAAATATATACACACATATATTACTTACTTACTTAGTCGTTCCCCTTCTACCGTGAGGTGTAGAGGTTTGGAAGAGAGAGCGCCAGACTATCCTATCGGCTGTCTTCCTCCTGGCCTGGTTCCATTCTAGTCCTCGGTCCTTCAAAGATTGTCTAATGTTGTCCTCCCAGTGGACTCTGGGTCGTCCTCGGGGTCTGGATCCTTGGCTCTTTGTTTCCCATGCTTGTCGTGGTATCCGATCTTCTCCCATTCTACTTGGGTCTGCAGGGGGTAGGATTTAAGGCCTTGACGTATCGTCTGGTTGCGTACCATGTCTCTTCTTGTTACTTCAACCACCTTCCTCAGATATATACACATATATACATAATGTAAATCATGATTTCACAAAATTTCGCATTTTGAATACAAGTTAACTCATCGGTGTTTGGTTTGGTTTGGTTTGGGTTTAAGGAATATCTTTATTGCACCTGGACAACTCCATCAGTGCTCCGATCTCCTCTCTTAGATCACTTAATTAGGATCTCAGCACGAACTCCGTAGCACCGGCGAGAATCTCAGTGTGTATATAGCAGTCACACATTCTATAAATATTCTTGTGGTGGAAAGGTTTCTAATTTTTAAATTTTGCAAGGGCATCGGCCTTATGGCCTACTCTATACGATTTCCAACAGCCATAGGATTTATAACGTGCGCAACTTGCACACGGGACCTTCTATTTTTTCTTCCGCCCTTATCCGAGAAGGCTAGACATTCGATCTCACTACCCAGAAGACCAGGGGTGAGTATGACATCATTAGGACCACTGGCTCTGAAAATTTTTTTCCATACATTACATTCCCTCAACTGGGAACCGCAGTACCTCTAGAAGTCAAGGCGGACTCCACACCTCTTAGCCACTCCGACCTCCTAACTCATCGGTGTATGAAGGTAATGTGATAGGGTGGGCGAGAGATGATGATGCTGTTGTGATATGTGATCACTTTCTTGCACACTCGCACCGACCCGAACAACAATAAAACTCTTGATTCTAAGGCAGGGGCTGTATTTATTCATACAACCCTGTCAGTGACCCAAACCCACAAAGCAAACTAATGAACAAACATCAAACAAGTAAGCAAACAAACCAAACAAACAAAACACCCAGCCAGTGCTCAATTGCTAATGTGTCATGTCTTTGTTCATCTTCTACCCACACAGGGCGCGCCTAACTTTTCTCTCGTCTGGACCGTTCTTACAAAAAGGCCTCTTCGCCGGCTCACTTCTCTCTTTATATATATACTTTATATATACTTTTTATATACTCGGCCTGGCCATATCACCCGCGGCGTAGTGATTTACGCTTGCGCAATCGTGAAAACAGGACTATTTACTGGGTTCTTTGTAATACTTGTGAACAGCTAAAATAAACACAACTATTTACGTCGGGTGTTAACCACGTTGATATGGAAATGAAGGCATTATTATGGCCCTCTATGAAGAAGCGAAAACACAAATATGAACTTCAGGGAGATTTTGGGGCGTTTATTATGGCCCATCACAGTAAGAATGATTTGCGTGATATATTTTTTATCAGATATGAACGCAGATTGTTGTATCTTTATATATATATACACACATACATATTTTAAATAATGAGAACAGAAAGAATTAGTAAAATGTCGTATTCATTCATTCATTCTATCATTCATTCATTTCCCTTCACCTCACTAAGGAGCTTGAATGTTATATTTGTCGTCACCACCACCAACAACAACGACAACAACAACCAACTCACCATCCAGCGTAACGTTTGCACCACGTAGCGCCACTTTGATTCCCACGTATCCCTCGAAAGGACGATTATTCCTGTAGATGTACGGGGTTTTGATCTGAACAGACCCTTCTTGCCAACCATAACCAACCAAACAAACTGAAAGTTAACAAGAAAACAATTGAAACTTAACAGTAAATTAACTTACAACTTAAATCCAACAAAATATTTATATCCCATTTCTTTATATTTTGTATCTCCCTGTACTAATTATTTCCCTTCTTCCACGTTTTTCTTTATAATAATATTTCATACGTCACCCCCTCACATTTAATGCTGCTCTCCTAGATCGTCTTACTTACTTGGCCGTTCCTCTTCTACTCTGGGGTTTAGAGTTTTGCCAGAGAGAACGCCATACTGTCCTATCGGCCGTCTTCCTTCTAGTCTGGTTCCAATCTGGTCTTTCAGAGGTTGTCTAACGTTGTCCTCCCAGCGAACTCTGGGTCGGCCTGGAGGCCTGGATCCCTGGCTCTTGGTTTCCAATATTTGTCGTAGTGGCCGAGCTTCCATTCTGCATACATGACCAAACTACCGCAGTTGGGACTGTTCTACTTGGGTCTGCAGGGGGTTTTGAGGCCTTGCCGTATCGTCTGAATGCGGGTCAAGTCTCTTCTTGTTACTTCAACCACCTTTCTCAGATACCTCATTTCTGATGTTTGGAGCTGGCTTTTATGGATTGTAGTCATTGCCAATGATTCACATCCATATGTCAAGAATGGGACATAGGTGGAGCGGTATACAGCTAGCTTCGTCATCTTGCCAATCTCTCTTTTGCTGAGGAATCCTCGATTTATGGCCTACCGCACTTCGGGTAGCCAACTCATCTTTGATGCCTCCTTCTAAATCGTCACTGTTTCATTATGTTACCTTCGCAAGCTCCTCTTATTTGAGTAATTCGGTCACTACATGTTAACTCTCCAAGAAACATGGACCTTCAATAAATTTACGCCACGCTCTAATGTCCGGTGCCATACGCTCATTGCTTTTCCATGCCAGCTTTATCCCTTTAATTTCTGCCTCCAGTTCTCTTCTCCATGTGTTTTAATGTCTATCTCTACCTCTCATACCCTAGGGGTTCCAGAAAATAACTGCCTTGTTATTCTATCAACATTTTACTTCAGTATATGTTCTATAAATCTCCAGCGCCTTATTCTCACCTCGTCTTCCACAAGCCCTTGTCTGGTTCTTGGCATTCATTTATTTCAGCCTACTAATTCATGCATGGAGGCATATCTGGAGTAACCCTTATATGACCACCAACTATGCACAATGCTGTAGTATGTAGGTTTGGATGTGAACCTCTGTCTGAGAGGCTAATTACATGTTCATTAACTCTTGAAACCATCCACACACTTGCACGGATTTCCCATGTGGGAAACATGCTGAGAACCTAGCATTGTACACTAAGCTTGGGGGAGTCACTTGAGCCTTAGACGTAGTTCTAGCTTTTAGCTGGTTGCCTGCATGCAGGAGAATCTCGCTATGGAACCTATGGTAGGCGGGGGGGGGGGGGGGGGGGGGGGCTGAGAAGTGGCTCTGTGTAGGACGTGATGATTCCTTAGCAGAACCCAGAACTAGAGTACAGTATTTTAGCTCTGCATATTTGGAGAGCCTCTTGGATGGCGGGCAATACACAGTATGTCCCACGCTTCTTCCTCCTAGCTTGGGACCAGATATGATGGTCCTTTAAATGCAAGCCAAGCTGGAGAAACTGGAGCTCTTGACTTCAAATCAAAACGTTTCGTAATGGCAGAAAAGCCACAGGAGAAGCCTAGATCTACAGTGTAGATAATACCAAGAAGTCTTCAACTAGGTATTGCTTCAAAAGAGTGTAAAGCTAAGCAGCCCTAGCTACACAACAACAACAATCTACAAATTTCTTCTTCTCCTTGTCTACATCTTTAAGTACTTTACCGCATTCCGCATGCGATCATGTATCTCCATAACTTTTTGTCTATGGTGCTGTTTTTCAATTCTTGAATTGCCATTTTTCCGCGACCTAATGTTAAACTATCTATTATCATCTTCTTTTATCGTCCACTGTCCCTTTTTTCTTCCACTTGTAATCTATGGAATAGGAAATATGGGACATTTATTTTCTGTTTCTTAGGGAAATTTAACAAAAATAAAAGGGGATTTATAATGCTTTCCCCCATGGCCTCGTATTCCGTGATGCATCTTCCATGATATCCTCGATTCCAGGTCGATAACGACATCCAGGGAGTCGATAAACCCCAGAAGGTAGATGGGGTACCGATAAACTTTACGATATTACATTAATCACCTCGAAAAATAAAGTAGTTGAAGTTTTAAGTTTTCTACTTAATTCTCACTTTTCTTTCCTTTCTGTTTTTGTTTATCTGTCCCTGACGAAGGTCTTGTGGCCGCATCGTTGGTTATTTCTCCTAGTAAGACGTATTACCTTTTGTTTTAAATTTCTTTCCTCCACTCTACCGAAAAATAAAGGGAGGACTTTTCAAGCACGTTTCCAGGACTTGGAGAAAATGTATGTACCTGACTAGATTGTTACGTCGTTTAATGTAGTGATAGAAAATGTATGTACCTGACTAGATTGTTACATCGTTCAATGTAGTAATAGAAAATGTATGTACCCGACTGGATTGTTACGTCGTTTAATGTAGTAATAGAAAATGTATGTACGGTACCTGACTAGATTGTTACATCGTTTAATGTAGTAATAAAAAATGTACTCGTATGTACCTGACTAGATTGTTACGTCGTTTAATGTAGTAATAGAAAATGTATGTACCTGACTAGATTGTTACATCGTTTAATGTAGTAATAGAAAATGTATGTACCTGACTAGATTGTTACGTCGTTTAATGTAGTAATAGAAAATGTATGTACATGACTAGATTGTTACATCGTTTAATGTAGTAATAGAAAATGTATGTACCTGACTAGATTGTTTCATCGTTTAATGTAGTAATAGAAAATGTATGTACCTGGCTAGATTGTTACATCGTTTAATGTAGTAATAGAAAATGTATGTACCTGACTAGATTGTTTCATCGTTTAATGTAGTAATAGAAAATGTATGTACCTGGCTAGATTGTTACATCGTTTAATGTAGTAATAGAAAATGTATGTACTTGACTAGATTGTTACACCGTTTAATGTAGTAATAGAAAATGTATGTACCTGACTAGATTGTTACATCGTTTAATGTAGTCTTTGGCCTAATGGATATGAACGCAGTTTCATAATCCAGATATACCAGGTTCGAAACCTGCTGCAGGCGGTTTGGAAGCAAATCGCTTTGTGTGGATTTTTAACAATGGTATAAGCGCCGTACCGTTCAGAAAGCAATGGCAAACTACTGAATGAAAAAATTGCCTAGAAAAATCACAAACAGCCAATAAAAGCTGGGGTTGATTGCCACGTCCTGTAAAGGATAAGCAACTAACTTTTTTTTTTAATGTAGTAATAGAAAATGTATGTACTTGACTAGATTGTTACATCGTTTAATGTAGTAATAGAAAATGTATGTACTTGACTAGATTGTTACATCGTTTAATGTAGTAATAGAAAATGTATGTACTTGACTAGATTGTTACACCGTTTAATGTAGTAATAGAAAATGTATGTACCTGGCTAGATTGTTACATCGTTTAATGTAGTAATAGAAAATGTATGTACTTGACTAGATTGTTACACCGTTTAATGTAGTAATAGAAACTGTATGTACCTGACTAGATTGTTACATCGTTTAATGTAGTAATAGAAAATGTATGTACTTGACTAGATTGTTACACCGTTTAATGTAGTAATAGAAAATGTATGTACCTGACTAGATTATTACATCTTTTAATTTAGTAATAGAAAATGTATGTACCTGACTAGATTGTTACGTCGTTTAATGTAGTAATAGAAAATGTATGTAGCTGACTAGATTGTTACATCGTTTAATGTAGTAATAGAAAATGTATGTACCTGACTAGATTGTTACATCGCTTAATGTAGTAATAGAAAATGTATGTACCTGACTAGATTGTTTCGTCGTTTAATGTAGTAATAGAAAATGTATGTACCTGACTAG
This sequence comes from Oreohelix idahoensis, assembly GCA_024509875.1. Taxonomy (NCBI): domain Eukaryota; kingdom Metazoa; phylum Mollusca; class Gastropoda; order Stylommatophora; family Oreohelicidae; genus Oreohelix; species Oreohelix idahoensis. The sequence continues at coordinate 50,484 of JAMPIV010022414.1, read as the reverse complement.
ATTGTTACATCTTTTAATGTAGTAATAGAAAATGTATGTACCTGACTAGATTGTTACACCGTTTAATGTAGTAATAGAAAATGTATGTACCTGACTAGATTATTACATCTTTTAATGTAGTAATAGAAAATGTATGTACCTGACTAGATGGTTACGTCGTTTAATGTAGAAATAGAAAATGTATGTACCTGACTAGATTGTTACATCGTTTAATGTAGTATTAGAAAATGTATGTACCTGACTAGATTTTTACGTCGTTTAATGTAATAATAGAAAATGTATGTACCTGACTAGATTGTTACGTCGTTTAATGTAGTAATAGAAAATGTATGTACCTGACTAGATTGTTACGTCGTTTAATGTAGTAATAGAAAATGTATGTACCTGACTAGATTGTTACATCGTTTAATGTAGTAATAGAAAATGTATGTACCTGACTAGATTGTTACGTCATTTAATGTAGTAATAGAAAATGCAGTCATTGAAATTCACTTACAAGATGAACTCAGTGACATGTGTGTGGTGCTCGAAGCTCTCATTGACATGTGTGTGGTGCTCGAAGTTCTCATTGACATGTGTGGTGCTCGAAGCTAAATCATTTTATCACAAATCAAAGCTTTCAGTGACAATTGGAGTAATGTAAATATTGATACACAATACCTCATGATTTGTGTAGCAGTTGAGCCGTTTCTACTTACATTCCCAAGTTCGTACATGGCTGAAGCAGTTTTATCAAAGCGAATGCACAGACTGAACCTGGAAGAGGGTGGTGATTTACGACTAAACCTCACCTGTCTCCATCCAAATATCAATGCCTTTGTTAATACTTATCAGCCACATCTTTCCCATTAATAAAAAGTTCAAAAAACAAAACAAAGGTAATGTTAATTTATTGGGCTCTATAATCCCTTCCTTATTTTATTATTATTATTATTTTGGCCAGGGATCACCAAAGGAGCAAGGATTCCATGCAGGGTTCGGGGCTAAAAATAAGTGTGGGGATTCCTGATTTATTCTGGCCATGTTTTCATTGGTGCATCTTTTATCAGATGTTATTACTACTGCACACTTCTGCCTATCGTTTGATTAGTTTAATTTCGGACAATTTCCTGCGCTACCAAAGAAAAAAGAAAAAAACTTACCTAGAATGATAGAACCAATTGCCACAGCGTATGATGCCCTAATGGTGCAAGACCATTTCTGTGGATGTTGTACATGAATTCAATTGTTGATCACTTATTGTGTAAACGAATTCTTGGTCAATTTAATAAATATTAACAATGAAAAAGAAAATGAAGCTATTGCATACGAAATTTGGCAAGAGAAACTAAGAAAAGAATGTTCTATATACAACAATTTCTTTGGAGAATATCTTATAAGTAAATTTCTTTGCAGAATATCTGTAGATAACAATTTCTTTGACGAATATACTATACATGACAATTTCTTTGGAGAATATCTTATAGGTAAATTTCTTAAGTAAGTTTAGGTCATCATTGCATGATGTGAAAGTATGTAGAGGAGCAGATGTTGTATCAGACCACCATCTTCTGTTGGCTAAAACAAAATTAAAACTCAAGAAATTTACAACAGCATATAGCTATAGACAACAGTATAATGTGGGATATCTAAGAAATCAGGAAATAAGAGACAAATTTTCAATCACAGTATCCAACAAATACCAAGTACTCCAACAGCTGGAAGATGAAACAGATACGGAAGACCACTTGCAACAAGTAAAATATATATGGAATGAGACATGTGAAGAAGTACTGAGAAAAAGAGAACATCAGCACAAAGCATGGATAACAACAGAAAGCATTAGTAAGATAGAAGACAGGAAAAACAAGAAAGCAGATTTAAACAGAAGCAAAACCAGAAGCTCCAAAGCCAAGGCTCAAGACGTGTACATAGAAGCAAACAAAGAAGAAACATCAAAAGAGACAAGATGAAATATATTGATGATTTGGAAAGGGAAGCAGAGGAAGCTGCAGCCAAAGAAAATATGAGGGACCTGTACAACAACACAAAGAAGCTAACAGGGAAATATAAGCAAGCAAATGGCCTCATAAAAGATAAGAATGGAAAATTGCTTAGTAATATACAAGAACAAATGAAGAGATGGACAGAACATTTTGAAGAACTTCTCAATAGACCATCACCAACTAATCCCCCAGACATCCAGCCAGCAGAAGAGTAGCTACAAATCAACTGTGAACGAAAAAGTAGAGAAGAAATCAAGAAAGCCATAAAGCCTCTGAAAGATGGAAAAGCAGCTGGTCCAGATTGCATTCCAGTAGAGGCTATCAAAACAGATATTGATACCTCTACAGAGATATTATACAAACTACTTGGCAAAGTCTGGGAGAGAGAGGAAATACCAGCAGAATGGAAGGAAGGTTATCTGGTCAAGTTGCCTAAGAAGGGAAATTTACAAGAGTGCACAAATTATAGAGGAATAATGTTACTATCAGTGCCAGCAAAAGTATTAAACAGAATCATCCTGGAGAGATTAAAAGAGTCCATAGACAAGCAACTGATAGATGAACAAGCAGGTTTTCGACAAAATAGATCCTGTACAGACCAGATAGCCACATTGAGAATAATAGTTGAACAAAGTCTGGAATAGAATTCACCGCCATACATCGGATTCGTGGACTTTGAAAAAGTATTTGACAGTGTAGACAGAGAATAGCTTTGGCAATTGATGAGGCATTATGGAGTTCCCATGAAGATCATTAACTTAATAAAGAAGACCTATGAAGACATGACATGCAGAGTTCTTCATGAAGGACAACTTACAAAACAGTTTAGGATTAGAACGGGAGTGAGACAGGGATGCCTCTTGTCTCCATTTCTTTTCTTACTAGCAATAGATTGGGTTATGAAAACATCGACATCACACAACAGAAATGGAATCTGACTAAACAGCTTGATGATCTGGATTTTGCAGATGACTTGGCTCTTCTGTCCCATAACCAGATGCAAGAGAAAATGAAAATTCTCGATGAGAGGTCACAACAAGTGGGCCTGAAAATACATAGGGAAAAGACAAAGATTATGAGAATAAATGCAAGAAATGATAACAAGGTTGAACTTGAAGAAACACCACTAAAAGATGTTGAATCGTACACATATCTTGGAAGTAATATAGACAAAGTTGGAGGGACAGACAGTGATATCAAAATAAGAATACAAAAAGCAAGAGGAGCTTTCATTGCATTGGGAAACATATGGAGAACAAGAAAATTCAAGTCTAACACGAAAATAAGAATCTTCAACTCAAATGTGAAGTCAGTCCTATTGTATGGCTCTGAGACATGAAGAACAATAACAACAGCAACCAAAAAGGCAGACTTTTATAAATTGGTGCTTGCGTAGAATAGAAGGACTGAAATGGTATGACAAAGTCACAAATGTGGAATTGATGACGGTGTACTCTCCATAGAAAAAAAAGCGAGTTGCGTGATACTGTGGTTTCCGGTGCGCCTTCTGGCCCAGTATCTACGACTTTAGCACCTGTTCAACGGGAGAGTGGGCTCATCCCTAAAGGAATTGATGACAAGAACCAGACAAGTGCCCGTGGAACAAGAGTTGAGAAGAAGACGCTCGCGATGGATAGGACACACATTGAGGAAACCTGTTGATAGCATTACAAGGCAGTCCTTGTTCTGGAATCCACAGGGAAAGAGAGGCAGAGGTAGACCAAAAAAAAAACACATGGAGAAGAGAACTGGAAACAGAGGTGAAAATGATGAGGAAAACATGGAAAGAACTTGAGCGGATGTCACAGGACAGGAAGACTTGGCATGTGTTTGTTGAAGGCCTATGCTCCTTGGGGAGCTAAAGGGTATTGATTGATTGATTGAAATTTTTTTGAAGGATATCCTTTAGATTATAATTTTTTGGAAGAATGTCCTATAGGTAATAATTTATTTGTAGAATGTCCTATAGGTAATAAGTTATTTGGAGAATGTCCTATAGATAATAATTTCTTGGAAGAATGTCCTATAGGTAATAATTTATTTGGAGAATGTCCTATAGGTAATAATTTATTTGTAGAATGTCCTATAGGTAATAAGTTATTTGGAGAATGTCCTATAGATAATAATTTCTTGGAAGAATGTCCTATAGGTAATAATTTATTTGGAGAATGTCCTATAGGTAATAATTTATTTGTAGAATGTCCTATAGGTAATAAGTTATTTGGAGAATGTCCTATAGATAATAATTTCTTGGAAGAATGTCCTATAGGTAATAATTTATTTGGAGAATGTCCTATATGTAATAATTTATTTGTAGAATGTCCTATAGATAATAAGTTATTTGTAGAATGTCCTATAGATAATAATAAGAACAAGAAATAACAGCTGACATGAAACCAAACTCACCTCCCTGCCTCGTATCCCGAGTGTCGCTAGAAGCGTTACAGCGAAAACTAGGACAGACAGGTACAGCACGATCACCAAAGGTATGTCGCAGGTAACAGCTGTTCTGTTGTCTCCATAGTACGTGAATCCATGGTTATTCCGGAATCCTTGAAACCAGGCCATGTTTTGAACACTTAAACTATTTATTGCACCTTTTTTGGGGTCGATTATGTCGATGTCTATGACCTGGAAGTGAGGGAGAACTTTGAAATAAAGTTCTTTAACAGTGTTAATATTTAAAAAAAACTAACAAAGGAAGAGAGGAAGAAAGAAAGAGAGAGAGAGAAAGAAAGAGAGAGGGGATATATTACAGAATTAGGTAACCAATCATCATCATCTCTTTTTTCACACATTATGGAGCATGAAGTACTTTACTATTATAATAAAGAACTGTCCAAAAAAAATTTTTTGTTTGGACGTGCGCCATAATATAACCGACTAGGTTGAACGGGTGTAATGGTTACCACTCTGCGCTGGCGATCGGGTGATCCAGGTTCGAGCCCTGGCGAGGACATTTGAAACAGTGTCTTCCACCGGGACTTGGACTGGATTAATTCGAGCCCTGGCGAAGACATTTGAAAGAGTGCATTCGACCAGGGACTGGAATAACCTGAACGGCTCCTGAGCCGACCCAGTTCTAATGGGTACCTCCGAAATTAGCGAGTATCTGCCTGAACGGCGAGAGGACCCCTGCCAGTGTTCACGGAAAAATGGATACTCAGGTAAAATCAGTCTCAGGTTAGACATATTAACCTGAGATTTCGCCTCGAGTAATAGCGGGCGTACGATAAAGAAAAAAATAAATAAATAAAACATGGAGAAGACATCTGGAGACAGATTTGACAGGCGTAAAGAAGGCATCCAAACGGCGTCATCGCCTTGCTGTGAAAGTAAATCGTGAAAGGACGCACTGCCAATTTTTGATGCTAAATTGCGATATCGTCATCTGGATGGTACTTAGATCGGTCCGTGGTAAGCCAATCACTTATATTTCCTTTCTGTTGTCTGGTGTTCTACAATCTGTCCAACGAGTGCCAGTTAATTATCTTTATTTGTTTATTTACTATTTACATACATAACTGTTGTCAACAGCAGAGGTCTTATATCAATGTACAAAAGTAACTGTTATGAACAATGGATACGTTATACTAATGTATAAGCGTAACTGTTATAAACAACCGAACTGTTACATTCCCGTACAAACATAATTAGTACGAGTATAAACAACGGCTATGTTATATTGGATGTCACGGAGTGTTTTGAGGGTGTTATGCATGTATGAATGTTCTCATGCTCTAGCGGGAGTTTAGTTAGTCATTTGAGTTGTTTTGAGTTGGGTATGCTTGAGTTGTAATATTTTAGCCACAAGCAATGTTGTGAGCAGAGATTAAGACAAGCTGCTAGCTACAGTTACGTGTGAATGAAGCTCAGTGGAGTGTGGAAGGTTTTCACATGTTTGGTGAATACGAATGAAAGGGGTCAGTCAGAGAGAGTAGTGTGTTGGGTCAGCAGAGAGTTGAGTCAGTAGAGAGTAGACAGGAGACATCGAAGAGCGTAGAGAAGAGAAGGATGGATGTCTATAGTAGTGCGCGAGTAGAGGGCCAGAGTTGTGCAGTGGATTGATGAAGTATCCTATTTTGTGGCTGTAGATATTCCGAGAATCAGAGTGATTGTAGAATACTCGGGATTTGTAATGGCCCTGCGCCCATTGTGACTTTTTTGTGATATAATATATTCACGGAAATTGATATGGTTGTTGGAGTTGATGTATTAATCCTTAGACAGTGAGCTAGACGGGCGCTGTATGAGTGTTGTCTGATCTACATCCACCCACATACACCCTACTCGTCACATTAATGAATAAGCATAATTAGTATGAACAACGAATCTTTTATTTTGCTGTATAAACATAAATGTTATAAACAGCGTATATATTGAATTAATGTGTAAAGATGGTTGTTTTATGAACAACCGATGTGATATATTAATGTATAAATATAATTGTAATAAGCGACGGCTGTATTATATTAATGTTTAAATAACATTTTTAGAAACAACGGACGTGTCATATTAATGTATATATATTTTTTAAATTTTTAATTAATGAAGAAAAATATCCCGTTCAACCTCCGATGGGTTACAATTATGATATATATCGTTTTCAATTCCAAACAATATGAACAACTGCCGATATGAGAAAGTGGCATCACATTTGTCAAATCATTGTAAATAGGGAAAATCACAATTACTAATTATGCTTATATGTTAAAAAACAAACAAACAAACAAACAAATGAACAAAATCAAGAAGAAACTCTGAACAAGAATAATATTAAAGTGGAGGGGTGTAAAGGCCTGGTGGTTCCAGTTATATAACTGACTTTAACATATATTTAATTGACTTTCATCTGTTAAAAGTTATATGCATTGTAAGAACAGCATCAGACCTTCACATTCCCAGCCACTATATATTAACATTTGTTCATGTTAAATATTGTTTGACTATATTATGCAGTTCCCTAGGTCTGTCTATTCTCAACACCTCTTCTATATTTATAGGTAAGTTTGATGCTTGCAAATAATCTAATATTGGTATTCTCATTTCCTCATACCTCTTACATTTTAACAATAAATGTTCTATATTATTGTCTTGAAAACATCCTGCACAGTAAGGTTCTTCTATTCTGAAATAGCCTTTTCCCAGCTTTTGTCTGAGAAGTTTCTTATTACTGGGAATTTTCAATTCCTTAGATATCTGAAATTTTCTTGTTGGAGCCTTGAACATCTTATATGCAGCGGATGTTCAGTCTTAATTGCTTGGATACCTTCACATGTTGGCATAGAAGGAAATGAAAAGGCAGATAAAGAAGCCAAGAAAGGTAGATCTGATAAAAATCTAATAAATGTAAGGATGAGTAAATCAGATATTAAGAGCTTAATTAAAGATTTAATAACAGATGAATGGAAAGCAGAGTGGAATAAAAATCTGAAAGGAAGATATTAATGTATATCATAATTGTTATATATTATGAATAAGGTGTATGAATGTATACACATAATTGTTTTTAACAACAGATATGCCATATCAATTTAGAAACATAATTGTTATAAATAAGTGCAGTACGACATTCGTGTGCGCAGACGCAACTCTTTGCAGTAATCGAGAAGGAAAAAAAAACAAAAAAAAAAAACAACAGATTCGCTTCCTTTTGAAAATTTCCCCGAAGTAAACAGTAACCAAGGGAACAACGTGAAAAAAGAAAACATGTAGAAATAGCAGCTAATGAGAAAGAAATTGTTCCACAGAAGGAGGCGTAATTAACCATCTTTAAAATGGATAAGTAATTTCAACGTTACGGTTGATATAAGCACAAATCAAAAATAAATTACAAGAAAGAAATAGAAGAAGAACAAAAACAAAAACAACGTATATTAAAACCAAAGGTTAGATTGCCTCTAGCGTTCAGCTGGTAATTAGAAAACTAGGAGCAGAGAAAAAGGGAGAGAGAAAATAAGATAAATAAACTTTTAATAAAATCAAATTTTAACGTTCGGTTAATTACTTTAAAATAAATCAGATAGGTGGTTTCAATGTTTGGTGTGTGTGTGTGTTGTTTTTTTTTTTTTAGTTAGTTAAAACTGAGGTAGACCCTCTATAGTAATTTATTCCATGCGCAGTTACTAGTAGTGGTATTGGGTTGTGTGAGGCCCTTAGCAAGCGTGAATTTGCGAGCCCCTTTCAAATAAATTATCGATATAGGTCCAACAACAACAAAATGTGAAATTCTGTTGTCAAGCCGGTTCTATTGTATGGTTCTGAAACATGGAGAACAACAAAAACAACACTTACAAAACTACAGACTTTCATAAATGGATGCTTGTGTAGAATAGAAGGGTTGAAGTGGAATGACAAAATCACTAATGTAGAACTGATGACAAGATCACTAATGTAGAACTGATGACAAGATCACTAATGTGGAATTGATGACAAGATCACCAATGTAGAACTGATGACAAGATCACTAATGTGGAACTGATGACAAGATCACTAATGTAGAACTGATGACAAGATCACTAATGAGGAACTGATGACAAGATCACTAATGTAGAACAGATGACAAGATCACTAATGTGGAACTGATGACAAGATCACTAATGTGGAACTGATGACAAGATCACTAATGTGGAACTGATGACAAGATCACCAATGTGGAACTGATGACAAGATCACTAATGTGGAACTGATGACAAGATCACTAATGTGGAACTGATGACAAGATCACTAATGTGGAACTGATGACAAGATCTCTAAAGGGGAACTGATGACAAGATCACTAATGTGGAACTGATGACAAAATCACTTATGTGGAACTGATGACAAGATCACTAATGTGGAACTGATGACAAGATCACTAATGTGGAACTGATGACAAGATCACTAATGTGGAACTGATGACAAGATCACTAATGTGGAACTGATGACAAGATCACTAATGTGGAACTGATGACAAGATCTCTAAAGGGGAACTGATGACAAGATCACTAATGTGGTACTGATGACAAGATCACTAATGTGGAACTGATGACAAGATCACTTATGTGGAACTGATGACAAGATCACTAATGTGGAACTGATGACAACATCACCAATGTCGAACTGATGACAAAATCACTAATGTGGAACTGATGACAAGATCACTAATGTTTAACTAATGACAAGATCACTAATGTAGAACTGATGACAAGATCACTAATGTGGAACTGATGACAAGATCTCTAAAGGGAAACTGATAACAAGATCACTAATGTAGAACTGATGACAAGATCACTAATGTCGTACTGATGACAAGATCACCAATGTGGAACTGATGACAAGATCACTAATGTAGAACTGATGACAAGATCACTAATGTGGAACTGATGACAAGATCACTAATGTTTAACTAATGACAAGATCACTAATGTAGAACTGATGACAAGACCACTAATGTAGAACCGATGACAAGATCACTAATGTAGAACTGATGAGAAGATCACTAATGTGGAACTGATGACAAAATCACTAATGTGGAACTGATGACAAAATCACTAATGTGGAACTGATGACAAGATCACTAATGTGGAACTGATGACAAGATCACTAATGTTTAACTAATGACAAGATCACTAATGTAGAACTGATGACAAGATCACTAATGTGGAACTGATGACAAGATCACTAATGTGGAACTGATGACAAGATCACTAATGTGGAACTGATGACAAGATCACTAATGTGGAACTGATGACAAGATCACTAATGTTTAACTAATGACAAGATCACTAATGTAGAACTGATGACAAGATCACTAATGTGGAACTGATGACAAGATCACTAATGTGGAACTGATGACAAGATCACTAATGTGGAACTGATGACAAGATCTCTAAAGGGGAACTGATAACAAGATCACTAATGTAGAACTGATGACAAGATCACTAATGTTTAACTAATGACAAGATCACTAATGTGGAACTGATGACAAGAACTAGACAAGCGCAAATGGACAAAAGAAGAGATGAGAAGAAGACGCTGGAGATGGATAGGACACACACTGAGATAGGACACACACTGAGGAAACATGAAGAAGAAGACCAATAAGCACATACAGAAGAGAACTGGGGACATATATGAAAGGGGGGGGGGGGAATGTGGTAGACGAAGACATGGGAACCCATTCAGCTGTTGGCACGGGGCAGGAAGACGTGGCATAAGTTTGTTGAAGGCTTATGTCGAAGGATGATGATGATGGTCATGACGATGATGTGGATGATATATCGACAAGCTTAAATGTGTGCGCTATACACTGGACAAACGTGAACTTGCAAGGCCCCTTTTAAAATAAATTCCTACTGTATCGACAAGAATATATTTATGCGTGAGGTCCCTAAGAGAGGGAGAATCTTTAGACCAGGGGTCTACAACCGGTCGATCTTGATCTACCAGTAGATTACCAAGGCATCATTTGGTAGATCTCTAGGTGACTGAAAGGGAAAACGAATGTTTAACCAAGACACATTCCGGACTAAGCTTCTCCCACCTGCACTTTAAAGCTCGGTTTTCCTCAGGTTTAAAGACGCTTTTATTGTATTCCCTGTGAAAACCCGCAAGTTAGCTGACTAAACATCACTTTATTTTTGACCAGTATAAGATAGAAAACTATATTTTCTTTGAAGTGAAGTTAACATTCAGTAAAATATTTAGTTTTAATTTTTCATCGCTTTGTCGTTGTGATTGCAGGAAGCAGATCTTGCGGCAGAGATAAAAGTTATATACAGGCTGGACTTATTCCAAATCCGCATACGCTGAAATCTGAAAACAGACATGATCTTATTAGGGTATGTGTGGGGGCCGCGCTAGCGTAGTGGTTACAACACCGCTCTGGCGACCGGGTGATACAGGATCAAACCCGGGCGACGGCATTTGAGGATTTTTCGTTGACCGGGATTTGGACTGGATTAACTCGAGACCTGGCGAGAACATTTGAAGGAATGTCGTCGACCAGGGACTGGCGGCTCCTGAGCCGACCCAGCTCTAATGGGTACCTCCGAAATCGGAGAGTATTTGCCTGAATGGCGAGGGACACTTGTCTCTGTACAAGAAACAAAGGGATACTCACGTAAAATCAATGTCAGGTTAGACATTAATAATAACCTGAGATTTCGCCTTGAGTATTAGCGGGCATACGAAAAAAAAAAATAAATAAATTAGGATATGTCTTTAGAGAGCTCAGTTTTTCCAAAGTAGACTCTTACAGCTCCTGTTTGCCGACCGCTGCTCTAGACAAAATATTAGGTTGCCTATACCTATATCCACCACTGGTTTTTACATTCAGTACGACAAAGAAATTGCTTTGGTTTAACATTTCTGGTATGGATTTTGGGAAGGGTGGGTTCATTTATTTTTTAATTGTGGGAGGTTGGGAGTATCGCGTCTTACTGGGACAACAGCTTCTTCTTCTTCTTCTTCTTCTTGCGATCGCATCTTTGATGATTACACCGTCAGACGAGTTCTCATGATGAATTCGACTGTTGTTTGAAGTTCCTCTTTAACTCCATATAGCTTTGAGTTTAGTGTTGAGTCATTGGGCCAGTATATCTTTCTTAACTGGTCATACAGAGGACAGTCCTGTAGAACATGCTCAGCAGTTTGTTCGTTTAATCCACATGTGCACAGTGGTGAAGCAGACAATCGTAGCTTGTGCATGTGTTTATTCAGTTTGTTATGCCCTGTCCTGAGTCGAAAAATAGTTGTCTGTCCCTGCCGGTCGAGAGTGTGATAGTCGTCTTTGGGTTGGTTCTGTTCTCTTCTGATAGTCTGGATAGCTCTCTTTTTCTCAAAGTATGTGACTTCATTATCTTCTTGTTCACATTCTCCTCCCTTTTTTGCAAGTTTATCTGCCTTTTCATTTCCGGGTACACCACAATGAGATGGTACCCACTGAAGTATGGTTCTCTTTTTGGCAGCTACCTTGTTTAGTTCATTTCTCAGATGCGGGAGTTTACCACCCTTGAGAGCTTGCAGGACAGACAGTGCATCTGTGAGGATGACTACCTGGTGGCAGTCAGAGTTGGTGTTATAAATCATATTTGCAGCTTGCTCTAGAGCTTGAACCTCAGCTGTATAGTTGGAACAGAATTTACCAGTGGGAATGTGCCTAGTCTCATAGTGGTTGTCAGGATATGAGATAAAGATACCGGCACCTCCATTCCTAACAGCATTAGTTGCTGATCCATCTGTATAGGCATGTATCCATGATTGATCGGGATAGCTTTCTTGGATCATACTCAATGTAGCAGTTCGTTTTTGCAGATCATTATACTCACATCCACTTGTGAGACCACTGACTGTTGTATTAATTTGGAGGGCACTGCTGGCCTGCTCCCATGGTACAGGGTATAGGGTGGGCTTCAGTGGTGTTGTCTTCATGGATAGGTCTTCTTGATGCTGTCTTATAAGTCTTTTCCCCCGATGCACAAAGCTGCTACGCTTTAGACGTCCCAATGCCAGATCATCTAGTCTTGCCTTCATTGGGTGCATTGGCATACTGTTGTACTTTTCCATCTGGATCATGGTTTTTGTGTCTCTTCTATGGGACAATGTCTGTAATCCAGCAACCTTCTGCATCTCTGTTATTGGTGTAGTTTTCATGGCTCCTGTAATGAGCCTGAGAGCTTGATTTTGCACCTTGTCCAAAGACTGCAGATGTGAGTTAGCAGCTGATGACCATGCTGCTGAGCTATACTCTAAGTGTGGTCTTATTACTCCATTATAAATCTTCTTTAGATTTCGTTCATTTGCTCCCCAGTTGGTACCTGCTAATTTTCTGAGTATGCCTAGTCGTCTTCGGGCCTTTCCTTCTGCATTTTCAATATGCTTATTCCATGTAAGCCTTTGGTCAAATGTCACCCCAAGATAGGTGGGGTAGCTTTCTTCCTTGATCACGGTTGTCCCTAGGTGTATGTTAGCTGATTTGTCCTTGGGGGCGAGGGAGAACAGTGTTGTGGAGGTTTTGTCTGTGTTTATTGTGATAAGCCATTTCTCTGCCCATGACACTAGCATGTCTGCTGCCCGCTGCATTCTATAATTTGCTGTGGTGACATTTTCATCAGCGCACCAGAGTACTAGGTCATCTGCATATAAGGCAGCTTTAACTCCTGCAGGGAGATCTTTCACCAGGTCATTGATGTAAACAAGGAAGAGTGTTGGGGAAATTACTCCTCCTTGAGGTACCCCCTGATGGAGCAACACTTTTCTGCTCTGCAGACCGTCAAGAGTGACTCTAGTTCTCCTGTTATGCAAGTATGACTGGATCCATTTCATCATGTTGCCTTGGATTCCACTTCTCCTAAGTTTTGCAATGAGGCCATCTTTCCACACCTTGTCAAAGGCCTGCTTGAAGTCGACCCAGATCGTTAGGACCTTTTTCTTCTCCTGGAAGGCATCTTCTATTGCTTGAGACAAGTAAGTAACTTGGTCTTCTATACTGTAGCATTCTCTAAATCCAGCTTGTTCCGGCACCAGGATCTGCTCAGACTCTAAATACCATTTCAATCTGTGGTTGACTATTCGCTCCATAGTCTTCCCAACACAGCTTGTGAGACTGATTGGCCGGTAACTTGCAGCCTCGGTCTTACATTTCCCTTTCTTTAGTATGGGTATTGTGATGGCTTCTCTCCATACTTGGGGTACCGTTCCTTTCAACCAGCTGTGGTTGAATATCTCAAGCAGTTTTGTCTTTGCTGCTGAGCTCAGATTTACTAGCATTTCGTTGCTGATTTTGTCTGGGCCGGGTGACTTTTGAAACTTAAGCTTGGAAATAGCCTTCTGTAGTTCTCCTAGTGTGATGGGTTCCCTCATTGGGGCAGGAGTATCTGTCTGTCCCATGGTTGCCAGTATTTCTTTTCTTATCTCTCTCTGATGGTCTATGTTAATGGGTAAGTTGCTTTCTGAACTGTATCTTCTAGCAAACAAGTCTGCAGCTTGTTTTCCTCTGAAAAGTTTGCCACCTTCATCCAATGTGATAGTCTGCCTTGGTGAGGAATGCTCTTCATTTAGAGACTTGACTAATCTCCAAAGTTTCCTGCCGTCTTTCTCAAGGTTCAGCGATGCCGTTTTAGTTCTCCAGCTTTTCCGCTTTTCTTCTAGCTTTGTTCTCTGAAACTCTGCTACAGCCTTTTTCCATTTGTTGTGAGTTTCAAGTGAAGGCTGAGACTCTGCGTCCTTTCTAGCCTTGTCCATAGCTTCCTGACGTTCTTGGAGTGTGCTGGACCAGTATGGTATGTAGTTACGCCGGCATCCTTTGGGAATGGTTTTCTTTTGCAGCTTGTAGTATGCATCTGTTGAAGTCTTTTACCACTTCATTAATGTCTCTGTTCTGTACCTTGAGGGTAGACAGCAGCGTGTTTCACCTGATGCCTGAATAAACCCCAGTTGGCTTTTTTGTAGTTCCATCTTGTAATGGCTGGGCCTGTACTGAGAGTTGCACTCTGGACAGTAAGAAAGATTGGGCGATGGTCGCTTCCCCTAGTTGGTCTCCTACTTCTCTACTAATAGATCCAGCTATATCTGGTGTGGAGAAGGCAAGATCTGGTGTTGAGGTTGTGTGCCATCCTCTGGAGTAGAAGGTAGGAGTATCTGTGGCATTATTGACTAGGATTAGGGAGTGATCATCTTGCCAAGTTTCAACCTCTTCACCTCTGTGATCCAGATGGTTATAGCCCCAGCTCTGGGAGTGGCTATTAAAGTCTCCAACTGCTATAAAGTTGGTGGCTGGTACCTGTATAGAGCTGAGACTCAGGGGTTTGTTGTTCGGACAGTAATAGTTCAGGAGTTCTATTTCCATCTTGTCTACCTTTATCTGCAGCAGCTGATATTCTGCTCCATCCATGAAGGTTTTCCTTTCGTGTGCAGGAATGTTATTCCTTACAAGAGTAAGTACTCCTCCTTTTCGTCTATCTTGTCTGTCGGATCTGAAGCATTGATATCCCCTTATTTTAAAGGTTTGATCTGTTTTCAAGTGAGTCTCTTTGATACAGCAAACACTGACTTGCTTCTCATACAAGATGTTTTCCAGCTCTGTCTTTTTGCTGTATCCAGCCTGCTTGCTGTTCACTCCCTCTGCATTCCAGTGCATCATGACAAGTGGCACTCTGGGTTTCTCTTTTTCTGTTTTGTTTTGGTCAGTAGTTCTCCTCCGCCGTCTGTTGACTCCACAAGACGGTCTAGAGGGTCCTCCAGTAGCTGAGGGTGGGCTCTGTCGAGGCTCAGAGCCCGGCACTGCACCTGCCTGGTGGAGCTCCACAGGGCGAGCACCAGAACGAGATTTATTTGACGGTGTACTCTCCATAGAAAAAAAAAAAAGCGAGTTGCATGATACTGTGGTTTCCGGTGCGCCTTCTGGCCCAGTATCTACGACTTTAGCACCTGTTCAACGGGAGAGTGGGCTCATCCCTAATCTGTTTATGTTCCCAGTAGTAGACTATTCGCAAGCAGCCTGGGGGTGTCACTGCTCTGCGCGGACCTTGTTTACCGAGGCGGCGTCCGAGCTCGTATGGTGAAAATATGGTTGCGTTATCTTCAAAATAGCCCTGTCTTTCCCGTGGCTTTTCTGCCATCCTGCAACTTTGAGTTAGGGAGTTCTGAGCTCCAGTCTCTTTCCCAGGCATTTTATCCTGGCCTGGCATGCATACAGAGGACCCCACTTCTGGTTCTAAGTTAGCAGTTGGGGATAGGTGGGGTAGCACACTGTGCATTCCCCGTCATCCAGGGGGCTCTCCAACTATGCAGAGCTTGCACAATGCTGTGCTCTGGTTCTGGGCTCTCCCAAGGAATCCTCACGTCCTGCACAGAGCCACTTCCCGATACCCACCACCTGCCAACCCTCCATTGTAGAAATCTCCTGCATGCGGCCATCCAGTCAAGAGCCAGTATTAAGTCTGGTGCCCAAGTGATCCCCCCAAGCTCAGTGTGCAATGCTGGGTTCTCATCATGCTGCAACACAGGAGGGATTGTGATGCTCAGCCATCTCTCTCAATTCTGCACCGATAAGTGACATCGGGGACTTAACTTTGCCTCAGTACTGGGAGGCCCCGTTTCCGGGTACACCACACTCAGCCAATTGAGGCAACGGTCGCCATGGGCGTGATAGACGACAAACAGTGAAGAATGAGGCAAGAAAGCATTTAACCCATGAAGTGGGGGTGGATTGGTGCAGACCAGAGCATGTACCACTCGCCGGTGGGTTCTGCATCTACACCTATAGGGTTCCACCCACTCCTCAGCCCATTTAGTCTGGCCCCTCACCCAGGACCTGTCCGGCTTGGGTGACCCTGCCAGGAGTAAAACTCCCGCCGGCATAGCTCCCGGGATCATTGAGGCGCTCAAGCTCTCCAACCACGGCAAGGTAGGCTTACATGTGGAGAGGGACAACAGCCAAAGACAATTAACAACGTTGCGGCCACACAACCTTCGTCTGGGACAGGAAAGAAAACGAGAGCTTAGTAACATGAGGAAATAAATAAAAAGAATATCACACTGTCGAAACAGGATGAGGTGTGTTGAATACCGACTTTTATGAAGGAAAAGGTCAAAGGTAACCTTAGCTTCAAGGACTCAAATGACTGCCAAATAAAATGTAAATTACTTTTACCTTATTTTTATTAATTCAACAAAGTCTCATTAGAGTTAATTCAACTGTAAATAAGTAAAACAACATTTTTGAGAAGGCAGTGCCACTGACTTAACCCTTTCTTTCCCAGGCTTTTTTTTGTAGACATAACCCGTGATTCTTCTCTTGAGTTGGGGAAAGCACAGGTAGCAAGGAAGAGACCCGGTCACCATTCACCTTATGAAGCCGATGCATACAATACCGAAGTCTCTAACACTTAACTCTCCTACGGCAGTATCTGCTACGAGGTTATCTATATCTTTTTTTTAATCCGCGCATTAACATTGACGTCATTACCAGGGCAATGACTACAACCCACTAAAGCCAGCTCCAAACATAGAAATGAGTTACCGTATGTGAAATAAGTGGTTGAAGTAACAAGAAGAGAGATGGTCCGCAACAAGACGATACGTAATGGCTTCAAAACCCAGCCCCTTGTCACAAAACGTGTTGTGCATGTACTTTTGCGCCCTTCACTCTCTCCTTCATCGGCCTATTCTTTGAATACATTTTTGCCAGCCTCTTCCAGACTTGTTTACGTTTCACCATGTGAATCATAGCATGACAAAGCTAATTAGACAGGTCAGCGGTTAATACGTTTATCGTCTAGCCACCTTTGAAATATATGATCGGTGTTGATCAAAGTGTCACAGAACGTCTGTACGTGTTCTTTTGGTGGCTCTCTCATACCTTCGGCCACTCTGGCAGTATCCCTTCATTTTTCTCTTTCTCCCATTCCAATCGCTTTTATTTGGCATAAATCGTGTCTTTCATTATTTTGCTCTATGCTGGTTCTAGTAGGGTGAAGCTCTAACACTCCACTCCCCTAAGGAAGTATCTGCTATGGGACTATCTTTATCTCTTACAATTTTGCTTTACCACTCCTCAGACTTATTTACGTTCCGCCAGGTGAACTGGGTATTATCATAACAATACGCAGTCATTATCACCGGTTAGCGGTATGCCCGCTCTGTGAGTCGCCTCGCCAACCTTTGATGGCGACGATTCTCTATTGACACAGGCTGGTCGTGCGCGATCAGTTCTAAGGAAGCCAATATTGTCCGTCTGAGAAATGAGTCTGGGGGAGTCACACGCACAGGTGATAATTAGATTATCGCATCCGCTGGCCTCTGTCCGTATCTTTATCTCAGATAAATCATTCTGGCGAGTCAATATTGGCAGAAAAGCATCTGGACAGGTAATCAGTGCACAGATTTGCTTTATGAGGTTTCACAAGATGCCACCCCCAACCCACAGTCTAAAGAGATTCCATTGGTTTGAAGTGAGCGCCTGAATATGCATTGAATTTCATTGGAAAACTCGGTGGAAAGACCATCTGTGATTTGAACTGGAAACTAGAAATATAATGTAGTGAAATCAGAGACACAGAACAGAGAGACTGCAGAGTACGTCATATGAGCGACTCCCAGAAGCCAGTGAGACATCGGACTTAGAATTCCTGTATTATAAGTGACAGATCGAAGTATTTGGGAAATTTAAAACTTTAAAGAACTTTATAAATACAGAGATTGAAAAACTTAAGGGACCAGGACTTCAAATACGAAGACTGGAAACCTAGGAGTTGGATCACCCGTCATAAGAGAAACTTTCCCATACCAAATGTTTCGCAGATTCACCCGTCATAAAAGGGATTCAAAATTTCCAGACAAGGTGGTTTGAGAGCATATAACCTTAATTGCTCGTATCCATCCTGCCCTGCGCGAGGAGATTGTGTATTCCCAAAACTTTGGGTTCGTGGTACAAGACTACTTGTGGTTACAAGCTATCAGACGGTTCGAAGTACTGAAGTTACTAGGCCACTCGTGTGAGAGAAGTACACTCATCACCAAAAAGTGACGAAAACCACGGCGACAGGACTCACCTAGAGTTAAGTTTTCTTGTAAAAAAGACGAAAGCAACGGACTTTGATAAATCCTCACCTACGTCTCCGTGATGAAAACTTGTATTTACAGCAAAATTCATCATTCCCTCCTTATTTTAACTGTTGAAGACTAATTCATTATTAAATTTGTTACATGTTGTTTTAAAACTAAACAATCAAAGTCGATTCAGTTATTACAGGTATGAAAGCAAACGTATGAGCCAGAATATGTCATATATATATATATATATATATATATATATATATATATATATATATATATATATATATATATATATATATATATATATATATATATATATATATATATATATATATATATACGAGGGGCGTTCAGAAAGTAATGCACCACATCGTTTTTCTCAGCTAATAATGAAGATAGAAGTATGAAATTTTGCACACTTTAAATATGGCATGTGCCAATTGTGTGCACCAAATTGCACCTCAACCGGCTAAATTATACGGCTGCCCTAAACCGTTAAAATGGAGCGTGTTAGCAACTTGCGTTATAGACAGCGAATTGTGATAGAATTTCTCGTTGCAGAGAAGGAAACTGTTGTGAATATTCACAAGCGTCTATGTGATGTGTATGAAAGTTTTGCAGTCGACAGGAGTACAGTCAGTCGCTGGGTTCAGAGAATCAAAGAATCAGGAAGTGGAGATACGGAGCTGCTTGATCGGCCGCGTTGTGGACGTCCTGCCACAGCCACCAACGCAGAAATGTTGAAATGCGCTGAGGGCATTATTCTTACTGATAGGCGAATCACTACTCAACAATTGGCCTTACAGCTGTCAGTCAGCATTGGTAGTGCAAATGCAGTTATAAAAACTCTCGGATTTTCTAAGGTTTGCGCAAGATGGGTTCCTCGAAGTCTAACAAATGACCACCGATTGCAAAGGAAAGCAATTTCTTCTGAATTATTGGAGCATTTCAATGCTGATGGAGAGAACTTTTTGGCTATGATCGTTACCTGGGCACATCATTTTGAACCTGAGCCAAAAAGACAGTCAATGGAGTGACATCATCCGCAATCACCAAGAAGAAAGAAATTCAAGACAATTCCTTCAGCTGGAAAGGTCATGATCACTGTCTTTTGGGACATTGAAGGTGTGATTCTTGTGGACGTTATGCCAAGAGGAGAGACAATCAATTCGCAAGCTTACACTAAGACATTGAAAAAACTCAATCAACGTTTTCGCAGAGTTCGGCCGCACAGGAATCCAGCAGAGCTGCTTTTCCTTCACGACAATGCGCGACCTCACACAACTCTGGCAACACGGGAAGCAATCACCAATTTGGGTTGGACTGTACTACCCCATCCACCCTATAGTTCCGATTTGGCACCCTCTGATTTTCATCTGTTTTGTCCTCTTAAAGATGCACTCCGTGGGACAATGTTTGAAGATGATGAAGGAGTGATTCATGCAGCGAAGAAATGGCTACATGATCAAGACAAAATCTGGTACGGGCTAAGAATACATGCACTTGTTTCGCGCTGGCATAAAGCCGTACAAGTTGATGGGGATTATGTTGAATAATACCGATTTTTACATGACATATCTATGTGTATTGTGTATAAATTTCATGCTATTTGAATAAACAACTCCTGAGAAAAACGATGTGGTGCATTACTTTCTGTACGCCCCTCGTATATATATATATACCCTTCAAAAGAAGTTAAGGACCATTTTTATTAAGGGTGCAAAGTGAAATGAAAATGAACAATAAAAACACAGCACAACAAAAACATCCACAACAGTGCCAAGATCAACCACTATTTTCAGCTTTCGTCGGACAGTAAAACCTTCCTGCAACCACGCAATGGCTCTTCCTTTATCCACAACACTCAGCTTTCTTTGTTGAGGCATATTGTTGTGCAATGGTTATGCAGCACTTGTGTTGCTTATAAAGACAATTTTGCGAGTACAGCTCAAGACCAACACTATAGTCTCTCACATGCATCACGCATTTTTGGAATAGCAGGTATTTTTTTCATGCTCAGACATCATTAAAAACACCCACATTTTGGTGTCTCAGCAGCATTTTTTCAGCGTGCATGCTGAGCTAAACACTAGCCACACGGTATGCTGGTGGCCCATGCAGCACGTGTTGAATGTTTGTTCTTCTTCTTCTTCTTCTTCCGTCCTTAGCCAAAGACCGACCAAGCAGTCAGAGGCCATCACGCCTTGTGGCGTCTTAAGGGCAACAGCAGATTGATTTTCTCTGTTGTAGTTTCCCATCACACCTAGCGGCGTCTTTAGGGCAACAACAAATAGATCCATCTGCCGTTGTTTCCGTAATCGGTGTGACAAGCCAACGGGTGATCAGCCCATTGGGCTGACTGAATGTTTGTTGTTCGAGAAAAATCAATGTCAGATTAATTGCTTATGAAATATAATTTTTATAATTTTTATTATTTTTGGGTCATTTTCACCTACTGGTCCTTAACTTCTTTTGAAGGGTATATATATATACAGGGTGTTTATAAAGTCGCTGTGCAGTGAATTTGAAAAATATTTTAGAAATTACGTCACGAATGCTGCAAATTTACGTCATGATATTCTGTGTTCCAATGCTGTGTTCCACAATCCCGTGTGCAGCATTACACAACAAGCCCCAACTGAAAACCACATTTCTGGTGACGTAGTCTCGCCCGGGCGTAAATTTCACTGCACAGCGACTTTATAAACACCCTGTGTGTGTGTGTGTATATATATATATATATATATATATATATATATATATATATATATATATATATATATATATATATATATATATATATATATATATATATATATATATATATATATATATATATATATATATATATATATATAAGTATTTACCTCTAAACAGAGCTATACCACTATAAGAGGAAATTCGCTGAATTAACTCAGCTGTGAAGGCTCCCGTAATTATAAAAGCTCCATTACACTTCTATCTTCGAGTACATCTCTCCCAAGAGTAATCGTGTGCGAAGGTAAACACTTTTGACGACCCAGTTTAGATACTCTTGAGTTTTTGTCACTGTTGGGCCACTACTGCAAAGCAGGGGAGGCAATCCGTGACACAAAGGTGGTTCCGACCACTCTTCATAACAATACGACCCGGCAGAGTACGGAAAGAAAGCCATATTGTTTGTCTGATCTGCCGGCGATCCGTATTTGACCGTCTGGCGGATGCACGAAAACACAGGTGATAATACGTAATCGTTTCCACTGTCCCATCTTTGTACCTATATTACCGATAATCTGTCAATAATTCACAAGATAATTCAGAAGTCAAGAACAATGCTGCTTAGCGCTGAACATATGTTAACTTATATCTGTCCTTCCAGACTTGCAGGTTGGATTGAAGACGTGCTTCTGATTTAGAAATCAGGGCAACATCGTCAACAAATGCCAGCTCTGAAATACATACCTGTCTCATCTTCTAGTACTCCACTGAATACTTTGTTATCCTCTCCTTAAGTGACGAGTAGGGTGTATGTGGGTGGATGTGTAGAAAGTCAGACAACACTTATACACCGCTCGTCTAGCTCACTGTCTAAGGAACAACTCCAACAGCTATGTCAATCTCCAACAATGTATTATATTCACAATAAGTCACAATGGACGTAGGGCCATTACAAATATTAGATACATCACAAATCCCGAGTATTCGCACACACTCTGCTTCTCGGAATAACTACAGCCACAAATAGGCTACTTCATGAATAACTACTTCAACATCTACAACGCAACTCTGGCCCTCTACTCGCGCACTACTATAGACATTCACCTTCCTCTTCTCTACGCTCTTCGCTGTCTCCTGTCTACTGTCTGCTCTCTACTGACTCGACACACGTCTAAACCAACACACTCCTCTCTCTGACTGCCCCTTTCATGCGTATTCACTAAAACTACTCACCATGGACAGGTATAAAAAGACTGCTTCTTCTTCTTCCGTCCTTATCCATTGACCGTCAAAGCAGTCAGTGGCCATTACGCCTAGTGGCGTCTTAGGGCAACAGCAGATAGGTTTTCTTTGCCATTGTTTCCCATCACGCCTATTGGCGTCTTTAGGGCAATGGCAAATCAATCCATTTGCTGTTGTTTCCGTAATCGAAGTGACTGGCAAACGGGTGATCAGCCCGTTGGTATAAAAAGACTGCGAAAGATAAAATTTCTTTTCTTCGTCATGGAACGTTTGACAGAACAGCAGAGATGGATAAGCATAGGCATGTTGCAAACCGGAAGTCGGCAAGTGGATGTTGCTCGGAACCTCAATGTTTCACAGTCAGTTGTCAGCAGACTGTGGAATAGGTATCAAAATTTCCGCACAGTGGCTGATCTGCCTCGGATTGGTCCCCAAGAGTCACTACACGCCGCCAAGATCAACTTCTTGTTACTCAGGCCCTCAGAACTCGGACTGTAAATGCTACTCAACTTCAGCAATACCTTCAACATACCATTGGGATCCGGGTCTCAATTCAGACAGTACGAAACCGTTTGCACCAAGTGCAACTGGCCTCACGCAGACCGTTTGTAGCTCTGCCCATGTCACCACAACACAGGCGAGCAAGAATGGATTGGTGCCAACGTCATCATCGGTGGACCAATCAACAGTGGGCATCAGTGATGTTTTCTGATGAGTCCCGTTTCGTTTTGGATTTTCATGATCGTCGAATACGTGTCTGGCGACGGCGAGGTGAGCGTTACCAGCCTCCTGCAACTGTTGCACACAACCGTTATGAAGGTGGCAGTGTAATGGTGTGGGCAGGCATCTGTATGAATGACAGTACCGACCTTCACATATGCCAGGTCAATATCACAGGGCTCTACTACCGTGACATCATCGAGCCTATCGTTGTGCCATTTGCTCAGCGGCACGGACCAGGTTTCATCTTCCAGGATGACAATGCACGTCCTCACCGTGCTCGCGTCGTCCAAGATCACCTTCAGATGCAGCATATCCGAACGTTACCGTGGCCGCCGATGTCCCCCGACCTGTCTCCTATTGAGCATTTGTGGGACCTCCTGAATAGACGCGTCCAACAACGTCCAGCCGCTCCACAGACTCTTCAGCAGTTAGCCCAGGCCCTTCAGCAGGAGTGGCAGAGAATTCCTCAAGACAACATGAGAAGGCTTATTTGCAGTATGAGACGTCATTGCAATGCGTGTTTAGCGGCAAACGGGGGCCCTACACGTTTTTAGAAATATTGGAATATTTTTGTGAAAATGAAGTACCTACCCCGCCTTGGTTGTCAGTGCGACTAAAATCATGTGAGTAAAGTCATAACACTTCTTATACCGCAAATGTCTTGTTATGATGCTCAAGTTTACTAGTACGAAGGAATAAATGAACTAATTTGTAATATACTGTCTTTGGATAACTTTTAAATTCAATATCCCCTACTTTTTGTGACAGGTATATATATATATATTTAGAGAGAGAGAGAGAGAGAGAGAGAGAGAGAGAGAGAGAGAGAGAGAGAGAGAGAGAGAGAGAGAGAGAGAGAGAGAGAGAGAGAGAGAGAGAGAGAGAGAGAGATATGAAGAAAGTCGATCAGCCCTACAACAAAACCAGCGATCGTAGTCAACGGCCTTTTATCACACGGTGATGTAACGTTATATTGTGATGTTTGTAAGGAAAGTGTTTTTACAAGCCAGTGAGAGCAGATCAGAATAGAACGTTCAATTTAAATTATTATTATTCTCAGTGACAATCAAAAGGGTCAAGCCAGAGTAAGAGAAATCCAAGATAAGTCACTCCAGTAAACCAGTGACTCAGGAAACACAATGGATTCTTCTTTATCAACATACTTACACCAACACGTAACCACGCATTTAGACTATTATGTTTTTGGTACGGTATATTTATGCGCGGGTGCATCTTTTTCAGGTAGAGAACTTCTCCACATGATAGGAAACTCTTTACAGAGCGATACAACAGGAAGCAATCTGATCATCAGAAGAAGTCCCCCCATCTGACAAGTGTTTCGGCCCGATTACTCCTTTACACTCTAAGGGGGGCGGGCCCACTTGGGTCATGACTCCCAAGCGTCTCAGCTTCCTGTTGTCTTGTATCGAAAATGAACCCATTTCACTTACGGTAGCAACTTTTAATCCACAACGCCAGCCGTGGGTGCAATTGTGAAAGTAACAAAGCAAAGACAAATTATTCCGTTCGTTCCATCGCCCTTCACAACTAAGGACACACACTGAGACACGAGCGCGCAGCCGACGAACCTTAGCCACTGCGCGCCGCACGCCACTGAAATTCTATACCTGACACTCTCTGTGGCAACTGCGTTCTTGAACAGTTTTCGGGCATGCTTCTTCTGTTTCCTGATTTCATCTATTTTAATTTGTCTTCTACTTTTCCGTGGTGGGTTACTTTCCCTTGCCTCCCTCACTCCGAACACTTTGCGACAGTGCAGATATATTATGTCGCCGAAGATTTCCAGCTTCTTCTCCAAAGTTAACTGCTTCAGGCTGTTATCCAACTCTTTTGCCAAGGCTTCGTCCAGCTGTTCCCAAAGCCCTTTTGCACTGGCAGGTGGAAACTTTATTGCATCTCTCTTCCCGTCCAAGAAGTGTGTGAGATCATCATCTGGCAGATCAACTTGAATGTACTCAGCACTGTGGATTGACTCCTGGCTGCGTTCTTCTAACGTCTTATCCGTCGAGACAGAGCGCTGTTGATCTCCCCCTGATGACCTCCCACACCCCTTTTTCGTTCTGTGGATTTTCATTCCTCTCTGAGTAGAGAATTCCCTACCACAGGCACATGGAAATTCCAGCCGTTGTTCAGAGCTCGAAGTCCGTGTAACGTGTCTGGTCGATTCCATTGAGGCGCCTGTGGATTCATCATCCTCCCCCCCCCCCTTTCGGTGAATCCTGGGGGCATCTATCGTTTTTGGGTCCTATAGCAATTGAATACAGCTTACGGGGTGCTAACCCGGTCAGGTATATATTGTTGTGTATATAGTCTTTCAGTTAATTGATCTCGTAACTTATGTGTTCTTTATAAAACGTCATCATTAGCGAGCGAGTGAAAGAGGGTATGACAGATTTAAATCTATACTTCCTTTCTCTTATCATTTCTTGTGAGGTGAAAGCTGGGGGTTTGTGAGCCATATGAAAGGGAGGTAGCTGAGTACGGGACATTGATTAACTGGAGCTGTTTTGGGAAACCATCCCAGGCTTCCAAAATCGCCTTCTACCTCTATTTCACCTGGTTGTTGGTATCTCTGAGCCTCCTTTCTCATCTTAGCGACCAGGACCAATACTCCAAGGTTAATCACGGATTAACCTTGTGAAACAAGACATAAGTATGGTTAAGAACCACCGATAAAGAATGTTTGTCTTTATGCATCAATTTCTGTAAGACTGTTAATCTCCAAATCAAAATAAAGTGCATAAATTTGAATCCTTTCTCTTCAATCAGACATTCCTGTCTATTTTTTCAGGGATCTCCTAATGCGTGACAGAGGTCGCTATTTCAGACACACAAACACTGTATTGTGCGGGAAATATAACTGAAGCGTGAGACTATTGAGCGGTACACATCGTGGTAAGATCTGCAGACATGGTGCTGAGATTGCGTTTCAGACGCATGTATAGCCTTTACAATGACGCATAAATGGAGAGCAAAAAGCAGGACCCCGCCAAAAAACACAAAAAAAAAAACAAACATGTAGGCATTACAGTACATCATCATCATCAGCTACCATCTCCACATCGAATGTTGGCTGCAATGTATCTCCAACGTCTTCTGTCTCTTGTCTTGATGGCGCACTCTGATTGACTCTTTCTTGTCCATCTCTTGATGGTATCTTCCCACTTACAGCTCTGTCTTCCTCTTGCACGTTTGCCTTCAACTCTTTCTTCTGTTATGGTCTTCATTAAGATGTTATGTGTTTTTACTTGGCTAAATATTTTATCTGTTTTTGATCTCGGTCATTAATTGTCTTTTCATTCCTAGGTTTCCTAGGACCTCTTTATTGGTTTTCTTCTCTTTCTATGAGACGTGATCTACTCTTCTTATATATCCACATCTCAAAGGCCTCAATTCTTTCCTCTTATTGCTTGTTCATTGTCCATGTTTCTACACCACACAATAACGAAGAATATATGTAGCATTTGATGATTCTCAGTTTGAATTTGTGAGTTATTTGTTTAGAGTACTTAAGTAAATAAATAAAATTGGACCAACGTAAAAGGAGACTTCTATTCTCGATGTATCAGACCAAATGGCGAAGGTGATGATGCCTGCCAACAACTTTATGGCTGCAGTTCTGTTTATCACTTCTGTTGTTGACTTCTGTCCATGCCACGATGTTAGTTAGACTCATCCGTGTGTTACCGGGATCCGAAAGGGGAGCAAAGAATATTTACACTGTACCATACCAAGCATGTCGTAAAAAAGCAGCTAAGGTGGGTTAGGTATAACGCTGGTTACCTGTCGTGTGGTGAGTACTGGGGCAACTACGACAGTAGTTTTTGCCAGGAATAGTCTATGAGATATTAGGTATAAGGTCTCTAGAAATTGGCTCGTTAAGAAAGAATAAAGACCTATTCGAGATAGGGACAAGAAGACTTACTTACTTACTTAGTCGTTCCCCTTCTACCGTGAGG
The DNA here is from genome assembly GCA_024509875.1 of Oreohelix idahoensis. NCBI lineage: Eukaryota > Metazoa > Mollusca > Gastropoda > Stylommatophora > Oreohelicidae > Oreohelix > Oreohelix idahoensis. The sequence continues at coordinate 23,318 of JAMPIV010022414.1, read as the reverse complement.
TGCAGAGGTTTGGAAGAGAGAGCACCAGACTATTCTATCAGCTGTCTTCTTCCTGGCCTGGTTCCATTCTAGTCCTCGGTCCTTCAAAGATTGTCTAATGTTGTCCTCCCAGCGGACTCTGGGTCGTCCTGGAGGTCTGGATCCCTGGCTCTTTGTTTCCCATGCTTGTCGTGGTAGCCGATCTTCTCCCATTCTGCAGACAAGGCCAAACCATCTTAGTTGGGACTGTTCTATTTGGGTCTGCACCGGGTGGGATTTTAGGCCTTGACGTATCGTCTGGTTGCGGACCATGTCTCTTCTTGTTACTTCAACCACCTTCCTCAGATACCTCATTTCTGAGGTTTGGATCTGGCTTTTGTGGGTTGTAGTCATTGCCCATGACTCGCATCCATATGTCAAGACTGGGATATAGGTGGAGCGGTATACAGCCATCTTCGTTTTCTTACCAACCTCTTTCTTGCTGAGGAATCCTCGATTTATCTGATAAAGTCTCCCAGCCGCTGCTTTTCGAGTGGCCAACTCTTCTTTGATGCCTCCCTTTTGGTCTATAATAGCTCCGAGATATTTAAAGTGGTCGACCTGCTCCAGGACCTGTTCTCCCAACTTAATCTGATGTTTTCTTTCTTCTCGTGATATCACCATGGATTTTGTTTTAGAGCTGCTTATGACCATCCCTCTCTTCTCCAGCTCTTCCTTCCAGACTTGCAGGTTGGATTGGAGATGTGTCTCTGATTTAGCAATCAGGACAACATCATCAGCAAATGCTAGCTCTGAAATACAGACCTGTCTCATCTTCCAGTACCCCACTGAATACTTTCTTGTTCTCTCCTTACATGCCTTGATGACATCGTCCATGAGGAGTATGAAAAGATAAGGTGACAGGATACCGCCTTGTCTTACACCAGTGGTGGTCCTGAACGCTTCTGACTTATAGTTTGCTGTCCTCACATAATTTCTGCAAGACTTGTAGAAGCTCTGTATAGCATGAATCAGAGGTGCTGGAATGTTCTTCCTTGCTAAACAGTCCCAAAGTTTGCTCCAGGGGACCCTGTCAAACGCCTTTTCCAGATCTATGAAACAAAGCTGAATCTCACTCTTGTACTCAAGGGCCTTTTCACTCAGCTGCCTGAGTGTGAAGATTAGGTCTTGAGTACTTCGGTTTGCTCGGAATCCGCACTGGGCTTAATCCAATTGTGGCTCAGCTAGGCATCGGAGTCTCTGCTCTAGGATTCTAGAGTAGATTTTACCAGGGACACTGAGAAGGGATATGCCTCTATGGTTTCCACATTGTCGATTGTCACCCTTTTTGAAAATCGGTGTTATAATGGCAATCTCCCAATCCTTTGGTATGGCCTTGTTGCACCACGCTGCCTGTAGGACCCTTAGGAGTAATAGGTCGCCTGATGCTCCCATGTACTTAACCATTTCTGGTGTTATACCATCATGCCCTGCTGCTTTGCCCATCTTGATTTTCTCCAGTGCTGCCTTCAGTTCTTCCATCTTTATGTCATCTTCATCACCATTTATATCCTCTTCTGTGCTAGTGGTTATCATTTCTGATGCTCTACCTTGCTCACCATCAAGGAGTTCTGAGAAATATTCTTTCCATCTTTCCATTACTTCCTTCGGGGCAGTAAGCAATTTGCCTTGCTTGTCCTTTATAAATTTAAGAGGCCATTGTTTTTCCTTCCTCATGTTCTTTAGGGTCTTATAGAACAATTTCTGGTTTTCTTGCGCATCCTTTTCTAGCTTTTCTCCAAATTCTTCTCAGGACTTCTGTTTTGCTGCTAGCACCTTGTTCTTTGCTTCTGTTCTGAGTATCACATATTCTCTATATTTCTCTATTTGTCCTGCTGTGTTTTTAGCTCCTAAGTATTGTTTTCATGCCATTTTCTTCTCTCTTTTTTTCTCTTTGACTTCTTCTGTCCACCAAGGTGTCCTCTTTCTCTTGCTCCCAAGTCGGACTTCACCACATGCTTCTGCAGCAGCTGTCTTTATGATGTCCTTGAATTTAAGCCACAGGGTTTCCAAGTCATCAGGTTGTTCTTCTGTGTTTCTCACCGCTGTAGCAATAAGCCCCTGGTATCTGGTCTTAATTTCTGGCTCTTTCAGCTTGTAGGTCTTAATGCTCATTTCTTCCGTTCGTTTACTTGGTTTCTTGCGTGGTGCTGGGCAGTTCCTAGGCTGAGCAACTCTTTCAGTTGTTCTTTTGATTGTAAGCAGGTAGTGATCTCTTTCAATCTCTGGCCCCCTCCAGACTCTAGCATCCCGGACATATTTGAATGAGATCCTCCTAACAATGGCATAGTCGATCACTGACTTCTCATTCTTTGTTGGTTCACACCTAGTGTATGCATAGGGGAACTTTGTGTTGGTAATGATCAGATTCTGCTCACTGCAGAATCTGAGGAGTCTCTTTCCATTGTCATTGAGAGTATCTTCTCCATATCTTCCGATAACTCCACCGCATCTAGCATGGTCATTTCCAACTCTGGCATTGAAATCTCCCAGCATGATAATTTCATCTAGGCAGTCATCCACTGTCCTTTGAAGCAGCTTGAAGAATTCTTCATTGACCTCTGCTCTTTCATCCTCATTTGGCCCCTACACTATGACCAGGTTGACTATGGTTTCTCCTTCTTTTAGTTTTACAACCATAATGCGCTCCGAGACAAAGTTCCATCCCTTGATACTATCTTTCTGGTTTTTGGCCACAATGCAACCCACGCCCCCTTTAGCTCTTTCAGATGTGGGTACACCATTGTATAGCAGTGTGTTGCCATCGAGATCCATGACTCCTTGTCCCTTTTTCTTTGTTTCGGTAATAGCCAGGATTTCTAGTTTTGCTTTCCTCATCTCTTCCATCAGCTCCTCTTCTTTCCCATTTATACTTCTTGTGTTCCATGTTCCATAAGTCGTAGTCCGTAGTCCGTTCCAGTTCGTTTAGAATCAGTCCGGTTTTCTCTCTTATATTGCTTGTAATCGTAGTTTAAGACAAACAGGTGATTGGCCTGTTGTGCCTTTGCATGGTGGAGGGGCTGCCTCCTTACGGCCTCCATGCAGGCCGCCCTCCTCCTTTTTCATCCGGGCTTGGGACCGGCATAGGCGAAGTTGGGACAAGAAGACGGGAATGCGAATGCTTTCCACTGGACAGTGTTTTCTAATTAATTATGGAAAGAGTTCTGTTTCCCCACGACCTTAGCTTCTGCCCTTAGATCCCGTAAAGAAAAAGCCCCCAACCTCATCTGAGTAGAGAAAGGTTCCTATAGGTGAATATGTAACACCGACAGCACGAGTGATACATTAACAAACCAGATAATGATCAAACGATCGTTGGGTTTATTAATGAAATATCCACACATATAGGGTTAGTAATGGTTAGAACGTGATGATGGTGAAAGACAATTCACACAAAACACACAGATGAGATAATAAAATTGCAGTTAATTAAGTAGTAGTTAATTAAGAATCAACTAGTGCAAAGCGAAATGATGATGATGTGATATGATACGTGATACCAAAATGGTGAGTAATCTACACAGTCCATGTGTCTCTAAATGCTTCGCATTGATATGATGTTTCACGTGTAGGCATACAATGTCCGAAGTTGTTATACGTTATGTCGAGTGGGGTATCTCTAAGTCGAGGACGTTCTGATGCAAACTGTTGTCGTACTGAGAACGCTGACGAGATATTTATGTATATTCCTTCACTGTTTGAGTATATCTCTGTAGTGTTGATCAACAGTTAATAGCTGTCATATGAACAAAAGGTCTGTTGTCTAATCTCCCGAGTCTACTGGCCAGACTGGATATCTTCACGAAATGTTAGTGATATGTAGACTCATAATCTTGCGTATGTAGTCGTGATTCATAAAATATATAGAGTCTGCTTCATAGAATGCGCTTAAGAGTGTGTTGCCCTTGCTATAAATATGAGGTTTCTCTTTTGGGCTCTTTTGCTTGACTTCAGATAATAATGATCTTCCGAGTGATTTAAATTTATGATAACTCTGTATTGAACTTGTAACAACAATGTATTGAACTTGTGAGCAAGCAGTATATGGGTGACGAAAAATGCTGCGTCAACCTTCTGACTTGTGGGTGAGACAATATTCCTTTTTAATTGAGGAATGAAAGATGTCCTATGGCGAATTCTGCTAGCCAAATGTCCGTTTTTGATAACTTATTTCTGGTTAGACGTCAGACACGTTGCGTGTAGACTCCGACTTCTGATGAACTTCTTTTCCCTTCGCAAAATCCTTTAAGAACACAATTCATCACAGAACTGAATTATATCCACTCTGAATAAACACGTGTATTTAGGCTAGGCGTTTTTGGGTTTAATCTCTTCTTCACAAAGTAAAGCTGGACTCCTCCTCTAGCACGCTACGCAGTAGATTATAATTCTGGAAGTCCAATGTGTTTCTTGGATCCGACATCCAGCTCCGCCCATACCAACCAATCCTTAATAGCCCCTCTGGTCACTCATTCACAGGATCGCTCTTGTCCTCTGTCAGTCCAAACGTGGGTGTGGTTTGTCAAACAGGTATGGAGATAATTGGCGGGCTAATGCAAAAGGTCTGTCAAATTGCTGTCACCTACTCTCTGATTGTTTATTGTTCACCTGGCCAAGCTGGGCGTCCAGTGTGGTAACCCAACGCTTGTCTGAACAGCGGCCGATCAAAGATAACACCATTACAGCATGAGACGTTTTCACCTGGCCAATCTGGGCGTCCAATGTGGTGTCACAGAAATTACAGCATGCCCAGATTGGGATGACCAGATGTGTTTTCACCAGATTTATCACGATGCAATGTGGGCTTCAAACGATAATGTCAGGTATGGGGACTCAATCAAATGACTTTATTTCGCCCGATGAAAGAACAAATGTGGTTCTCTAGATACCGGTCGCGAGTAATCACAACGATGAAATAGCAAATATGGGATAGCAAATGTGGGATGAAAGAGCACATGTCGGAGAAAATACAATACGAAAGATGTAGGAAACGATAGAGCAATAAGGCCTTTGCGCTCGTTTATCACATTACCCCATCTTGTAAAAAAGGTTGTTTACCACAAAAACTTCAACAAACGTTGTGGGTTAGTCAAATACAGAATATAAGTCAATTCAGTTGTCTAAGACAGAGGAAGGGCATCTGGAAAAGAGACTCGTGAAGCAACTCAGAGAAAGCTGAAAGGAGTCTGGGTTGCCGACTTTCCTTTTTTTCGCCGAAGAAAATCTCTAGGATTGGCACTTGGAACGTTCGCAACAGAGATGCAGACGTAAACCACAAAAACAAAAACCACAAGGAGAAGAGAACAAAACAGAAATGTAAATGATGAGAAAGACATGAAAGAACGAGCTGATGGCACATGACAGGAGGACTTTGAATATGTTTTCAAGGCCTATGTTCCTTGGGGAACTAAAGGGTATTGATTGATTGGTTGAATGATTGATTGATTGATTGATGTTAGACTGTCCAGTTTCATCTCTCCTCTTTTTTCCTTCATTCTTTCATGTTGTGACAATATGTTACAACGTTGCTCTTTTCATAACAAGTCTACAGAAGCTTTTTTTGCTACTGCCTTCTTTCGTGATATCTTCATGACTTACTTTAGCTGCCCGAGGTATTCTTAACATCTTTCTGTAAATCCACATCACTTTGATCAGAGATTATTTCCCTTTTTCGCTAATTGTCCATGACTCCCTTCTATATGATATGACTGGCTCTGCGAAACCATGAAGAACTCTTATTTCCTACTCTCATTAACAAAGAGCTTTTGCATTAAATATGTGTAGTTTTATGGAACACAGCTTTTGTATGGATACTTCAACTGTTCATCTCTATGGTGATTATATTCCATTTTGACTTATTAACGAGCTGGCATATTTGAATCTATTGACATGTTGTAAAACTGTCTCATTTAACTTTGATGGTGTATTTTGCAGACGTCATTTTTTTCCGAGACCACCATGATTCTTTGTTTGCTTACTTTGCACTTAGACTATTATTATTTAGCTTTCTGTCAATATTGCATTTTTCTTATTCTTCGATGTATGATCTAAAAAAAAAAAAATTTTTTTTTTTAAATTTAAAAAAAAATTAAAAAAAAAACTTCTTATGAAGGTGGGGGTCCGTCTCAGGATTCTCTCACCATGTTACGGTATATGATATTAACGCCGTCTGCTAAAGGTTACCAGACGTGCAATTGTAAAGGTTAAGACATTTAATATATTGCGATAGATGTTTCAATTACTGAACGCTTCATACACGATCGATTCTGACGTGTATAGCGTTGTTTAGGACACAGTCGGTAACTAAGAAACGCTACCCTTTTGTACTTGACCGCAAAGCTGAATAGCTGCGTTTTTCTAACCTTCCAATTTAATGGCAGGATATAGCCATTTTATGTGCATTTTTGATGGATCAGGGTCAGTCTTAGAACTCTATATGAGAGGGAAATTATTTAACTAGAATCCTCAGAAGGATGAGAATAATCGTCAAATTCGTATGAATATATTCAGACTCGCAGTCTCACTGTCGGCAGGTAGCCATGTCTCATAACCAGCAGTCTACGTTGTTGATTAATTTATGCATGACTTATATGGACTTACGTTCTACCCCTATTGGAATTGATCATCATGTATGTATCACTGTGAATAAATGTATGGACTCAATGAACCGACTTATCACGTCAATGGAATTACAAGTTCAATATCATTGCAACTTTCAAATGTTTGCTCACACGTTTTTCTACCCCACCCCGCATTCGCGTAAAGCAACACCAATTGACACGATGAAAATCTTGAATGAAACCATATAAGAACTCAACTAACATGGCCAGAATTTATAACCACTTTATTGACATTATATGGAACATTGTTGTCAAATTGAATGTTCCAGAACAACAGAGAAGATCGCCTTCAACAGATGGTGTCCATTGATTGGGGAACGAAAAAAAAATTCGGAAATTAACAATTGTTTACATTTGAAGGACGATCACATGATGTGCTGAATTATGACCTATGACGCAGTACTCAGTATAATCCCTAACAACCTTACGTCACCAAAGTTCGTGTACATGCCATACAAGTTGACAGCAGCAAGCCTAGTTTCTACGGAGAAAAAAAATAACAAAGTCAACGAATAAACCCTGTATATGCATCAAGAGCAAACAGTCAGACATACTTCTACACCGTTGGTGCATACCGTCATCGACAGGAGTCCGAACTGAGCACAAAAGATAAGTCATTTAAGTGTGACCTTTGTCGGTCGATAAATAACAGTGCTGAGTCCATTTTGCTTTGATCAGGCATGTCTATGTATTTTCATGTATATATGTTAAATTTGTTTTCCATCGTATGTATTTGTTGTTAATTCGTGGGAGGTAGGGAGGATTAACTGAAATTAAATTCTGCGGCTCTCACGATGCCTGAATTGATTTCGGTCGTTTCTTAGGGCAGTTAAACGATTGCACCTTTGGAAACCCCATTGAGGTTTGACATTGGACTTGTTGTCCAAATCTGCTATCGTTTGACGAGTTGCGTTAGCTGTACTGTCCCGTAGATAATTGGTGTATTTTATTCGTACTCAGTTAATAATTTTATTCAGTTCTGTACCATGTTCGTTACTATTCGTCCAGTCTCCTCTGACTATCATTTATTTTACGATTGTTAAATTTTCGTCCGTTATGAGTCCTGTGACGTCATCATTTTTCGCAGTCATTTTTTTTTGTGTGTACTTTGAATATTCAGTTGACCTCGGGTCAAACCTTGACCCTTCATTTGGTCTGTGACATTTCCGCTTGTTTTATTTAGTTCATAAATTCATTTTTAATTGTGAAAATGTCTTGTTTGCGTCTTAACATTGTTTGTACCCCTTAGTTGCATCATTGTTTTGTTTGTCCTCATAATATATACTGAAGCACATTAAAAACGCACCACTATTATATATACTGATGCCGAGAAGCTGGCAAAAAAAAGTGTGGGAATGGATTTTCCCCGTGTTTGCCATGCGGTAGAGAGCGAATGGCTGCTGGAATGGAAAGTGCAAGATTCAACCCATGGGTGTGTGTACAGACTACATGAAAACGATGACAGTTACACGTGCAACACGATTCTCAACAGCTATGACCCTGAAAATGTGTACGCGTTGTGGCAGTATACTCGGTATAAAAAGGCCGTTGAGACAAAACACCCAGTACATGTGCTTGAAATGCCACGACTATCTGAAAACGACCGCCAACGAGCCATTGGTATGTTGGAGACCGGAATGAGCTCTCGGGCCATTGCCAGAAGGATGAATTGCCACCACAGCACTATTGTACGTCTCAATGAACGTTACGGAACCACTGGCAGTGCCCGGGATAGACTTCGGAGTGGCCAACCACGAGTTACTACCCCTGCGCAAGATCGTCATATTGTGCTGAGTCACCTAAGGAATTGACTCTCCCGGCAAGTCAAACAGCAAGAGCAATAGTGGGTAGACATGGGCAAGTCTCTCGAATGACAGTCATACGACGACTCAGAGATACAGGCCTTACTGCAAGACGACCTTATGTTGGGCCAAACTTGACTCACAGACATCGTTAGCAGCGCCTGCAATGGGCAGAGCAACATATCAGATGGACTAGACTGCAGTTGAATGCTGTCCTATTCACAGACGAGAACAGATTCAACATATCCTTTGCAGATGGACGTATGCGGATTTAGCGACGGTGTGAAGAGCGCTTTGCAGATTGCTGTGTCAACCGATTTCGAGGTGGCAGTATTCACATTTGGGGAGGATTCAGTTTTCACCATCGCTTGCCTCTTCACGTCTTCCGTGGAAATGTTAATGCTGTGACATATCGAGATGAGGTTCTGGATGCACTGGTTGCTCCTGCGTTCACAATTTATCCAGACTTGCAGCTTCTCCAGCAGGATAACGCACGTGCATTTTTTTGTATTTTTGGTTTTCTCCCTTGCCTGCACAGAATGCAATGAATTTCATAACAATCAAATGTACAAATTAATGACCAGCATGGATTCATAGGAAAATGAATAAAGATTCCAAATATGTAAACTTGTACACATTTATATTTACATTTCACACTCTGTTCCTGGATTATACAGGTGGTGCGTTTTTAATGTGCTTCAGTATATATTAATACTACATTAATAATATGATATTATTTGCAATAATACACTTGTAATTTAATTTAATTAATTTTTTCTGATAATTAAGGTTAATATGGGACATTGCATAATTATGCAGTGATAGTCCAAGAAAGTAGCACTACAATTTATAATAGATGCCTAGGGCATAATAATATAATATATATATTGACAAAATAAAATAATCTTATAGCTACCTTTGAGGTAATAGACCCATTGTATATTATTTAATATACTTTTCTGGTACTAAGAGAGTGACTTAGTACATTGAACAATATAATTACTAGGAATTATACCCAACATTATTGGATATTGAGATTAATTGTGAGACTATTTTTAAATCAGTAATTATCAAAGAACAATCGCCAAACAGGAAGAAGAGAATAAATTGAAACGAGAGGAAATTATTTTACAACAAGAAATGGAATTGGCGCGTATTAAATTGGAGACAGCAAGATTACAAGCACAAAGTGCTGATGCAAACCAGAATAATAACGCACAAAATGGATCATCATCCAGCCAACCTAAACATTTCTACAACTTTAAATTACCCATTTTCAACTTGAACGTCGACGACCTTTCATCGTTCCTGGCACGTTTTGAACAGACTTGCAAATCTAACCATTTGCCTGAAGAGTCATGGGTACTCAAATTAAATGAATTCTTGGTTGGAGAACCATTGACAGCTTCTCAAAATGCTGACCCATCAATAGCAAATAACTACGGTGCTATTAAGTCCTTGCTTTTACGAAGGTTTCACCTGGACGAGGAACACTGTAGGTTGAAATTTAAGGGAATTTTACCTGAATCTCCAAAGGATTTTGCAGGATTCATTGCGAACATACGCAATACATTTAATAGATGGGTTGAACTGGCAGAAGTCAACAAATCATACGACAAATTAGTTGATTTACTACTGCGGGATAAGGTATTATCTTCGGTTAGCCAGCCATTTTTTGCATATTTGCAGGAGCGTAAACCAGGTACTATGGATGAGTTAGAAAAAATTTCTTTAAACTACTGTTCGGCACATCCGAATGCAACCATTTCTAACTCCTCATTAAGAGAACCTCTACCTGTGGCGTCTAATATGGCCTACAATCATAATAACAAACAAAGACATCACAGTGTAGACAGAAGCAGGTTCCAAAGAAATCACAATGTTAACTTTCAGAAGGGACATAATAATGATTTCAACAATAAAAATGAGTTCAACAGAGGTAGATCACGAGATAGAAATTATTCACCTCAAACAAACTACCACAATGGTCAACATAACACTCATTATAATCGATCACATACTCCCAATAATAATAATAACTGGAATGGTAATAATCATGGCTCGAGACATCGAGATAATAGTTACTATAGAGGACGACGAGATAATTCTAACAATTATACTCGGAATCGATCTCATTCTCGGGGATCATCTCATTACAACCATAATACAGGGGCGGCAGTTACAAATAATACTACCCCTATAGCTCAGGTCCCACTTGAAAATAACACAACACAGTCTTCTGCTGCATGTTTTGCTATTAATTATAATGTGGCAAATAGTTGCCAGCAATGCAATCTTATTTTTCAGAAGGCGAAAGAAACAGTGCTCAACTGCGGACATATTATACCACAGGTAGGTCTTGCAGTCAACGATGGAACAGGCCTATTAATTTTTAACAGAGGATTAGTTAATGGATCCGTCGTCTCAGTGTTGAGGGATTCGGGATCCACAACGATTGGTGTACGACAGTCGCTGGTACATCCTAGCTGTGCAACAGGGGAATATGTCCGTTGCATGACTTTTGGTGGAACAATAGAGTTTTACCCCACAGCTATTATTCATGTTAACACTCCTTTTTTCACAGGGAACGTAAAAGTATGTATGCTAAAAAAGCCTATAGCTGATCTGATGGTCGGTCGTATACACGGCAGTAAAGATTGTACTCCAGATGAGATTATAGAATGGGAGAAACATAACCTATGCACTGGAAACGCCGTGACGACTAGAGCGCAGACTCAACTCATGGAGAAAGTTGATGATAATAAAATGGATGCAGACAACCAAGAGGAATTTGTAGTCAATTCACCTATTGACAGGGAAACATTTGCAACCAAACAAAAAGAGGATAAATCTTTAAAAAAATTTTTTAAGTTGGTTGATAAAGTTGACAATCTATCCTCAGGTAATAATAACAAACATTGTTTTGTTATTAAAAATGACATATTGATTAGATGTTTTAATGACAAATCACAAATGAAACAACAAGTTATGGTCCCATATACTTTTAGACATGCACATGACTCACATTGTGCTGGACATATGGGATATACTCGAACACGATCTCGAGTACTGTCTTCATTCTTTTGGCCAGGGGTGTCAAGAGATATTTCGCAGTATGTACGTTCCTGTACTACATGCCAAGAAGTGAAAGCACGTGGAGCTTTTCACACGGCGCCTATTCAGGCTTGCGATATCTCAGTGAGACCTTTTGACAAGATGGCAATAGACATTATTGGTCCATTGCTACCATCGGCCAGAGGACATAGATTCGTCCTTACGTGCATTGATTTGTGCACACGATGGCCAGAAGCTATCCCATTAAAGACCACCACTACCACAGATGTAGCTGATGCACTACATCTCATCTTTTCTAGAATAGGGTTTCCTAGAAAACTTTTATCAGACCATGGGTCACAGTTTATATCTGACACCATGAAGGAAGTCATGAAAACTTGGGACATTGATAGGAATTTAAGTAGTATTTATCATCCGATGAGTAATGGTGCGGTTGAAAGACTTAACCGTACACTTAAACAACTACTACATAAGGTTACTGCTAAGCACCCTCATGACTGGGACAGAGCACTCCCAGCTGTTCTATTTGCTTATCGGGAGGTACCGCATGAACAAACTGGCTTCTCTCCCTTTGAATTAGTTTTTGGTGCTCCCCCAAGAGGTCCTATGGGACTAATAAAAAACTTATTAATTGACGAGGAGATGACTCAGGACACTCAGTCATCTTACGAGTACGTAATTAATCTTCGGAAGAACATTATTGAGTCTTGCCAGTTGGCAACAGCTTCTTCTGAGGCTGCAAAAGCTAAGGCTCGATCTCTACAAAATAGGTCTCGACGATTACGCCAATTATTCCCAGGCGACGAAGCTTATGTGTTACTTCCTCACAATAACAATAAATTATTGATATCTTGGAATGGTCCTTACAAAGTCATTGATAAAATTTCCGACGTTGATTACGTCTTAGATATCAAGGGACACAAAAAGATATTTCATATTAACATGCTCAAGCAATTTCATACACGTCCTGAACACTTACAGTCAATTTTTCATGAACTAGATGACAACACAGTATCCACTTGTCATTATTCTAACTTATCTGTCATCCAGGAAGAAGAATCTTCTTTTCCTGAGGTACAGTTACCGTTACCTGTACCAGTAGTTCAACCTACTGAATCTTGGCGGGATGTAACCATCTCTTCAACGGTTACACCGCAACAGCGTCTACAGATTGCTAATCTATTACAATCTTATCCAGATGTGTTGACCGACGTTCCGGGTCGCACATCGGCTATCAGTCATGACATTACTCTCAATGATGATACACCTATTCGTGTACATCCCTATTCTGTTCCTTTACATTTCCTTGCTAAAACTACTAAGGAACTTGAACAGATGTTGTCTCTGGGAATCATTGAGACTAGTAATTCGCCATTCTCTTCTCCATTAGTGATTGTCCGGAAGAAGGACAATAACATCAGACTATGTGTTGATTATAGAAAATTAAATGCTAAGACTATAGTTGACAGCGAACCACATCCACTTATTGACGACTTACTACCACGTCTATCCAACGCAACTATATTTAGTAAGATAGACTTAACTAAAGGTTATTGGCAGATACCACTGACCGAAAAGGCTAAGTACTACACCGCATTTTCCACTCCACAAGGTCTATACCAGTGGAATGTGATGCCTTTTGGGCTTGTTAATGCGCCAGCTACCTTCATTCGCCTGATGCGACAAATTTTATCAGGTAGACCAGACGTTATTACATATATTGACGACATATGCTTGTTTAGTTCGTCGTTTGAGGAACATGTTTCGGGACTTAGATATGTTTTTGAAACTCTAAGGAATTATCATCTAACTGCTAAACCTACAAAGGTGCAAATCGCGTGTAATGAGATAACCTTTTTGGGACATATCATTGGATCGGGATATATCCGAACGTTACCTAGTACAGTCTCCAAAATTCTAAACATAGCAGTTCCTCAGACGAAGAAACAGGTCAGGAGTTTGTTAGGACTTGTTCAATATTACAGTAGATTCATACCAAACTTGTCATCCATCACGGCTGTATTGTCTTCATTGTTAAAAATAGATATGCCGGTGAAGGTGACATGGACTGGTACATGCAATGAAACTTTCAACAAAATTATAAATTTGTTCTCGCATGAACCAATTTTAAGACTTCCCGATGCTTCCAAAAGATTTTTCTTACGAACAGATGCTAGTAACTACGGCATTGGTGCATGCCTGCTCCAGAACCATGATGGCATTCTACATCCTACCTTATACATATCAAGAAAGCTGAAGCCGGCAGAAACAAAGTATTCAACAGTCGACAAGGAACTTTTATCTGTGATCTGGGCAATAACCAAACTTGAAAAATTCTTGCTCGGTGCTCCCTTCACCATACAGACGGACCAACGTGCTGTAGCATCCTTGCGTCGATCGAATCATAAAAGCCAGAAACTTGCCAGATATTCAATCATCCTACAGCCATTCGAGTTCTCCATTGAACACATACCTGGCACTGAAAATTGTGTGGCAGATGCATTGTCACGTAATCCTATTGACGACGAATAATCAACATTGACACTCTTAAACTATTTCAATCAGCACTACATTGGATTGAACGAAGTATCAACTATAAAGGAACTAACCTTGCCTTCAATTTAAACTTTATATACACTATATGCATCACAGAATTGAACTACAAGACAATCAAGGTATATATACTGACATTCGAACTTCGTCTAATGTCCATACACGATATACGAATATCATTGATCAATCATGGAACAATATCTGACGACAAGTCGAACTTATTATCCTATATGCACTTAATTCTTGGATGCTAGGATAAATGACATTTCTTTCCAACGTAAACGTTTGAACATTTTTGCCTAAAAGAATTCATCAGGATCAAGACTACGGATGGATCATCATATCCTATACTAATTAATTAGTTAACTTAACTTCTTAATTGAATTATTATCAATAAAATGAAATGTGAGAAAAAAATGAAATGAAAGAACAAAAAAGAGAACGAAATATAAAAAGAAGAAATTATGAAAAGAAAAAAATAAATCTCACACAAGTATTAGATTAATATTTTTTTTTTAATGTACCTATACATTATTTAGTTAGTTAAATTAGATAGTTATTATTCACTAACACTTAACACACACAATTAAGTTAAAACTTATATTCGAATTTCTTTCTATTTCTTCTCACTTATTTTGTCTTTTTCTTCTCTCATAACATCGCGTTACATTAGAACCTTAATAATTTAATTCTTAATTTAATTAATTAATTTAATTTTAATTAGTCAAATTAATTCCTATATGACATACTAATACGACAGACCTTACTTTAATTTAATTTTATCATTCACTATTAACATTGGACATTTATTTAGTTGATATAATAATATGTATAATATTGATATATAATGTGATTTATGTTAGATGACTATGACAAATAGTTAGTTGACACGACCGCAACACGGTTCTACTCAGAACATCGTCGGCCATATGTCACAATTGTGTTAAATTTTTTTGAAAAATTGTTAAGTCGGATAGATATTGAAAAAAAATCTATCGATTTTTTTTTTTCCCCGGTGTACAGGGAATTGTTACGGTATATGATATTAACGCCGTCTGCTAAAGGTTACCAGACGTGCAATTGTAAAGGTTAAGACATTTAATATATTGCGATAGATGTTTCAATTACTGAACGCTTCATACACGATCGATTATGACGTGTATAGCGTTGTTTAGGACACAGTCGGTAACTAAGAAACGCTACCCTTTTGTACTTGACCGCAAGGCTGAATAGCTGCGTTTTTCTAACCTTCCAATTTAATGGCAGGATATAGCCATTTTATGTGCATTTTTGATGGATCAGGGTCAGTCCTAAAACTCTATATAAGAGGGAAATTATTGGAGGTTAGTATTTAACTAGAATCCTCAGAAGGATGAGAATAATCGTCAAATTCTTATGAATTATTCAGACTCGCAGTCTCACTGTCGGCAGGTAGCCATGTCTATCTGCTCGTGCATATAGCTGTGATGTTCTGACGACAATATTGCATTGTATCCTCATAACGGACATTGACACATAACCAGCAGTCTACGTTGTTGATTAATTTATGCATGACTTATATGGACTTACGTTCTACCCCTATTGGAATTGATCATCATGTATGTATCACTGTGAATAAATGTATGGACTCAATGAACCGACTTATCACGTCAATGGAATTACAAGTTCAATATCATTGCAACTTTCAAATGTTTGCTCACACGTTTTTCTACCCCACCCCGCATTCGCGTAAAGCAACACCAATTGACACGATGAAAATCTTGAATGAAACCATATAAGAACTCAACTAACATGGCCAGAATTTATAACCACTTTATTGACATTATATGGAACATTGTTGTCAAATTGAATGTTCCAGAACAACAGAGAAGATCGCCTTCAACACACCACCATACATTTTCTTCCTCAACTGGGTTGGAGAAAGCTACGCAGCTACCCTGCTCCTCTCATGGAGCTGACAGTTTTGGAGTACATGTTCTACTGTCTGTTTGTCCTCCCTACATGTTCTACTGTCTGTTTGTCCTCCCTACGTGTTCTACTGTCTGTTTGTCCTCCCTACGTGTTCTACTGTCTGTTTGTCCTCCCTATGTGTTCTACTGTCTGTTTGTCCTCCCTACATATTCTACTGTCTGTTTGTCCTCCCTACATGTTCTACTGTCTGTTTGTCCTCCCTACGTGTTCTACTGTCTGTTTGTCCTCCCTACGTGTTCTACTGTCTGTTTGTCCTCCCTACATGTTCTACTGTCTGTTTGTCCTCCCTACGTGTTCTACTGTCTGTTTGTCCTCCCTACGTGTTCTACTGTCTGTTTGTCCTCCCTACGTGTTCTACTGTCTGTTTGTCCTCCCTACGTGTTCTACTGTCTGTTTGTCCTCCCTACATGTTCTACTGTCTGTTTGTCCTCCCTACGTGTTCTACTGTCTGTTTGTCCTCCCTACGTGTTCTACTGTCTGTTTGTCCTCTCTACGTGTTCTACTGTCTGTTTGTCCTCCCTACGTGTTCTACTGTCTGTTTGTCCTCTCTACATGTTCTACTGTCTGTTTGTCCTCCCTACGTGTTCTACTGTCTGTTTGTCCTCCTTACGTGTTCTACTGTCTGTTTGTCCTCCCTACGTGTTCTACTGTCTGTTTGTCCTCCCTACGTGTTCTACTGTCTGTTTGTCCTCCCTACGTGTTCTACTGTCTGTTTGTCCTCTCTACATGTTCTACTGTCTGTTTGTCCTCCCTACGTGTTCTACTGTCTGTTTGTCCTCCCTATGTGTTCTACTGTCTGTTTGTCCTCCCTACATGTTCTACTGTCTGTTTGTCCTCCTTACGTGTTCTACTGTCTGTTTGTCCTCCTTACGTGTTCTACTGTCTGTTTGTCCTCCCTACACGTTCTACTGTCTGTTTGTCCTCCCTACGTGTTCTATTGTCTGTTTGTCCTTGTGGCGTGAGAAATTCTCGCAACATCGTTTTGTGAACAATATATATATTTTGTAACGCAAGGGCAACAATTGCTTGAAATTTATATTCACTTTTCATGGTAAGCAGTTGTCTCCTCGCGTTGGTATCGAACGCAGTTAAGTTTGTTATGCGTTCTTGAATCATGTCCATGTATGGTCTGGCTAGGCCGCGTTTCTCAGAAAACGGTTGGCAACCAGTTGGGTCATCCTTATAAGGTAATCATTCTTAAGCTGGTTCTTAGTAAAGGTCCTTGCGTCTTAAGTTGTCTGAACTGTGGTCGGTTTGCGCTGGACTGCGCATGTCTAAGTTTTGGGTCTTTGTCGATCGATTTCCGCCCACCAGTGAGTGAGCGCAGATTTGCAGAGCTAGCAAGACGCCTCAGTGAGAGGGTCTCGGCTATTTTTTGTTCTGTCAGGAATGTGAAGTCCTCTTAATGGATATTTCGTTTATTCGAGATGATACCTCTAGTGTATTTCCACACGCCGGGAGGCGTAGTATTTCTGTGTATTTCCTGAAGGCAAGGTAAATTAACTTTTCATTAACTTTATCGATTTCTGGTCGTGAGCGACATTTGATTCGTAACCTGTCTTCGAAAGTCGTCATCACGAGATGTTTTCTCAGCTCACATGTGCTGCATTGTACCGCATCGGTTGATGCATGTCCCAAGGACCATTACTTGCTCTTTGCTACATGAACTAGGTTTGAAACCTTTTGTTATCTAGAGGATTTTTTTTGAGGACATTATTTATACTTCAGCAGACGTGCCTGTCTTGCTGAAGTCAGATTAAGGAGAGTGAACTGATCTCATACATCTGGTTATCTCCGGGCTGTTATAGAAAAGGATGGAGGTTTCCACCTGACTACATTTACAGCACTTTGAAGTATAAAATGCATATGACTCATCATTGTTATAATGCCGTCTACCGTCTATTACTGTGCTGACTATGTTGCTGTGATAATGACTGTCTGATGTACCTACATATTCGCGTATACATTTTTGTCACTGTGGCGTCCACAATAAATGATACAGAAAAACGTCACCAGCTGTTACAAGCATCATTGACTTTATACGTCGTGAGTTAACTGACGTCCTTGTGTGTATTGCCCTGTTTTTGTATGATCATTGTTTGACTGAACATCATCTGCACACTTCACAAAACCAGACCACGGGCACCATCACTCAACCCATGGTGCACGCATCAGTCCTCCCTACATGTTCTACTGTCTGTTTGTCCTCCCTACACGTTCTACTGTCTGTTTGTCCTCCCTACGTGTTCTATTGTCTGTTTGTCCTCCCTACATGTTCTACTGTCTGTTTGTCCTCCCTACATGTTCTACTGTCTGTTTGTCCTCCCTACGTGTTCTACTGTCTGTTTGTCCTCCCTACATGTTCTACTGTCTGTTTGTCCTCCCTACGTGTTCTACTGTCTGTTTGTCCTCCCTACATGTTCTACTGTCTGTTTGTCCTCCCTACGTGTTCTACTGTTTGTCCTCCCTACATGTTCTACTGTCTGTTTGTCCTCCCTACATGTTCTACTGTCTGTTTGTCCTCCCTACATGTTCTACTGTCTGTTTGTCCTCCCTACAGTCCAATTTTCAGTTTGTTGAACAGATTGCATCTGAATCTGCAATGGCGGGTCCTCAGTCTGAAAATGATCATGTGATCTCTTCTTGGTCACGTGTAGTATGGTTCTGCATTACTGGACTCTAGATGTTCATTCCGCCATTTTTCTCTAAAGTTATGTCTGATTCTTGCTTTTATCTCTTCATATCTAGCCCTGGGTTTTCTGTTCTCTCTCTCCTCGGCAAGCTTATCTGCCTTCTCATTTACATATATCTTGCAGTAGGTAGGGATTCACTACTTTTACTTTCTTTGAATGCAGAGCTAATTTCCATTAGTGTTTCTGCCAGGCTGTTTAATTCATTGTTGTTAATGTTCCTGAGGGCAGCGATAATGGATAGAGAATCATTTCTTGTAACCCCGTTTTACATTTCCACTTTTTTCCCCCCTATTAACACTGTGTAGGAAGGTTAATTGGCAGTCTGTTTTTACTAACGCTCATATCCTTTTGTGAAATCGTTTACTTTCCCATGACTTTTTGAGGAAAGTTAGCTGTCGTAGACAATAGTTTTTAAAGAATAGAAATGCCAACTTATTCATCCCCACGACACCTGTATGATTCACATTCTATTTTCGCTGTACAGACAGAACAGACCATGTGACCGTATACCCCTTTGTCTAATATCCTTTCTATTCATCTACTCAGCTGCCATGTTTTACAGACATTGGATATGGATAAGGGAGAGGTACTGAGGATAATCAATGATCGCCTATTAGAGAATGACACTGCAATCGATGAATCATCAAGGCTAAGACTGCTGGAATTTGGCATCAATCGTAAGACCAGCAGGGATGAGATGATGCATCCGGCGTGTATACAACCATCGTCCAACGGGAACGATTAGTATTCATAACTGTCGACATTTGATGAGGAAGACTGAGCACTTATGGGTTTTGCCCTGAGTGAAATAATGTTGATTCTAATCAACAATAACACACACAGGCGCTGTTTGTTGTCATTACATGTTATTATTATTATTAGGTCTTTACCATCGAACTTTATGCGTTCGAGCATTTTGTGTAATTTCTTTATGTTTCACCTTGTAAAATGCCTTTGCCTATAAAGCCCAGGTATAGATGTGTTTACTTACACGGCTTTCTATTAATATCTTTGTCTTTCTTCTTCTTCTTTGATCCTTAGCCGCCGACCGTCAAAGCAGTCAGTTGCCATTGTCACCGTTCACTTTGCTAGGAGCATTATAAAATGCTCAAGCAGGATTTATAAGCGGTGATTTGGTTTTGGTTAAGAGGGAAGGTATGAAAAAATGGTTTAAGAAATAAGAATAGATTTGAATAAAGACTATTTGTCTTGCTAAAAGGGAAATAAGATGAGTGAAATCATGCTTTGATCAAAGGGAGAAGACTCTAATTATTAAAGTCAGGGGAGGAAAGTGCTTAATTACACATAAGTAGATTTGGTGAGTTGGTAATTATGGTTTAGAAAATGTACATATAAGAATTGTATAGCAAGGTTTAGAGAAGATAATATAAAGTTAAGTCAAATATGCAAAGGGAGACAATGGTTAATTACCTCCCTTATATGATTAAGTGAGTTGAGAAAAAAAATATGCACGTGAAAAGTTTACCAGGACAACGGATGACACTTCACTGAGTTGTTTACACAGCGGATAAGCGTGAACATTTTTCAGCTGAGCGAAGAATAGGAGGAACCAATGAATTTACAGTAAACAAGGACAGATGAGCTAGTAATGATTTTATAGAGGAGAACTCATTTAGACGCGCTGTTGAGCGGTCGCATTTTTCGGAGGAAGCAGTCCTGGTTAAGGACGTAGAGTGGCAGGAATGTGTTTTCTGCCAGGCTCAAGTTACATTTCTGTGAGAAACAGAATGAATACTTCTGAAGAATCCTATAGACCTAGTTAGAGTAGTAGAATCTATTCACTTATGAAAGACAGAACTGTGTTTAAAATATAAGTTTAGTGATAAGGGGTGATAGTAAGAAAAATGAGTGTTGTGAGGATTCGGTGCAACCAAAGTAAGTAGGTCCTTTGACTCATAACTTTTGATAGACATTGAATAGAATTATTTCAGAAGTTGAAATAAGGTATTACAAGGTTAACGACGCTTACAACTAAGTGAGCGCAGAATAAGGAGAAACGAAGCTGAAGCTACAAAATTGACTATGATGTGAATAAACTGAGACTTAAGTCAGCAGCTGAGAAGTTTTACAGAAGAACATGGATTTAATAGCCGTGTTGGGCTATTGTATAATGAATTTTGCAACATCAACTGCTACAAGTAAGATGAGTAAGCAATTGAAGTTTGAGTGTATTTACAGGATGAAACATGAGCTCTCTAGCAGGTATAAGTATGAGAATACCGCAACAGGTGTACCCAATGTATTAATTTGCATATATGAGTTTTAAGATGATGGTATTTGAGTAAATTGAGTCAAATCTGACAGGATTAGTAGATGAAGGAAACCAACTCAGGAAAGAGTTGATGAAAGGCTTGGGAAAAGCCAGAATAAATATAAAAACCTTAAGGGAAGAAAATAGGTATAAACCATATCTGTTGGTCACCCGTGTGTTACCGGGGCCCGAAAGGGGAGCAAAGAATAGTAACACTGTCCCCTGCCAGGCATGTCGTAGAAGGCGACTAAGGAGGGTTGGGCATGGGGCCGGTTACCCCGTCCTGTAAAAAAAATTTAAACCACAAAAAACTTCAACAAATATGGACAAGTCAAATAAAGAAAATAAAACACAGCCATCCAAGACAGGGGAAGGTCCTCTCGCGGGGAGGCGTATGATGCAACACAGAGAAAGCCGAAAGGAATCTGTGTTGCTGACTAACCTTCTTTCTTCTAGGAGAACTTCCAGATTTGGCACCTGGAATGTTCGAACATTGAACGAACAAGGGAAAGTGGCACAAGTAGCAGCAGAAATGAGGGAATACAAAATCGAGGTTCTGGGAATGTGTGAAACAAAGTGGAAGGGGGTAGACAGGAAGAAACTCATCACAGGTGAATTGGTGCTGTCCTCAGGACACGAAGACGAAAGCTCACACCACAGTGAAGGGGTAGCTCTTATGTTCCCCCCCACCAACCCCCTATCCCCCCCCCCCCCTCAAACCCACACGTACCGCACCCCCCCCCCCCGACCCCCTCCCTTTCTTCCCACTTCCCCCCCCGCATCTCTGCACCCCCACTTAAATAACACCACATAAACCAACAACTCACCCCCCCCACAACCCAGCAACGAACCCCCAAACTCACCCCCCCCCCATCCCTACCCATCCACCGAAAACTCCCCACCCCTGCCCCCTTCCCCCCCCCCCCCCAGAGTCCCCTCCCCCCTGAAATCCCAACAAACCCCCCCCCAATCACCCCCCTACTCCCTTATCAACCCTCCCCCCCTAATCCCCCCCCCCCCCCCCCCCCCCCCCCCCCCCAACCCCCCCATCCAAAAACCCCCAAAACCATAACCCCAGACCACTAAAATACCCACCTGAAAAAAGAACAACCAACCCACCCCACCTCCCAACCCAACCACAAACCTACAATAAACCCACCACCAATCCACCCCAACCTAACCTCCAACACCTCCACTAAAAAAATATCCTCCCCCCGCCCAACTAGCCGCTCCCACCAATTCCCTACCCCTCCAAAATCCAATCAAAAACTAACCCACCCCAATAACACCAAAAAACACCAATAGACCAACTCCCAAGTGATAACTCCACGCTCCATAACCAAAACACCAATGATACCCACATTCCCCCCACTCTAACCTCTAACACAGCCCAGTTATTTACCAACATACCATACAATACCCTTTAGAATCCCCCGCCCAACTCTACTATCCGACTATGTTTCCGCCCCGAGTCCCCCCCCCCCTCTGACCCACCAATTTACAACCCCTTATGACCACCCAACGCACCCGGCAAGCCTACTAATTTCCTCTAAATATTGACTGCCTTCACGCACATCAACACCCCACCCCGTGCGAAAACACCTCACAAGCCTCCCCATCTCCCCCCCATCATCCAATTCATCGCCCTAACCCACACTTCACATTGTACCCTCCCCATTTTAAAAAGCTTCCACGTCTCCATACCAAACCAACGACTAATCCCCTCCCCATCTACTCCTCCCTCCACCCCATCACTCAACTTCACCTCCCACTCTATCCACCAATATCCCTAAATCTTGGGCCGCCGGTCAGATTCACCTGCTTAATCTCAGCCTACGTGAAATCCAACCAATACCACTGCCCCGAACTGTCCTAAACCCAATGCCACGGTGCCACGTAACCACCAAACACTAGCCTGCTTTGCACCTTAACTTCGACATCTACTCACACCACTCACTCCAACAGCCTGACCCCTCACTCACTCAGACCTATCCCACTGGTTGTGGGTGTTCAACTTGTTACCTTTACTTCCCTGTATACTTAAAACGCCCCTCATCCTGTATACTACACACTTCAATAGAAAAACGCATCAATATTAAAACTATTACCTCCTAAACAAAATGAGACCACAAAGTACCTTTGAACCTGGTCCACGAACGAAATCACAAGTTCCATTAATGCCGCTTACCCCGCATTACTACAATAGCACTCACATAAATGAATTAATTCTCTCAATATGGCCAATAGAGTAACCCTCTCCTCCCTCATACCTCCCATAACCATTTCCTCAAACGCATTCCCCATTTTATTTCAC